>OX465378.1:17610454-17981482 GCA_950004255.1 Mesopsocus fuscifrons
AATAAGTGCAGTTTGGGTACCATTTTTAAGGATGCCGCATCGAATAGTGGTATCGGTTTTTCAAAATTCAGTTTCAAAATGGCAGATTCAAGATGGCGGCTATCATTTTTTTCTGCGATCTCAATGAAAATTGGTGGTTAGGGGTTTTCAGACATGCTGAAAATGAATCTGAAAAAAGTTTTTGAAAATTCGAAAACTTTTGTTTTTCTGCCACTCTTATAATTTCATGAAACTCATTAGATTTGCATGAAATTTACAGTGTAGTAACTGATAGACCTACTAATTGAAAATCTGTAAAAAGTTTTCAAAAAATCGCTCGCGTTTCAAAATGGCGGAGTCCTGAATTTACTCTTAAGGTGAAGTAGACCTTGTCCGATTTTCGCAAAATTTGATAATTTAATGTATGTAGGAATTTCTAACAATAATCTGAAATAATTATGTAAAAATTCACGGAAATTAAGTTAGGGTAGGCAATTAGGTGGGTACCTCGTACATGGGCACCTGGATAACGTGAAATAATCAAATTAATCATAAAGTTGGGTCCGTTACAAAATGTTGTGTGAGAATGTCCAGCAATGTGTTTAATCATGAAATAATAAGAATTTAATAACAATACTCGTCAAATTGCATGCAAATCTGATGAGTCTATGACAACTTTAGGGAAATTTTAGGACGCCGCCATTTTGAAACGAGTGCGACTTTTGGAAAACTTTTTACGGATTTTAAATAAGTAAGTCTACGAATTACTGTGCTATAAATTTCATGCTGATCGGAACCATGAAACGACTATCACGACACCGCCATTTTGAAACGCGTGCGATTTTTTGAAAGCTTTTTACAGATTTTGAATAAGTAGGTCTATCACTTACTACACTGTAAATTTCATGCAAATCGAATGAGTTTCATGAAATTATAAGAGTGGCAGAAAAACAAAAGTTTTCGAATTTTCAAAAACTTTTTTCAGATTCATTTTCAGCATGCCTGAAAACCCCTAACCACCAATTTTCATTGAGATCGGAGAAAAAAATGATAGCCGCCATCTTGAATCTGCCATTTTGAATCTGAATTTTGAAAAACTGATACCACCATTCGATGCGGCATTCTTAAAAATGGTACCCAAACTGCAGTTATTTTTTCGCTATTATAAGTCGTTAGCGAGAAAATGGCAAAAAACCATTTGTCAAATTGACTGGTTCCGGCCCTGTATCTCAGTTAGGAAGGACCTACGACCCCACATGTATTAGCCAAAAATGGTCTATGGGGGTGTACCTACCCGCCATATTTTTTTTGCCCCGTCATCCGGAAACACCCTGTATAGAGACTCGGTAAAATCCATCCTCAAACTAGTATACATTATAACGTTGTGAAGGCATATTATATTTTTTCAGAACACAAAGAAATTTCCAATCACCTTAGTTTCCTCAGAAAAGTTTCCTGAAATAACTGGAATAAAATGAACTTACCACGGAATTTTTGTTCTAGAGCAGAAAGATTGTAATCGCGCAACACTTGCTGAAATAAGATATCTTCCATCTTCTGTAAGGTCCAGCGCAGACTGTGGCGTTGCCAACAAAAAATTAGATTTGCAGAACGCTCAACTTGATTGAAAACCTACTCCCACCTGTTTGTTATTAGTTTTATTTCAATAACAATGCAGTTTTTCTTAGTCACTTTGGCTCATAATTTGCTAATTGCTCAATAATTGCTATGGTAAAAAAATTAGTCAGCAGCCAAAAGATAGTCGTTTTCACACAGTTTTGCTCAAGTAGTCGACGTGAGTGCCATGTATCACAATTTTGCTTAGGTATAGGTAACCCAATATATGGTTGACAGGTCTACCTTGCATTATGATAATGCAGAGACTGCATGGTACGTTTAATTGACTAATTACTTAGCTTATTTATTTAACTTTTTATTTATTATTTATTTATTTATTTTTATTTATTTAACTATTAACTATTTGTTCTTTGAAAATGTACAATTATTATATAAATATCGGTAGTAAAAGCGACCATCCGCTAGTTCGATTAACGTCAGGTTAGGTCCTCTTTTATAGTACTCGATCTCTCCCGTAAGCTCATCACTGCTCACTGTCGTCACCAACCTGTCGTTAATCTAACTAATGCAGAGGATGGTCGTTTCAAGCCATGGGCGCCCGCAGGCCCCCCCCCCCCCCCCTCCCCATGTTTCCAGCCTATGTTATAGGTGACCACCATAGCCCTATAACATCCCCATACAAGCCAGACAAATTCGAGGTTTACATGTATTTATAATAGGTATACCAGAGCGGGAAACAATAATTAGGTATAGTCCAAGTCATAGGCTATATAATAGGAGCGTATTACCGACTTCTCATAATTTCTTGCAAATCTAGGGCTGATAAAAACTTCTTCTTGATCAGGGAAATATCTGCTCAGGGTCGGATTGGTATTTTTAGCGTATGGTAGGATATGGAACCCAAATCCGGATCGGCGTCAACTGAAAATCTTCAAAAAATTATGAATAATCGGTACGCTCCCAGCCTGACTTAGACTATAGTCAAATCGAGTTATTTCGCACATTGATGACCACACACTAATTCTGTAAGTAAGTTGTTAGTGAAATTAGATGATTTACAGGGAGCTGACTAATTTAATGACTATGTTTAGGCTTTGAGAGGGTTTCAGCCTATTTTTTGGTCACTCAAAACTACTAACAACTATTAGTCAGTATGGCTTCACACTCAACTTAAGTGATAATCTTAAAAAGCAGTCAAGAAAAACAGTTTTATTGACTAATTGTGTAGAAGTTAGTGATTCTATTAGTCAATCCTCCAAATTAGTCAAAAGTTTCAGTGACTAATTCCATATTAGTTAAATTGACTATGCAAGTTTGACTAATAGTGCTGACTAACATTGAATTAGTCACAAATTAGTCCATTTTTCTCTCCGTGTCGGATGCCTTGCGATGGAGATAATCCCCCCCCCTCGCGATTGGCTGCTTTCTCTGAATTTGAATCTGAACTGAATTGGTATTTCCTTACTCATTCCCTTTAGTGTTTGGATTATAAGGAGTTGGGGCATAGTGGCAAGGGGCTGGTCGCGTGCGGCCAGCACTAGTCCCAACTGCTTATTCGGTCTCGTGCTCGTGGCTTCTCTAGGTGTCACCATGTGTTGGATGAAACAGGCAGTAGGTACTGTGTCAGTTAGATTTTAGTAGACCTGATTTTTTGGTCTCCTTTCGAAGACGCTGTATTGTCAGTTACGCGTATCATGGCCAGCACAAACTATATCAGTATGCTCCTATTGTTATTCTTTCCATACTACCTTCCTTGATTGGACAGATTAATGTCGAGAAGGTGAGGAGAGTGCAGGGGGAGGTTAGCGACTGAGTGATTGTTGTGATTGTTGTCATCATCGAGGTTATTGGATCACGACCATTGCGGGGGCTCGTCGGTGTGTGCCTCTGCCTCTACCAATGACTTTCCGTCGCTTGGAATCTGCTGTTTCCTTTACGTATTCTTCTGGAATACGGGAATGTGTAAGCTGATTTGAAACGGATGGTTTCTGATCTCCACCTTTCCGTAACCCTCCGTCCTGCTTCCTGGGTTGGATCTTCTCCTTCCTGGGTTGTTATCTTCTTCCTGCTTCCTGGGTTGTGATCTTCTTCTTCCTGCTTCCTGGGTTGTGATTATCTCCTTCCTGCTTCCTGGGTTGTGATCTTGTTCCTGTTTTGCCAAAACTGGAAAAAAAAAATCACTTGGAAAAATACATTTAAGAAGTACTTACTCTTCAACGATATTTTTAATCAGACACAAAATTATTTGCGAGACGCGAAGTCAGAATTCCGCTATTTGCAAAGCCAGCACACGTTGTTCCACTCTCGAAAAAGTCAGTCAGATCCACTCTCTTAAGCTTGCTTAGATCTTCTCCTTCCTGCGAAAGCAGGCGGCAGTGTGCTGCGTGCGGCGACCGTGTCAATCAGGTGTGGAGTGCCGTTAAGACTGTCGCGCAGAATCCAGCATGGATCGGAGGGAGAAAGCGGTTATATTAAGTTGCGTGAGCCTACTGGCGGCAGCTCGAGTCGTTTCCCGTTGGTTTTGTGGAGTACTCGTATGGTTCCACGCACTTGTGACCCATGTCCTAAAAACGATCGTGGTAAAAACAAATCAGCACGCTGGCGACTGCAGCTGCCTGAGCGGCCACGATAATGGGATGGTGAGTTCCACGTCTGGCCAGGTGAGCTGAAACGACTGCGACTGCGCCCTCGTTCGGACCTCGTGGTGAGAGCAGGAACAGCGGCTGTGGGCGTTGCGAGTTGCGTTTCCAACTGCGCAGAGATTTGTGGCTGCGGAGGTGTGTCAGCGACCTTGGCAATAAGGGCTTCTTGCGTAATGTCAAGCACTCGGTCTTTATGGACCGTCAATTCCGGAAGCGCGTGGCGAATGACACTCAGCACAGTTTGGACCTTGGCGGGCATCTGACGTAGTAACTCTGAAGGCTTGCGATCCCCAAAATACAGATCACTGAGTAGAGGACGGAGCTTGGCTTCACTAGAAGCGCCAATTCGATCGATGAGGGCGGTGCACAGAGCAGCATATGGACCGTGGGCAGGTGGGTTAGCCACGATGTGTCGCACCGTACGAAGATTGGCGTTGTCGAGATACTGGACGATGTAGCCGTACTTGGTGTGATCGGCTGTGACATCAGCGGTAGCAAAACCGGCTTCAGCCTTCAAGAACCATAATTCGGACTGGACTCTGACCAGAATGTGGGAAGATGAAGAGCGACACGCTGTAGGCCAACGTTGGGGTTGGCTTCAGTCTTCGAACGAAGGAGGTCATGCTTTTATCGGTTGGGAAAAGATTGGCCCCAAATAACTGCGGCAGACGCTGAGTTGAAACCAACGAGGAACTTCTGGCTTCTGGCTCCTGCTGCTGCTCAGCCGGCGGTTTAGGCACCGAAGGTGATGGAATAGCTGGGGTCTTGGCTGGCGACGGGAATGCAGGTTATAACTGCCTACTCCTTAGTCCGGAAAGATTTTTAGGTTCTTGTAATTTAGAAGTTAGGCCAGAAGTACTACTGGTTTTGGAGTCAATTGCCTATGCCACTCGGGGCCTCACCCCGTGCCCCTCTTTTTCTTAAACCGACATTCTTCTTAGCTGTTTCAAACCCCAAATAATAATATGCGTACACCTTGTATTTGAGTACCTTCGTGGCATAACAATTCTTATCCTGACCCATGCGGGGCCTTTATCCATCACATCAGCTTCACTTATCTTCTCTCTTTGTTGTTTCAACGGTTCTTGGTTTCCCCAATCGCTGTTTACGTTGTTAATAAATTATTTTTTTTTAAATCATAAGCACAAACTGCATCGCCTTACTATTTGTTTTTCGGCTAGCTCGTTCTTTTCGGATGTCGAGATGGCGTTGCCAACTTTACATCCGGACCGTCAGGCCTCACTGCAGCATCAAGTGGAGTTTTTGATGCACAAGATTCAGGGGTTGTTGCGTTATCAACCGCGTTTGTCGGTCTGTGTATACCAACTGGGTATAGAACCTCGAAAGGCACAGCTATTTGTTACATTAGGAATTTAAATATCCTATAAACTTTCCTTGCCAGCTTTTTGTGGATTCAAATGATCCAGAAAGAAAGATAGTGTTAATTACTTCAGCTAATCTAAATAAATAATAATCCGTTTGAATATACAGTAATAACACAATTTACGTGAAACTCTTCCTTATAATAAACAGAACTATTAAGTTAATGAACGAAAAGTGAACGATAAGTTGCACGAAAATTGGGAGCTCCCCTGAACCAAAGTAATTACATATAGGAAAGCCCTTACTATTGACTATTATATATCAACTAAGATAGTTTAAAGTTTAATTCAAGATATATTGGATGTAAAAATCAAAATATGTGATCCAGTACTGAGCTTGGACGCCAGAAGCAACAATTACATAATTACGTAAACCTTACGCTACCTCGACTTGCTTCTATCGATTATGTAGCTTAATATTGACGAATGAATCCAAAATTGTACAATAAGGTTACCAATAGTCAGAAAATAGTATCGCTGAAATTACATCGCTGACATGATTCAACTTTGAGTTTGTAGATATCTTAATAAGATGTAGGTAATTCAGTTATTATTTATTAATCATGATAATCAATTCCAATCTTCAGATAAGTAGGTACTTCATCTTCCTGTCATCCCCAACAAACACATAAGAAGTTCACCACCGACCTTGTATATTCCATCGCTGTTACTGTGGATAGGATTTCCCTCGTAGTTGCTGATTAGCCCTCCATCATTTCAACAGGATTCATCTCGCAATATGAACTTAGCAGGCATTGTGATGTACAGAATTGAACGGCTCCAGGTTACGATCGGCTTACTGTGCTCCAGGTTACGGTACTGCCATCGTCAGTCTCGTACTAAAATTTGGAACCTTGAAACTAGAGATGGGCGGTAATAAAAAACCGTTCTGTTTTTTTTAAAAAACTGTGACAGCCCGAAACTCCACTGTAGAGCAGGGAGTTTTCTCAGTGCCCTAGACCTGAACCGTTAAGAGATGGGCGGTAATAAAAAACCGTTCTGTTTTTTAAAAAAAAAACGGTTTTTAAAACAAACAAAAAACACGAGGCCTTGTTTTTTTTTTTTTTTTTTTTTTTTTTTGATCGGAGTCACTAAATGATAGTTAATATTGATAAAACACTGACCTAACAGAATGAAAAGAACAAATTTAGAACAAATTTTTTTACTCTTCTGAGTCTGATGAATAATCAACCGATACAACACTCATCGCATCTTGTTCCTCCTCGCTTTCAGTCTTGTCCCACTTGTGTGGGTAGGCCTTTCTTTTGTGTGCCATCATATGACGTTTAAGGTTACTAGAATTAGTAAACCCCATAGCACAGTCATCACAGGAGAAGGGTTTTTCGCCTGTGTGAGTCATCATGTGACGTTTGAGATGAAAAGAAACAGTAATACCCTTACCACACTCATCACAAGAGAAAGGCCTGTCACCAGTGTGAGTCATCATATGACGTTTAAGGCTACTAGAGTGAGTAAACCTCTCATCACACTCCTTACATAAAAAAGGCCTTTCTCCTGTGTGAGTCATAATGTGACGTTTAAGGTGAAAAGAAACAGTAAAATCCTTACCACACTCATCACAAGAGAAAGGCCTGTCACCAGTGTGAGTCATCATATGACGTTTAAGGCTACTAGAGTGAGTAAACCTCTCATCACACTCCTTACATAAAAAAGGCCTTTCTCCTGTGCATGTGAGTCATCATATGACGTTTAAGGCTACTTGAGTGAGGAAACCTCTTATCACACTCCTTACATAAAAAATGCCTTTCTCCTGTGTGAGTCATCATATTATGATACTTAAGGTCACCTGATTGAATAAAACCCTTACCACACTTTCTACAGGAGAAAGGCCTTTTTTCTGTGTGAATCCTCACAATATGATGATTAAGGTCACCTGATTGAATAAACCCCTTACCACACTGCACACAGGAGAAAGGTCACCTGTGTGAGTCATCATATGAAGACGAATGTGATATTTCCCCTTAAACCTTCTCCCGCAGTGGTGACATGACAATCCTCCTTCTACGGGATGTTTTACCCTGGCCTGGTGTTGACGTGACGAGGTAGGGTTATCAGAGGGATGACATGGCTGTGACGTGGTAGGGTTATCAGAGGGATAGCATGGCTGTGACGTGGTAGGGTTATCAGAGGGATAACATGTCTGTGACGAGGTAGGGTTATCAGAGGGATGACATGTCTGTGACGAGGTAGGGTTATCAGAGGGATAGCATGGCTGTGACGTGGTAGGGTTATCAGAGGGATGACATGTCTGTGACGAGGTAGGGTTATCAGAGGGATGACATGTCTGTGACGAGGTAGGGTTATCAGAGGGATGACATGTCTGTGACGAGGTAGGGTTATCAGAGGGATGACATGTCTGTGACGAGGTAGGGTTATCAGAGGGATGACATGTCTGTGACGAGGTAGGGTTATCAGAGGGATGACATGGCTGTGACGTGGTAGGGTTATCAGAGGGATAGCATGGCTGTGACGTGGTAGGGTTATCAGAGGGATAACATGTCTGTGACGAGGTAGGGTTATCAGAGGGATGACATGGCTGTGACGTGGTAGGGTTATCAGAGGGATAACATGTCTGTGACGAGGTAGGGTTATCAGAGGGATGACATGTCTGTGACGTGGTAGGGTTATCAGAGGGATAACATGTCTGTGACGAGGTAGGGTTATCAGAGGGATGACATGGCTGTGACGTGGTAGGGTTATCAGAGGGATAACATGTCTGTGACGAGTGTGACGTTGTCTCCCATGTCTCCTCTCCCGTCACTAAACTCACTGATGGTGTCTCCTCTTGCTCCTGGTCTTCTCGCTTCACACAGTCTGTATACGCTTCGGTTAGGTTTTGATGTAAGTGCACGGAATTTTTAAACACACGATATAATCAATAATCACAATTCACAAATCACAAAACACTGAGCTAGCTAAGACAGAACAAAAGAGAACCGAACTTAGACTGAACTGCCTCGCAGGGCAGAGGGTGGTTTATATACAGAGGAAGAATGTTCGAGAATGCATTCAAGTTAGGTACAATAAAGGCGATAAGTTAAGTATACAGAAACTTCTGGAAAGTGTGAGATTGACGGTTGTCAAAGAAGGGTGTTTTCAACAAAAAGAATATTCTGGAAAGGATTATTTAAATGAGGGATGACACTATTCACTCGGCCACTGTTTACAATACCCTATTGACAAGTTCCTATTGTTATTTATAGTGGTTTGGTGCAGGTATACAAGAATAATCCATTTGGCATTATTTGGAGGGCAAGGCCCGAACATTCTCCCCGACCTTGAAACCATCGGTTTCAAAACAACAAATTATGATTAATAAGAATTACAGTAACAAGATAGTGAATTAGAAAATAAATTAAATTATGTTAAGTAACAAAACTAACTATCTTGACTTAAAACAATGAGGCTAACTTATCTGGTTTCAAAGTGAGATGGTCATCGACATAAAAATCCCTGCACAGAATCTTGCAAATTTTGATCTGGGTTTTTATGCTAGACCTGTAATAAAATTGATCCTCCAGCGCCACCGCCACCATTCCATACATTTTTTCGATGTCCGCTGATAGAGCGATATTGTTTGAAAACGAATTAAAAGCTGGAAAATGTCAAGTTGAAGCTGAGGACCAGTCGGAAGGTTATCACGGAATTTCCCTTTCGAAGATTTGCAAGAAACATCAAAAACTACCCTGACCCGACTGGTTGACTTTGTTTCATTAATAACAGCGAGGTGGGGTAAATAATACCCATTCTCAGATGGTGGTGGCACCAAAACTGGATGTACAATGTATTCTCTTTTCACTGCTTCATTTCGTGAATCTCCGAGATCTGGGGGTTCTTTACTGACAGGTAGTTTTACAGAATAGCGACCATCGGGGTTTCTGCTTACAGTCTGCTCAGAGAACTGTTCACATTTGAGCTCGTTTGCCGTTTGAATAGAAACGTCCGGTACTTCTTCAAGTGCCCGGATTTTGCTTACATCAATAGCTGATTTTATTTCTGTTAAAAGAACATTTGCAGTTTGGCAATTTTCTGATTGAGACCCCCAAATCACCCATCCGAAAGCAGTTTTGTGAGCAACCAGTCCATCATTTTTTGCCTTTCGAACCTTGCCTTGCACACACTTAGAAAAGAGTTCGATACCTAACAAAATGTCAATGGGACCTGGCTGCATGAAAGAAGGATCAGCAAGTTTAAGACCCTTAGCGACTTCGGGAACTTGATACATAGGTTCATGAGGATGGTCACTTGTCACTTTTTCTAAAACAATAGCTCTCCCCGACCATTTGAAAGAGCCGGTCTCATTTTGAATGGTTACTTGCGCCTCCCCATGAACGTCTTTCACAGGAGTTCCGGTAACTCCAAGCACCTGCACATTACTAGCCCTTACGGGAATTTTCAATTTTTCTGCACATTCCTTTGTTAAGATACTTCTTTTTGCCCCAGGGTCCAGCAAACCTCTGACCTGGACTGGGCGCCCGTCCTTGTCAAGGAGATAGACCAGGACTGTACCTAGCAGGCCTGAAGTGTACCCATCAGGACAGAATGAGTTTATGGAAATTTTCTCTGAAGTTCCACCAAATGCCTTGCTCTTGTCAAAATGAAGCAAGGTGTTATGCCTTCCTCTACATTTTTTGCATGAGGCAGTTGAACGACACATTTGAGCTCGGTGAAAAGGCTTAAGACAATTGAAGCATCGTTTGGAGGCCTGAATGAAGTTAATACGCTCTTGCACTGAAGAAATTTTGAATTTTTCACATTGAAAAGGTTTATGATTTTGTTGACAAGCTGGACAAGGAGGAGTTGTTTCTACTGGCGAAACTACTAAAATCTGCGTATTAGGTTTATGCTGTATAGGAGGAACTATCATTTCTTGCATTTTTTGTGCTTCATATTTTCTTAATCTGTCTTCCAAAAACAACATGAAATCATCATACTTGGGAACGTCAGAGGCAGTTTGTTTTTCCTCCCATGCAGTGAGGGTAGTGTGATCAATGCGCGCCCCTATGTGGTGACATAAGATTGCATCCCATGATTCCACAGGTATGCCCATCCTCTTGAGGGCTCGCACCGAACCACTGACTGTGTTTACCAACACCTTTAAACCATCCAAATTCCCTGCAGGTTTCACATTTGTAATTTGAGATACCAGGTTATTTACTATGAGCCTTTTGTTATCGTAACGTTTTGCAAGTAACTCCCAAGCTTCTTCGTAATTTGAGTCTGAAATTGGAATATATTGGATGACCTGAGCGGCGTCTCCCCTGAGCGAATTTTTGAGTAGTTGTAGTTTTTCCGAACCTGACAAATATGTGCTATTGTGAACAAGTGATTTAAATAAATCTGAAAATGTGACCCACTGAGCGAGGTCACCGGAAAATGAAGGAATTTGAATGGTTGGCAGGTTTACATGTCGTTGTACATGACCCTGTTCAGGTTGTTTAGATGTTTGACTGATTGACCCTTCCGGTGAGGATGTAGGGAGTTTCATCTTTTTCAGAGCTTCTGATTTAGCGTCAATATATCTTATAGCACTTTCGGATTCTTCATCTACATATTTGTCGAATAATTCGTCGTCGTCAGTACTCCTCTTAAGTTCGTCAAGAACATGTAAAAGGCTGTTATAACAATCATTCAATCTACTCACATACAGGTCGATTTTCTCTGGATCCTGAACCTTCTCGAGGTCATGAATGGCCCTCGTAAAAGAAGCCTTCTTACTCCTCTTGTCCTTTTCGGTTATGATACTCATGACGATTGATCTGTTGCTTCAAGACACGATGAAAACTCTGAAGAAATTGCCGACACACTGATGAGGACACTGATGATTACTCCACGATGCTTCAGTAATATTGATGACTGACAGTTGCTTCACAATGTTTGAATGCTGATGCGACAACACTGACGGTTGCTTCACAATGTTTGAATGCTGACAACACTGACGGTTGCTTCACGATGTTTGAATGCTGACAACACTGACGGTTGCTTCACGATGTTTGAATGCTGACAACACTAATGGTTGCTTCACGATGTTTGAATGCTGACAACACTGATGGTTGCTTCACGATGCTTGAATGCTGACAACACTGATGGTTGCTTCACGATGCTTGAATGCTGACAACACTGACGGTTGCTTCACGATGTTTGAATGCTGACAACACTGACGGTTGCTTCACGATGTTTGAATGCTGACAACACTGAAGGTTGCTTCACGATGTTTGAATGCTGACAACACTGAAGGTTGCTTCACGATGTTTGAATGCTGACAACACTGATGGTTGCTTCACACAAAATGCTTGATATGAACACACAAAATAACCCGAAACGCACACAAAGAATCCACCAGTCCGGTCGCTCGCAAACGCGAAGATATCCGGCTCGAAGGACCAAAAAATATGTATACGCTTCGGTTAGGTTTTGATGTAAGTGCACGGAATTTTTAAACACACGATATAATCAATAATCACAATTCACAAATCACAAAACACTGAGCTAGCTAAGACAGAACAAAAGAGAACCGAACTTAGACTGAACTGCCTCGCAGGGCAGAGGGTGGTTTATATACAGAGGAAGAATGTTCGAGAATGCATTCAAGTTAGGTACAATAAAGGCGATAAGTTAAGTATACAGAAACTTCTGGAAAGTGTGAGATTGACGGTTGTCAAAGAAGGGTGTTTTCAACAAAAAGAATATTCTGGAAAGGATTATTTAAATGAGGGATGACACTATTCACTCGGCCACTGTTTACAATACCCTATTGACAAGTTCCTATTGTTATTTATAGTGGTTTGGTGCAGGTATACAAGAATAATCCATTTGGCATTATTTGGAGGGCAAGGCCCGAACACAGTCTGTAACCGCAACAGTAACGACTCACTGAGTAGGATTTAATAAGTTTTTATGTCAGAAATACAAGCAGAATTATTCATGCTCACCATGGCACCGGGATTTGATAACCGGTCTCGTGGTCTAGCCATAAACCAACAACGGTCACCTACCTATCGTAATTCCTTCTTACAGAGCCAACAGAATTTGTGTTAGTACCTATATATAAGTACTTCAAAGAACAAGACGTTGAACTGTGACAGCCCGAAACTCCACTGTAGAGCAGGGAGTTTTCTCAGTGCCCTAGACCTGAACCGTTAGAGATGGGCGGTAATAAAAAACCGTTCTGTTTTTTTTAAAAAAAAACGGTTTTTAAAACAAAAAAACACGAGGCCTTGTTTTTTTTGTTTTTTTGTTTTTGTTTTTTGATCGGAGTCACTAAATGATAGTTAATATTGATAAAACACTTACCTAACAGAATGAAAAGAACAAATTTAGAACAAATTTTTTTAAATCTTTATTCAGAAGACTCAGAAGAGTCTGAGTCTGATGAATAATCAACCGATACAACACTCATCGCATCTTGTTCCTCCTCGCTTTCAGTCTTGTCCCCCTCAGTGGCTTGAATAGCGATTTTGCGATCGAGTGATTTTGGACAATTTTTTTATTGGCAAAAATACCCGATCGTGTAGTCACTATTCTATTGGGAGGTACTTAGGAACTTAGGTACCTGCATTGGTTTCTGAGGAACTTTAGGCACCTGCATTAGTTTCTGACGTTAAAAAGATGCATTATACTTCAGAACAAATAAATATTCAACGGTTCCTTCATGAATAAAATAAATAACGTAAACAAACCCGAATTGTATATTGTTGAAAATCGTTGAAAATTGATTTAAAACAATAAAAAACAAAAAAACGGTTTTTTTTTGTTTAAAAAAACGGTTTTTTATTGACTTGAATAAAAAACCGTTCTAAACCCATCTCTACTTGAAACTTCAAACTGGATACTCAAAACTCGAAAACTGGAGCCTCCACCATGGAGATCACTAATTTGTTAAAATAACGTAAAAGTAAACACGCTGATAGCAGGTCTCGGACAATCTGGTAGGAAAAATATAGTTGCGGCTTGTCAGATCCGTGCATGCATCCCTAGAATAAGTTTCACAGATCTCCACGAGAAAGCTGGAAGTCTAGAAGATGTAAAAATTAACGTATCCAGTATTTTAGCCGCAATACTAAAATATAAAAGTGCTGTTCACCATGTGGTAAAACAACGATGGCAATTTCGAGGAGTTTATTCCATAAAACATAAAAAATGAAAATGTCTATATCCGGTAACCGCGATTGCTGGTGATTTCTTCGATTTCTCGATGGATATTTACTATTTAGATGATATATTTACATGATAGGTTTTATTTATTACAACAAACCAGGTAGCGACTATTCTTTTTCGCCTTGCTCGGTTTTTTTTTTCGAACTTTGAGATGGTGTTGCCAACTTAAGATCTCGACCTACACTGGTCCTGCCGGCCTCACTGGCATCAGACCCAGAGGTTTCATTTTCTCATCCTATGTCTGTGGTAAAATGACGTTGGCAATTTCACTGAGCTTTTTCCATAATAATATCTTTCCAGTACATACTTCGATGTGGCCACTTAAGTAAAAGAACCCCGACAAAAATCCCCATTTCGTGTTCCGAAATATCGGGAGGGGGGGGGGGGGGGGTCTGAACGTAATCGTTACCAGCGTTAGAATCATGATTTACGTCGACTGATACTCGCAGTTGTGATCCCGGAGCATTGTTCAACGTAACAGCCTCTTCCCCAGAATCTTCGTCGGTTACATTACCAGTAGCGTTATCTGGAGGAAAGATTGTCAGCTAGGTGTCGTTACAAGATGGCTCTTCAGCCAAGCGTAAAATAGATTTGTTTACATAATTAAACAAAAAGAAGAAGTATCTTAAAAGTTTCCAATGCTTACGTGGAAAACACGTGGAAAGGTACAGTAATATTAATACTTCCCTTTCCTGAGTTTCTAGTACACGTTTGTCTGCAATTGTAATTTGAGTAGAATCCGGTGACATATTTCGAAAAAATTTCTTTTTTTTACACAAATGAAAGCTTGCGCCAGAAACTATATAGAAAGCGTTACTATCAGAAACAGTACTTCGAAAGATCGAAGACTCGTTAGACAGTGACCACACTCAAAATTCTCAACCTCATCGCCAGCGTGGGTATTCAGGTACCCTAAACGTAACTCAACAGTGACATAAGCAGCAACATAAAACCTACAGTAAAACCTATCGTTACTCTCAGCAGTAGTTAAGATTGTCTTGTATGTTTGAAAGAGAAGTTCCTTTAGTTAGTTGAGACTCAGAAGTGAAGCTGTGGGGTGAGGGCGGTAAAGCTGAGCCTGAACTGTGTCGCGTACGACACTTCCCCTAAATCCCTTCGTGATCTAATCACATGACCTGTTCGTTTCTCCACAACTTTGCATTTTCCTTAACTCCTCATTGACGTCGGTGACATCCACGTCCCGAGTAGAATGGATGAATTATTTACTACTTTCCTGTTGCTGTTACCTTAAATACTATCATATCAGCTTAGGTGCCTCGGCCACCTGCTTTTCTTAATCAGAAATCAGCATTTTAGACAACTATTCAAAGCTACTCTAGCCTGGCTATCGACGCGGTGATGGCCGCTCTGTTAATTTGTCATACTTGATTTCCATTTTGGTGAGAGTGGCTCCGGTTGCAGTTTGGCAACAGCATTCCAGCATTCTCTAACGATAATTCGTGAATGGCTTTCCTGTGGTCCAACAAGGAACGCTTTCTTTTCAATGACTTCGTATTTTCCAATTAACTTTGTTCAATTAATTACTGGAAGGCACGGTTTTCTCAAAACTAACTGCGTGTTCGGGAAATTCTTCTTGCTGTAATAGCCGGCTTAAAAGAAACCCGTCTTTTACCTTTACCTTTATACATACTCTAGTGTGGACGAAACATCCTCCCACATTCTGTGCATCTGCTTAAGCTGATGAAGACTGATGTTTTGGTTCAGAACCAGAAGTTACCTATCGACCATGCGCTAAGTCTGAATATACTATTATCCAAGTTGCGCGTGGAGTATAGCCAGGAATGTCTTTGTCATTTCGACTTAACCTTTGGCGCTTTGTCAGAAAAGGATCTTGCATAAAGTAATGTTGACTCACTTTTGAACCAAATGAACACTCCATTCGTGGATAAGGAACGAAAGTCCTAGAATCCCCACATCGCCTGAATATTTCCTAGTAAGTGAGTATGACATGTCGAGCATACGGTGGTGGTTGAGCAGGAAGTCCCATACCAAGCGGGGCTGGTTTCCGCTAATTTCTCGGTTTAAATGAAACCCGTCTTATACCTTTGCCATAAAGTACTGTTGACTCACTTGAGAGATGATTTTGCCCAAAATGAACGCTCCTTTCGTGGGGGAGCACTTGTCCTGGATACGGTCGATTACTAGGAAAAGTTAGAAGAAACCCGTCTTATACTTTTACCATAAAGTACTGTTGACTCACTTGAGAGATGATTTTGCCCCAAATGAACGCTCCTTTCGTGGGGGAGCACTTGTCCTGGATACTACTAGGAAAAGTTAAAAGAAACCCGTCTTATACCTTTACCATCTTAACCTTTACCATACCTTTACCTTTCACCCTATTTTTGCTCAATTATGACGATTCACTTAAAATAGGGAAAAGTGTTGTTCCGTAGTTGAGTCCTAATCTGAAAGAATGCCGAATTGGAAACTTGGAGAAGTGGGAGAAATTTGAGAAGTTTGTAAACCGCTGTCAATGCCTGAAAATTGAAGAATTAGACGAAATCAAGTTGGAGAGGCTCCGCCCTGGAGGGCCCCTTTTCAGCTTTAATTAGCCCCTCATGGCTGAGTGCAGACAAAATCCCAAGCTTAGTTCCCCTTATCTGAAGAAAAATAAAAGAAACTCCTATACTTCTCAAATTAAACAAATAAACAACTGCTAAAAAAATTTAAAAAAAATAAACCTGCCAACTGAAATGAGGCAGTGACTGTGACTGCGACACTTACTCAGGGGAACTTGCGTCCTTGCACCACCATGGTCAGCTCAGCACTAAGTGATGGCTGCCTAGGTACTCAGCAGGCTCCGTGAGCAGTGGCGGTTTCATCACGCCACAATTATTACAATAAGTTGGTTAGTTTCGATGACACCGTTTCGATCTCGATGCTACCAAAACCTATTCTGATCGGCATTCACCTTTAATATGTTCAGTATGTCAAGTGAAAAATATATCAAGGTTGTGATGGTTCCGAACCCACCTAAAACTGTAGGCCCCCATCGTGTACTAATGGGATGCGTGAAGAGCTGGTAATTTGATAGAAATGCCAGCTGAGCCGACGGATAATTATTAAAATGGTCTTGTCTTTACTTTCCAACCCCTCTGCAGTAACTAGGGTAATACGGAATAACGTGATGGTTGATAGTTAATTTCAAGTCTATGGAATCTGGTCAGTAACGGTAAAGGGTAGGTTATCTACTTAGGTTGGATTTCACAAGTTTCTTAAGGGTGCGTCCCACCATAATCGGTTAACGGTTATTCTCCAGTTAAATTTCAATTATTGCACGGTAAAAACCGAATTTAACTAGAGATTAACCGTTAACCGAGTATGGTGGGACGCACCCTTAG
Organism: Mesopsocus fuscifrons; assembly: GCA_950004255.1. Classification (NCBI taxonomy): domain Eukaryota; kingdom Metazoa; phylum Arthropoda; class Insecta; order Psocodea; family Mesopsocidae; genus Mesopsocus; species Mesopsocus fuscifrons. The sequence continues at coordinate 17,627,576 of OX465378.1, forward strand.
TGTATTGTAGTGTCTCCTGCAGCGCTATCCTCCCAAAAAGAATAGCTGATGCCTTTCACCGTCCTGCCATAGCGGCCTGGTCATAACGTTCGCTAGTGAACATTCAATGGCAAGATTTTGGGAAGATAGATTTAGGGTGCGTCCCACCATGCCCAGTTAAAATTAAACTGGAGATTTTGTCTTATGTTTACCATGTTAATTTTAACTTTTCAGTTAAATTTTACATGGTAAATCTCCAGTTTAATTTTAACTGGGCATGGTGGGACGCATCGTAACATCTGTATCTGTTCGGTAAGAAATCGATGAAAGCCACCCTTAGGGTGCGTCCCACCATACTCGGTTAACGGTTAAACTCCAGTTAAATTCAATTATTGCACGGTAAAAACAGAATTTAACTGGAGATTAACCGTTAACTGAGTATGGTGGGACGCACCCTTAGTTGAACAACAGTTTTACTACGTTCGTTTAAAAAAATGAGAATATATTTATTTTTACTTGAGTCGTCACTCTCTCCAACGAATATATTCCCTTGAAAAACCCTGACTCATTCTAATGGTATATTCACCATTCATTTACATGGTCCCAGTAGTTCTAGAGGTGTGTTATGTTTTTTATAAAAAAATATTTGCTTGAGCAACTCAACTCATATCGGTGGTTGCTTCAAAATTAATAAATTAGGTACGTACCTAACTACTGTCACAATACATTGTTTTGCTGCACTCTTATTTTTTTTCTTGTTTTGAAACGAGAATCAGTGAATCTCCAGGAGCCCCATGTACATGTTACTTAATTTGGTTATTAAAGTGTTCCTTTATTTTGAAATTTAATTTGTCGAATATAACCTTTATATCGAATGATTTGTTTTGTTCTTTTGTTGGTATGATAGGTAGCTAGTGCCTTCAGAAGTTTGCTCTGCCTTATGTAGGCTCGTCACTTAGGCGCACTCTGCGCACAGGTACTTACGCTGAATTTCACGAGTTCCTAAAATATAAACGTTCACTATACGAAAACAAAAGTTGGTGCCTTTCACAACCCAGGCTTACTGTAACGTTATGTGCCGATCTAAGGTTCGATTTTTTAACTATAATTTGGTAGAAGAGCATTAGGCAGTCACCAGTCCAGATTACATGTACATTGACCATTTTATTAAAAAATTACACACCGAAGGCAAGTGTAAATAGTTAGTTATGGTTATAAGTTGGTACTGCCTGTAGGACTGCTCATGTGCTTTCCCGCGCTCATCTCCTCAGAATTAAAATTCCACTTTTATACCGTAAACAGCAGTGAGATAGAAATTTGGAGATTTAGTTAGTGATAAATATAGGCCTCCGTGGGTTTGAGGACTCGTTCCCAGAGTTGACCAGTTTTCAAAGTTTCTATCGTTAATAGTTCAGGATAGTTCATGAGTTCCTTCGTAAAGGACGAACGGTCACGGAGTCAACTTAGTAGAGGTCGACAAGGAAAAGGGGCATCACTGCTAACTTCAGTCGAGAATTGAGATCTCTATCCTGTCCTGTACTATATCTGGATGGTGGAGTCAGTGGTACCAGATTTCCCTATTTAAAAGGGTAAGCATTCCATTCCACAATATGTAGGAGTCCTGGAATCAAGCATCCGCAGAGGTGTGACGCCACGTAAGTAGGAGATATCCATCAGATCCATACAGAGTAGTTTTTTAGTAGGCATTATATTGTCCAGGGATGCCCGTTCTAGTGAAACAACCCGGTCCAGCAGGTCTATTACGGATCTGTTAACGCATTTGATAACGGCAAAGTAGTGTAGTTTTACCTATGTTTTAGCATTAGGAGCTGAGCGCCCGAGCTATCGACCGAATCCATAATAGAGCTGCTGGTTCCCCGGCTCTCCACGCGCCCGGATGTTGAAGTAGGGGAGGGTTGACGGTTGCCATGGCGACCGTAACTCCCCATCCCATCCACCCCTGTAATGCGCGTCACATTGAGTCGATAGCACCATGAAACGTATACATTATAATCAGACAGACTTTGCCACACAGAAGATGCCATACTCCATCGAATAACGTGTAACCTATAGTATACCTATCAGCTCCGTTCAAATATGCATACCATCCTATCTGATTCGTATTTAGGGGACCGCCTACAGGGCCGGGGCGTAGCGAAGGGGGGGACGGGGGGGGGGGGGGGGGGGAGGCCTGAAATGATGAATTCTCGAAAGTTGGTAAATCGAAGATGGATTAAAAAAATATACAAAAAATGTTTTCTACCAAGTTGGCAAATTGGCTAAAGCCGTAATGATGGCTGTAAGTCCTAACTTACGGTCAACTTCAATTTTCTGCCAACTCTTAAGTTGGCAAAGCCATAAAACCAACTAGTGCCAGGTTCTATCCAAGTCCTACGTCCTACCCAATTCAATTTTCTGCCAACTCCTAAGTTGGCAAAGTCATAAAACTATAGCTAATGCCAGGTTCTATGCAACTCCTACCCAAGTTATGTTCTCTTCCAACTTCTTAATTGGCAGAGCTGAAATGCCAAGTCGCTTTTTACCAACTTTGAATGAGGGATCTTTACCAGCTCTTCAGCGAAAAGTGTAGCTGCCAAGTCGCTCAATCCCATACGAAACTTGATCCGAAAAGCCTAGTCGCCTTTTGCCAAGTTTGAAATTGGGGTTTTTATCTCAACTTCTCAGTGGGAAAAGTGTATACCTTAATTCTTCTTAGCTCAGCTCCTCAGTAGGAAAAGAGTAAACGCTAAACTTCGAGCTCTGTTATTTTCCTACTTTTAAGTTGGAATGCCAGTGATGTACGGTAGGCAGTGATGGATGAAGCGATCAACCATTGACCTAGATAAGCTATAACTTAGAGCCTACAAAAAATTCAAATAATAATAAATACCTAAATAAATAATAGTGAAATTGAAAGTTCTTTCCGTGCAATACGGAGATTTTATGGAGAAGAGTTAAATTTTCTTCTCGCTCGCTTCGCTCACTCGAATCCTGTCTTATCGTCTGTGTTTTCCCCCGCATCCTGCTTCGCTTCGCCCCTCTCAATAATTAAGGATGAAGTTTTTATCTTATCTTAAATTTTCCTCGAGCTACTTCGCTCGCTCGGCCGTAAGGTCCTGTTTTCTTTTCTTGTACTAATTTTCTCCATATGAGCAATTCGTGTTGACAAGTTGATACGACAATATTAGCTGCCCTCACCCCGATCTTTCCCTACACTGCAACTGCGTGATTCGGCGCCAGGCGCGTCTATGCCCAACTAGATCATAGAGGCCCTAGAAATGGTCTATACTAAATTAGAAAAAAATAATAGGGCCTAGAAACAGAGCCCAGCTAGGGGCCTCTTAGAAGCTTAATCAGGCGCTAACAGTAGGTATTCGAACCCAGCGAGATCTCGCCTAGTTCCATTAACAGTCTGATTATACCTACCTAGACTGTAGTGAAGCAATTATTTTACCTAATCCTCTATCCAGGTCCATTTACTTAGCACTTTCTAACCCCTGTATTATCTACAGAAGATGTGAACTATCTGTTATCCAAATTCTACCCCTCTCGGGCGGGACTACAGGAAGTAGCGGCTGGAGAGAGAGCGAACAGTTAGCTAGTGAACTTCTAAAGGCAAGATTAAGTTTTCGGTAGATAAATTTACTTATTTTATCTGCACAGTAAGGAACTGGTGAAAGCCAAGCTTAGACGAAGGCCTCAGTAATGTCCATGCGATTTATTTAGTATAGTAGTAGTATTTTTATTATATTTACACAGTTAATTTTACAAATATTTTGCTCCCCTTGAGGTCTAGGACCTTGTATTGGGATGCTTCTTCCTTAAATTTTTTAACTCCAACAATGAAGATTACGGTGCTACTCTACTCGTAAATATAGGTAACTAAGTATAAGTGTATAAATGATGACTAACTAATTAATTGATTGATGACTACCTATCTATTTCAATATATGTCCCAATTTTCCAGTGGTTCTTTCAGGGTCCTTGTTAACATTTGAATTTAAAAGTAAAGGAATCTGAAAAAACATTGAGGTATCTCTCTGGATATTTCGCTAGGGCATTACTATTATACTTGTAGAGGTGAGACAATATGTGCAATAGGTGTAGGTGTGATCAGGCCGAAGCCGAAGCCGAAGGCATGTGACTTCAGTACCTTCGCAAAGAGAAACCTGCTTGCTTACACCATGTTTCGAGCCCCGACCTCTCATGACACGAGTCAGCCTGGCAGACCGTTTGGACACTTTGATTTACCCCGTCTATGTAACAGTCCCGCGCCGCCATTTTATAGATAGCGTGGAGAGGGATAAAGGAGCTCAGTTTTCAAATGGGGTGATTTGTTCACAAGCACGGCAGCCACTTGAGTATTCCCCCTGCCAGTATAGACAAAGGCGATATATCCATTAGGGCTGGGCAGATCCTGGCCTCGCAAGATTCTTCAGAAAAGATCCCGACAAGAGATTCTATTGTATCAAATTTCCAGTTCCCCTTTGTGCCAAAAATTTATCTTCAGCTGGAGCAAACAACAAAAACATCTGTCCTTTTTTTCTTTGGTCGCTGGGATTCATGCTTACATCTCCGAAACAATGTGTAAGGGTTTGACAGGCAGAACAAAGGATGTCTCGGTGTCTCCCTCCAATCTCCAATAGGTAACCATGCCAACGATTGCTTTGAATAGCACTGTGCACTGAACCTTTTCCGTTCTATTGATTTTGGCAAATCTATCAGCCGCGAATATACATGTAGGAACTTCAAAGCCATCATGTTTGTTCCAGACGTCTTTTACCTTCGTAGCGGGGTTGAAAATTCTGGTTTCAGGTTCGAGTAGTTTCCTTACGCAGCAGCCTCCATCAGCTCCTACAGTAAGGTAGGTAATGCGGGGAGGCACACTGGGCACCTGCCCAAGTGTTCAGGGGAGCCTCGGGGTTCCTCCGCCCACAAACAAAAAGAAGAAGGTTCCATACCTGAGACAGGTGTCAGGCTCATGACTCATGACATGACACAGACGACAAAATTGTCATGATAACGGGTTTTTTACGTAGTTGAGAAGACTGAGTTTTGCCCTGATGTGATGTTCTAAGAAGGAACTATAGACAGATTCCCCAATACCTTTTCGTTTTCGTGCTTATTTGATATGCTGAACATATCAGGGGTGAATACCAATCAGAAAAACTTCGGTAGGGTCGGGATAGAACCGGTGTGTCCGGCTCTCAGGCAAAAGGACCCCTCGGCTGTCAAAAGCCTGTTGGGCGTTTACCTAATATGGGCTTAGCTTTACCTAGGCCGCAGTCTGGCGTCTCCATCCCCCCCCCCCCCTCTGCGCGTTACCTGCCACTCCACAGGTGCTCTGCGCTGCTGTCCTTTGCATGATCGATGTTCTCTGCCGTGCTGAAATATAGGGATTTCTATCGAGAAAAATGATGGCTAAATAAAATAAAGTGTCCGACAATGGTCGCACTTGACTTTCTCGCACTTCTTACAACAGTGGTGCCTTACATAGTGTTTAAGGGCAATTATCGATGTATCAGAAACAACGGAATATTTTTTAAATTTTTGATTAGCTGTACAATTATTATAATTTTATCAAAAAGGTGTTTTGCAAACCCCTGGACAATAATTTTATCGAATCTCAAGCATATCCATCCATCCGTGGAACACTGAAGTTTCGAATGACTCGCAAACTACCTGTTTCCGCATTTGTTAATAACAGCCGTAATTTTCGGAAAAAATTCAAAATCTGTTGAAACATCAGTCATATAATATCACCGTCTTATGACTGCAGAGTGTTACAGTCAACCTCATTCTTGGATGAGAGTGGTCATTACAGGATTTGGCATGACCTGTCTTGTCACCAAACTTGACTGCAGCCGGCAATTTAGTTGCTTTCTGAAACCTTTACGGTTAAGTGGCCTATAGTATCAGTGCTCAATAAAACGTTACTTTCTCTACTATCTATCTACTGTTTACTGTTAAGTTACTTTACAACGTTGTGCTATAAGGCACTATACCCTCATCATCTACGGTCTTCGGGGCGCCCCGCGTCTGCACATCCGCTGCCTAAATGGTAAGTCCCAAAGCACAACTTACTTACTCCCTACTTTATACGCCTCTTTTTCTAGAGAGTAATGTCAGTCAGTATGCAGGGTTGGACACAAATGTGAATAGTCGTTGCGAAACTCTTTTAGATCATTGTGACACCTTCTTAAGTCTATATACGTCTTGTTCTGAGCAAAAAATAATTCTGGAAATCCTGTGTTTCTTTAGAACAAAGAGTGTTGTTTCTCTCATCCCAGATTGAAGTGGGCTGAATAGACCTCTCGGCTGTCAAAAGCTGCGGGCAATTCCATTATTGATCGACGTGTGGTGCCACCCATGTTTTTCTTGTGAGGGGGGAAAATTACGTAATATTGAGACATAGGGGCGTTGCCGTGGTAACAGGCCGGGAGAGTGATCGCATTATTGATCCACTTGTGGTACAGCCTATGTTAGGCAGATTTCGAAGAAAAATCTACCTATTGTAATTCTACCAGTAGTCTCACTTTTGAAAAATTTCTTGACAGTTCTTCTTTTTATGACCCCTGGACCCCAAAACCACCATCAGTTCAAATGTTTATATATATATATATATATATATATATATGGAGCCGTATTTTTGAAAAATAATAGGTTAGGTTAGGTTCATTAATGGGGGAAATCAGACGAAGGGGGGGAAAATAGGGGGACTTTTTCAAAATCTGGTTTTTTGGCCATAACTCCCTTAATATTGCAACTAATGAAACGTGGTTTTCTCTGAGGGTCGTATAACAGTACTACCTACAACTTTTCTTTGTAACGTTTTTTGATCCCACCCTTAATGGTTGAATAAGGGTGTAAAAACAGGGTTGTGCACACAAAAAAATTCATAACTTGTGTCCTAGGGGTGTTATCGAGTTCTTTTGTTTTGTAGTGCATTTGCCTTAATATTACCTACAACTTTTGTCAGAAAAAGTTTTTCGTCCGACCCACCGTTTAGGCAGGGGGAGGGGGTTGAATTTTCAAAACGTCATAACTCACTTATTTGGTGAGATATCGAGTTTATTCTTTTTGCTGTGAGTTTTTATTAATAATATCTACAACTTTTGTCTGAAAAAGTTTTTTGTAAAATCATTTTCATTTTCTTGTTAAGGGGGGGGGGGGGGGGGGTGAAATTTCAAAACTCAGTTCTTCCGTTGTAAGGATAACACTAAAGCGAACTTTTAGGGAACGCTATCGTAGACTTTACCCATTTGTAAAAACCACCTTTACTGTGGAGTGTGGGTAATACTTTATTGTCTTCCCTTCTTGGTTGAAACTGGATTCAAATTTCAAACCCTGGGCCTCAGTCGTGCGTTTCTAATCTGTACACAACGGTGGGTTAGCTACCTGGGTTTTTAAAGAAGGGTTGTTGTTGCGATCAATAGCAAGGAATCTCTTTCAGTACGCAGACGCAGACTGGTTGTATTAACGTCCGTCTTTGTGCACGTAGAGGGTGTGGCTTGAGGGAATAATGAGGGTGCGGCTTGAGGGGATGGAGTAGGGGCTGCTATCCCGGGCGACTGGGAACGCTCCCAACTCACCAGTCTTTGAACTGCCAGCGTCTGGAACAGTCAAAGTCATACACGCTGTCTTTATATTGGACTTTAAATTATCCAAAAGGGCTAGTTAGTGGTAAAAGTGTAGAGTGAAGTTTTGAGAGACCGGTAAGTGTCCTTTTTCATTGTTTTCTTAATTTTTTGTTGAAATTTGATGCGGCTGCTTGAACTCTGGGGATTCTTGGGCGTTGATGTAATGGCGGCCATTCTGACTAACTACGCAATATGTTATATTTTAATTATTTTACCATTGGTTAAAAGTGGTTAAAATGTAGATTGAAAGTTCATACAAAATGGCAGTTACTTGTTATTTTTCCGGTTCTTGAAGTAGTCTTCAAAACGTGATCGGCTTTTTACTTTCTCGCCCGTATGTAATACATGGGCTGAGAAAGTTATGTCTTCGTGCAAAATTTCGATTTTGAGATTTTGGGTTTCCCATGATCCTGGAGGTCCCCCGAGTCCAAAAAAGTGGTTTTTACTTTCTCGCCCGTATGTAATACATGGGCTGAGAAAGTAATGTCTTCGTATAAAATTTCGATTTTGAGATTTTGGGTTTCCCATGATCCTGGAGGTCCCCCGAGTCCAAAAAAGTGGTTTTTAAAAAATGTCCGTCCGACGTACGTACGTACGTACGTACATCACTCTGTCGCGCAACTGGACGTCACACCGTTCGTCCGATTTTGCTCAAATTCGGTATGTAGGTACCTAATGTAAATATCTGGACCCCTTTTTTGATAAATTTTGATAACTCAAAAATTGCGCCTGCTATGGTCAAAAAAAGGCAAAAAATCGTGTTTTTTGACAGTTAAGAAGGGCTGGAAGCTACGTATATCAAGTTGGAACCTTGAAAATTTGCGAAAGTGTTTTTGAATAGATGCTTTTAGGTCATTTACAATCATATGAAGGTGGGCCAATAACTTGGCCCAGTTTTCGCCCAAACGCGTTGGTCGTCACTCCGGTAGCACTATTCGATCGATTTCAATAAAAATTGATAGGGAGGTGTACTTTAACCTAGTTTCATGTTTTACCGAACGAAATTTATCCAACATAATAATTATGGCCAATATTGGCATTATCATAGGAAAATTTTCCAAAAATGGAAATCACGTTTTTGATTGGTTAAGACGGATTTGCAAACAACCGTAATCGACAGATTTCCTTGAAAATTGGTGAAAATGGTCTCAGATAGATGCTTCAAGGTCAGTTTCAATAGATTTTCAATTACTTGAAAATTAAGGCCGTGACATGGAAAATAGAAAACACGTACTTTGCGCGTCGAACGACACTTCACCATTTGACGGATATGTTTGAAATCCGGTGAGTAGGTGCCTATAATTATTGTCCAGTGTATGGCAAAATATTTTTTAGAAAAAGTTAAAATTTTGGTCCCAAAAAAAAAAAAAACGTAAAAAAAAATCAAAATTTTCGATAGAATGAGAGAGAATGAGAAACCACGTGTTTGAATGGTCGGAACGCATTTGGGACTACAGTAATAGAATGACAGCCATGAAACTTGGTGGGAGTAATCTCAGATAGATGCTCTTGGGTCATTTTCAACCGATTTTGGATTGCTTAAAAATTACGCCCGCAAAAAAATCTCAAAAAATTAAAAAAAAAAAAATCACATGGGGCGAGAAAGTTTAGTGCGACTGTTGTCGGACCCTTTATTTTTACGTAATTTATTTTTTTTTGACCAAAATTTTAACTTTTTCTAAAAAATATTATGCCATACACTGGACAATAATTTTAGGCACCTACTCACCGGATTTCAAACATATCCGTCATAATGGTGAAGCGTCGTTTGACGCGCGAAGTACGTGTTTTCTATTTTCCATGTCACAGCCTTAATTTTCAAGTAATTAAAAATCTATTGAAAATGACCTTGAAGCATCTATCTGAGACCATTTTCACCAATTTTCAAGGAAATCTGTCGATTAGGGTTGTTGCAAATCCGTCATAACCAATCAAAAACGTGATTTCCATTTATGGAAAATTTTCCTACGATAATGCCAATATTGGCCATAATTATTATGTTGGATAAATTTCGTTCGGTAAAACATCAAACTAGGTTAAAGTACACCTCTCTACCAATTTTTTCTGAAATCGAGCTAATAGTGCTACCGGAGAGATGACCAACGCGTTTGGGGCCAAAACTGGGCCAAGTTATTGCCCCACCTCCAAATGATTGGAAATGACCTTAAAGCATCTATTCAAAAACACTTTCGCAAATTTTCAAGGTTCCAACTTGGCTGGAAGCTACGTATATCAAGTTGGAACCTTGTAAATTTGCGAAAGTGTTTTTGAATAGATGCTTTTAGATCATTTACAATCATATGGACGTGGGCCAATAACTTGACCCAGTTTTGGCCCAAACGCGTTGGTCGTCACTCCGGTAGCACTATTCGATCGATTTCAATAAAAATTGGTAGGAAGGTGTACTTTAACCTAATTTCATGTTTTACCGAACGAAATTTATCCAACATAATAATTATGACCAATATTGGCATTATCATAGGAAAATTTTCCAAAAATGGAAATCACGTTTTTGATTGGTTAAGACGGATTTGCAACAACCCTAATCGACAGATTTCCTTGAAAATTGGTGAAAATGGTCTCAGATAGATGCTTCAAGGTCATTTTTTCTATAGATTTTTAATTACTTGAAAATTAAGGCCGTGACATGGAAAATAGAAAACACGTACTTTGCGCGTCGAACGACACTTCACCATTTGACGAATATGGTTAAAATCCGGTGAGTAGGTGCCTAAAATTATTGTCCAGTGTATGGCAAAATATTTTTTAGAAAAAGTTAAAATTTTGGTCCCAAAAAAAAATAAATTACGTAAAAAAAAATCAAAATTTTCGATACCGCTGGCGTAAAAATTGCGAGAAAGTCAAGTGCGACCATTGTCGGACCCTTTATTACTTTATCTGTACCTATACGGAGTATACGTAAGGTAAAGTATTGTATTCGTGCGGGCCAATTTTCGGCAAACCTCAACTTTGAACCGTCATTGCTCCCAGACCTCAAAAGCGACTGAAACTTGCATATACATTTCGGAAACGTCCATTCCTTCGGAATATGAAAACCATCTCACTTTTTTCCTTCGACGAAAAGTTTGCCCACAGGAATTTTTAGAAGTGGTCAGGTACTCCGTGTCAGTACGTATGTATGTATATATGTATGTAGCTATGTATGTGGCATTGACCTGGACGGCGCACTTTTCAACCGATTTTCTTCAAAATCGGTAGTGACCTTTCTAAAATTGAAAGAAATCAGAATTTGGAAGCCCAGTTCCCCCACTTTAAAATTCAGTGGGGTTACCCCCCCCCCCCCAAACTCCCCCAAAAGGTAGAAAAAAAATATTTGCTCAAAATCGGCTCTAAAGATTTTGATCAAATTTTGGACAATTATAGAACAAATAATTACGAATCCAATGATACCACCCACTACCCCCGCATAACTCCCTGGAAGGGGGGAAGTCCCCCTGGACCTGTAAAAGGGTGAAATCAGCGGATTCAGTTGTTTTTGGTATATGAGTAGTTCTGGATATGACACGTGACAACGGCCATACTCGTCACAAATGGTATATGGCTTATTTCGAGCCTCCCCCCCCCCCCCCCCAGGGAGGGGGCAATTTTGAGTGACTTTTCAAGTGCGGCTTGTGGGGTAGATTTGAGTGGTTTGCGAAATATGGGTTGTGTGGGCTCAAAATGATCGGGAGATCGTTCTGAGGCAATATATTTGGTCAAAATGTTTTTTCGGTTACTTTCCAAAGTACGTTGTATGGGGTATCAAAATGCTCGGGGAAACGTTCTGAGGCAATTTATTTTGTCAAAAAGTTTTTCCGAGCTTCCCCAACCACCTCACCTCGTTTTAGGGGGTAGTTTTGGGTGGTTGCCAAAGTACGTCGTGTGGGGTCTCTAAGTACTCGGGGGGACATTCTGGGGCCATTCCTTTCCTCAAAAAGTTTTTCCGTCTCCAATCATTTAACCAAGGGTTTTTGTTTCTAGGAATCACGCAAATAAGCAGGTAAAGTTTTGTCCGACCGTGTCGTACCGCTTGTTTCTGTTGCGTCGCAGCCTGTCCGACTAGGGAACATGCGTTATTTGCGAATTCCACCAGTCAGACTGCGAGTGGTGTCCAGTGGCAGAGTCAACTTCGGGATCCACGGTGTTCTCCATCGTAATTGTCTTGTCGTGAAAATCTCTACCGACTCACATTTTGAGACTAGTAGTTGGTAGACGATGGAGATTCCGTGGATGTACGGCCGTCATCCAGTGGTCTGCTACGGACAAGTATGCCCTCCACAAGTGGTCAGACAAATCTACATTCTCTACCATCTCCAGATGCTACATTCTCTACCATCTCCAGATGACAGGTTAGTACCGTGCTATGACTGACACATATTTCGTTGTAGCTGGATGGATGTTGGTTTTATTTATTTTATTTTTTTTTGGTAAAAAATACAAGTATCACCCGGGTGGTTTTCAATGGAACGCTTCGTTTAGATGTATTATTCTATTCCTGATTTACAAAAAAAAATTCCAAAAGTTCCCCCAGATTTCAATTAGCATTACGTGGAGAATTAGTAGAATTAGCATTACACAGAGAAGATGAAAGCAGGCCGTCCATCTAGCCGTGCATTCAAAACCATTCTGGTGCTATTGTTTTTACCACTTATAATTGTGTCCGAAATGCATCATAAATCATAAGATAAAGCAGTGCCTTAACCTGGATAATCATTGGATAAGGACAGGTGAAAGCCACCCAGTTATGCTCAGGGGAAGAGGCAAAAGCTTCCTCTAAACCTCTCAGTTGGATGGACTTGCGATAAGCTCAACATGTGCGGCTTTTGAATTTATGGAATTTATCTAATCTGGTTTTCAGTCCGCCAAAAGTTACCGGTGTGCGTTAGTTTTGGTCTCCGCGGCATTCAACGTCGAGGTTCGGGCCAAAGAGCTGGCCTGAACCTCGACGTACATCACACCTTTGTATTTACATTTTATTTTTATCCACTTTTTTTGTGTGTGCATAGAACGGGAGAAGGAGAGCAGAGAGACGTAGATCGACGCCACAATTCCATCTCAGCTTTACCGCCCGCTGCATTTTGACTAAATACTGCTGCCCCCGCACGTTCTCGTCCTGCTTGCGAGAAAGTGAAATTTGGTAAGCAGCGAACCTTAATCAGATTTAGCAGAGTTCTCACATTTTCTTCCCGGACATTGTCTCATTTTCCAATACTCGTGTAAAATTTCACAAAAAATTGAAAAGGACTTCAGTGGCCACTTTTAGGAGAAACAATGGTCATTGGTCATATAATACATGTATTTATACATATATCTGAATGGGGAAGAGTTTCGGGATGGATTCAGATTACGACGTGTTTACATACGGGAAAATACTATCGTTTGTGTTTGTACTATAGTCCCCCTCATTTCCCCATCTCACTGTCTACAAGGGGTTTTCTGTTTCATATTGAAAAGGAAACACAACAACCTGAGCCGAGGTATGACACCGAGCCTGAGGTGTTACACCGAGCCTGAGGCATAACACCGAGCCTGAGGCATAACACCGAGCCTGAAGGATGACACCGAGCCTGAGGCATGACACCGAACCTGAAGGATGACACCGAGCCTGAGGGATGAAATCGAGTGGGAAGGATGACACCGAGCCTGAGGCATGACACCGAGCCTGAGGCATGATACCGAGCCTGAAGGATGACACCGAGCCTGAGGGATCGATGAAATCGAGTGGGAAGGATGACACCGAGCCTGAGGCATGACACCGAGCCTGTAGGATGACACCGAGCCTGAGGCATGACACCGAGCCTGATAGATGACACCGAGCTAGATGGATGAAATCGAGTGCGAAGGATGACACCGAAACTGAGATGAAAGGTAACAATAGACGCGCTATAGGTGCCTTTCTTGTACTTTCCCAGTGGCTTTCAGTACCTATAGTGTCCTTATCCTACCCTACCTAAGATGTTTGATCTTTTACCTCAAAGCATTTTGCTCCTGATTGATTTCTTAGTTTTTGGTATATCAGAGAAGTAATGCTCGTCTTTTCGCAATTTTTTATGTTTTAGTGTGAATGTACAGTTGTTACTCTATAACGAGAACCCTCCATTCTATCCCTTGGCAGGCCCTATCTCCATCATGTCACCCTCTCTATAGTGAACTCGCTTTGTAGTGGTAAAATTCACGTGATCTTTTTTTTTTTTTTTTTTTTTTTAACGCGCGACGTTCAGAGAACATATGCGTCAATGAGTTGGTTTTTATTAGATGTTTTTGGCCGAAGCCGAAGATGATGTGGCCGAAGCCAATACATCCATGTCGGTAGCGGAAAATTTTTCCGTTCCGCCGGGATTCGAACCCGAACCTCTCAGGACTCAAAGCGGACCCCTTGACCACTCGGACACTGAGAGGCACGTGATCTTTTAAAATAAATATGTGAAATTCGGAACTACAGTAATCTCTATATCGACCGCCATGGGGCCATGTAAATTCGCTATGAAGAGAGTTCGCTATAGAGAGGTCACATTGTGGAGGTAGGGCTGTCAAGTGACCCTAGCATTCTCTCGTTCTCGTTACGTGAGATTTTCGTCATTGAAAGTCTAGTGTAAAATAACCACATTAAAATGAACTGAAAGAATAATGAAAATTAGCTAAACAAATAAATCGGGTGGCCAATATTTACAAGACCTCGTCAACCTGCTATTTCCGCTTTCAAAACCAAATTCAAGCAACCTCGGTCATGGTTCCCTCTTCGATGGTTGTTGGATGTTGGATGTTCTTGGATGTAAAACACTGGTGACTGGGTTATGTTCCTTTTAACTCACTCATGTGTGCATGTCTGTACCCTAATGGTGCCACAACTGAAACCATTACAAAATTAGATCATTAAAAAATCCGAAATACAGTTCTGGAGGTTGTGACTTTCACCACCACCCTGAGACATGAGTGTTAATGTCTGCTTTAATGCTTTGTTACAGCAGAAGAATAACATCAACGTGGGCTGCTTGTGGGAGTGATCCTGACCATATCGCTACTAGGGTCGCTACTACACCGAGGGAGCGACTCTGTCTTCGAAGTCATCGTGGGACCGTTACGGTAGGATTTTATATGTAGGAATGCATTTCCTTTACAGAGAATACACAACCTGATATAGGTACATGAAAAAATAGTTAATTACCTGTTATATTCTGTTAACTCTTTGTTAACCTTGACTTTAAAAGCAGTTAGTGGGTGTGTATTCTCTGTATATTTAAATATTTGCATGAGGTTGTTTGGCTGCGCGCATACAAGTCGTTTAGCGTTTTGCAGCTGTGTCAGACATGTAGAATGATGTATACCTATCATACATATATGTATAGGATCCCTACGAGGTTCGAAAGTCACGTGCCGGTTACTACTCAAGTAGAAATTAATAATTTACTCTGCGACACTTATTATTATTACCATTTCTTATTATTGTTATTATTGAGACTTGAAACTTCCGAAGGACAACTGAATAGCAAACAGTCACAGAGTCAATTTTTAATTTTTATTTCGGAATAGGAACATCCCCGTTAGAGGTCATTTCTACTTCAAAATTCACAAGGTCGTGCGATTGATTGTCCCACGTATGGCCACAATAACAGTAATAGTACCACTCTGGTGGCTGGCCCACGAAAGCAGGCTTCACCAGTGCTGCTGCCCACACAATGGACTCTACCACCCTACCCCAAACACGATCACAGTGGGCCATATAGGACCATGCTGGGCGATATAGTAGCAGCGTCAGCCAGCTGAGCTGCCTTGGCGATGGCTTACACGGGCTGAGGATCCCCCTCATGTATGTAGGTACCGTTGCGCGCAGCCATCCCCTCAACCTCTGTCATTTGTTTTGTTGGTGACCATGTCAATATTGTGCTAAGGATTATTTGATGTTAAATACTGACCAGATTTCTTTTTTTAAGGCCACAGGCATAAAGCTTACCAGATTTTTTTTTGGGGTGAAATAGTCAACGCGTATACTCAACCTAGTAGGGGAGGGGAAAAGTATAGCTACGTGATCTTTGAAACAGTTATGCAGCAGTCATGTAGCCATAGCCATGTATGTGCTGAGGGGTGCGTAGGGTTCCGATGGGTTCCGGTTCCATTTTCCATTTGATTGAAGCAGCAGTCATGGAGAAGGTGAGTAAACATTTGACTGCCCATGGATTGGAATTTTGATTGGATTTAACTGTGATGGATTTCTGCTTGATATTCTTTGGTGGGTTGTGAACTACCATGCTACATCACGATTCATTTGATTGATTAATACGTTTTCACCGTAAGACACCCATATAGCAATTGTGTGGCAGACCACAACGATGTGTAACACATGTTATACTGACCGGTGGGTTCTGAACCACCACTATACGATAGCATAAACTTCCTCCTTTCACATCTCGTCACATTGGCTGTGCACTGCGTTTTATTCTACCAATAGTGCATAATTGAGCATCTCTTTTTTCTAATACTTTTACTTTCTCGCCTATATGTAATGTATAGGCTGAGAAATAGTAACAGGGCAAAATTTCGATTTTGAGATTTTGGGGTCCTAGTGATCTTGGAAAAAGTTCCGGGATTCTGTTCACCGAATTTGCTGAAATTCGGTACGAAGTAAGAATCTCTAGAGTGACTACCGAACAAATTTTGATAACTCAATATTTGCGCCAGTGATGGTCAAAAAAGGCAACAATTGTCTTTTCTTGATAGTCGCGTTTTGATTTTTTAACAGATTTCCGAATTCCGAAAACAGAATTTTCCAAAAATAACGGTTGTTGTAACCCAAAGCGTAAACTATTGGTTTGCGCGTCAAGCGACACATCACCCAATCAGGGCCTGACTTGTGGGCGTAATGCGTGGTAGAAAATAGAAGTGACATCCTTGAACTGATTGACTACTGAGGTGAACACCTCCAAATTTCGATGATTTTGTGTCTAAACGTTGCTGTATTATGAGCACTTCAGGCACGTAGATATTTTGAAGAAACATTAGCGTACCTAGCTTAATGACTACGATAGCAAGAAAGTAAAGACCATTAATTTATATAGTTATTATTATCACACAAATTCTAACTGCAAGTGAGACCCAATACTTTCCAAGATAAAGGTTTTATAAGCTAATTGGGAAAGCAAAACGGAAGAAGACTTTTATCTGGATCGTCGATGCCTTCCGTGAGATCTTTCTTCATAACATGTCCATCATGTCGATATCGAGCGGCACTTGGCTTTCTGAGGAGTGGGATATATTGGTCCCCGCAGCAGTAGCTGCAGACTGAACACCACTCCAACTTACCTTCCTGCAACTACGTGCGTTCCTCTAGCAGCAGCAACAAATCGTCTGAAAGAGGTGCAGTCAGGCTACTTGTGCTGCAAGCTTTAGGGTGGATTTACCGCTTCTCTAAAGTATATTATAGGGTCTCCTTTCCAACAGTTTTAACGAACAGATTTATCTTTTGTTCAGCTTATGACAAGTGCAATTGCAATAGCATACTATAGTGCTATAGTACCTAAACATTAAGAAGAGGTGAAATCCACGCTAAGGATGGCTTTCACCAGTCCCAGTTAATGACAAGATAAATTG
Source organism: Mesopsocus fuscifrons (assembly GCA_950004255.1). Taxonomy (NCBI): domain Eukaryota; kingdom Metazoa; phylum Arthropoda; class Insecta; order Psocodea; family Mesopsocidae; genus Mesopsocus; species Mesopsocus fuscifrons. Next base: position 17,644,780 of record OX465378.1, read on the forward strand.
TATGATGGTACCAGCCTCTGTTTAGCTTACCGCAAGGTTTAGAGGACGGTTTGGCTTTTTTTATAAGCTAAATATAAGCTTGGATTATTTATGCAATTTTTCTTACCGTTAAGTTGTAATTGTGGAAGCCACCCTTAGGGAGGATTTCGCCACTTCTTAAAGTAAAGTATACTATTGGGCGATTGCATTCGTCATAAGTTAAGCATACAAGAAGCATACAAGCATACTCTCTGTTCGAGAGGAGACACTGTAGTATATACTTTAGAGAAGTGCTGGAATTCATCCTTAGTCTCGCCAGATTACCGCCTGTGCCTGCGGGAGGCGCGGCTCAGTTTCACTCCTTGCACACCAAACATCAGGTAAGAAGTTCCCTTATATACGGTTTATTCTTAAATAAATTAATAGTCCTCACCATAGTCTAGTGGGACTACATTAGACTCGCACGACTGAGGTCCTGGATTCGAATCCCGGTATCGGCAATTTTCCGTTGGTACCTGTTATATAACATCGTATCAGTTGGCTTCGGCCAACAATTAGTTTGTTTAATTAACAACAACTGTGCCTTCAGGCCAAAGGTATGGGCTAAAACCACCAACAGGTGCGTCAACCCTTAACTTACGTAAAACGAGAAAGTAAAAAAAAAAAAAACATTTTTTCTTTTATTATAAATTCCAATTCTGTTTCAGGTTCACAAGTGGTTGGAAGCCGAATTGTGCTCTCTCCCGTGAAGGTGGATGTCCACCTCGCCGATGTCCTGCAATATACAATTTTGCTGCTGCGAGAAGGGTTGGTTCTGGGAACGCGTAATGTTGCAGGAAGGCACGACGATATCGACATGCTCGGGTATTTAATGTGGATAAATCTCGCAAAAGATATTGGCAATCCAGCTCTGGGCAATTCCAGATATTCTGACTAACCAGATCAGCTCAAAAGTTACTTCAATATAAATGGAAAATAAAAAAAGATAATAAAAAAAATCTATTGTTTATAAATCTATTGTTTATTAGTATTCCTTTTGTTCTTTCCAATTTATTTTTAAAATGTTTATCTCCAAAAGTATTGGGTCTAACTTTCGCCTGTATTTGTAGCAAGTAAAAAAGTATTAGTGCAGCCTGTTGTGTACACACTGAATGTGTGCATGACAGGGAAGTACTAGGCTGAAAACTTGACATCCATAAAACGAAAATGGAAAACAATAGAAGAAATGTGTTATAGAACTAATCTGCAACAATCAATCAGTGTTAAAATAGTTAACACAAAAATATTATTTGATTATCTTTACCTAAAGATAAAAAAGGTGATAAATTTTGTTTAAAAAAATTTGAAGCCTACATATGGTATATGCAAAATTTCATTTCCGAAATATTTGCCGTATCTGCTTAAAACCCGTGGATAGTCCCTATTAGGACCTGCTGTGGTCCCAAGACAAACCCTGTCTCCTCAGTCATTTTTACACGAGAAAAAGCTATCCTCTCTCTATAGCGTACATTTAAAAGCTATTTAAATCCAATACAATTCTCTTTCCGTTCCCTAGTGGCACGCAGCCAATCTTCCACATAGCTTCGTATAGAATATAGAATCGTTCACGTTCGTGTAAGCGAAGAGTAACTGTGTTACTCTGCAGCTACCGGAAGAAGATGTAGTGCACTTCTCTCTCATGGTGGTGCTCTTTTGAATGCAGGTTCTTGAACTTGACTCTCGAGGTATGCTCAATAGACAAGAGGATTTGGCAACTTCTTCCATATGATGCATTCAAGTTTCATAACCATCTCTTGACCTATTTCTGCGATGGTTATATCGATATCACTATTTTCAAACCTCCCCTTCGGTAAGCTCTCCGAATGGGTGGGAAGTCAACTTGACTTTCGAGGTACGCTGAAGAGACTAGAGGATTTGGCAACTTCTTCCATATGATCGATTCAAGTTTCATAACCATCTCTTGACCTATTTCTGCGATGGTTACATCGATTTCACTATTTTCAAACCTCCCCTTCGGTAAGCTCTCCGAATGGGTGGGAAGTCAACTTGACTTTCGAGGTACGCTGAATAGTCTAGGACTAGAGGATTTGGCAACTTCTTCCTGATTCTTTCATATGATGGATTCAAGTTTCTTCACCATTGCTTGACATGTTTTCACATGTTCCCAGCGGATGAATACATCAATAAAATAATTAATAATGCGCAGCTACTTGCAAGTGCTTAATTCTGTGGTTGGATTGCACTCCAGACCACTTCATCTCTGCATCACTTGCTGCCTTTACGTAGAACTTGATTATTAACGAATTGTTACTTTGCGTTACTTTGTAATGAGGGGGGGGAATGACATCTGGCCATTGCTAGAATGCGGTGAGGGCGGTAAAGCTGAGTTTGAATTGTAGCACGTCAGTTCCTTCCTTGTAGCCGGCGTCCTTACTAAATCGTGTACACTACTACTATTCGTCTACTATACTATACTGAATACGTCTCAAGGTTGCTGTGACTTGACATAATAAGTCTTGAGCAACGCTATGATAGTGGAACTTATTCAAAATATTTAATATTAACATTTTCCATAACAATAACGGCGATTGGAACATCAATTGTTGAAACGTGGAACGAAGGAGTTTTTTAAGAATTCCTTGCACTTGCTGCATAATTTAGCAATACATTGTTTTAAATGATAATTTTCCCATTATCCAATGTCACACGTGACTATAGAAACGTGCACTATAGACAAATGCTATATCCACCGCATTCGTCGGAGTGCATCTGAAACTGGGCACTCGGCAAGTGAATGTCCGAAACGTAGAGAGTTTGTGCAACGCGCCTCAGCGTACGATAAGTTCTCCGTGACGCGTAATTCTTTTATCTTAACTTCCCGGACGAACACTGGACATGTCCTGTCGTCAGCGGTATGACTATTTTTACAGTTCGGACATATGGGTTCGTCCGGGCAAACATGCCAGTCCTGCCTAACGTAGCCACACACACACATCGGATGATCAACCGTAAATGGGCAGTCGACAAATAAATGCCCAAAACGCTTGGAATAGTACGAAAAAAAAGGGCTGTTGCTAATTTCGCGGTCCCAAATGCTGATGGAAAGGACGCTATTTTCCCCGGCAAGGTCGCACTATAGACAAATGCTATATCCACCGCATTCGTCGGAGGTTCGTCTGAATTTGTCCTGATGATGATTTTCTGGTCTGGTTGAGCCTATTCCTATAATAATAGTTCTGCAGGATGAGTGGCTTCAAGTCCACTTGATGATTCCCTCCTTAGAATCAAAACTCACGCAATCACGATACCTACAATTCAGTTCTAAGGATGACACACAGTAGCTACACAACAATTGTCTTAGCATCTTCCACCTTGACGACGAAATCCAGGGTGAGACTGCTCCTCATCCCGCGAGATCCTGTACAATGAATTTAAAGGGGACGCTTGTTGGTAGGGTGTGGCAGATGGTTAATGCGTCGGTGCGTCGCCTCTGTATGGAGTGGTTGATCAATGCGAGAGGGTGAAATAATGGAGAACCAATCAAAACAGCGCTCGGCCCACCCCTCCTGTCTGGATCCCTCTATTGATCTTGCCCGGGTCATTGACATCGTGCTGCTTTAACTTGGCTGTTCACCTTTCATCTTGCCAAAATTTTGCATTTTTATAAAATAATTGTTTCGTATCTAGGTACCTACGCTACCTATAGGTACCTACCTACATTATAGGAAGATAGACTATTTATTTAAGGTGAAAATTGAATAAAAAGAGGTGAGCAGGCTTTCAGATTTACCATGATTTTCATTCATTGTCGGAAACACTTCTACTATATCGTACTATAAAGGGGCGTTCTTCGTCAACAGCATCAAAAAGTCTCTAGCCCATTCAGTTGTTCCGATGGCTGATGATAGCGACAATCTGCGCCGTTTTCGGAGTGGGACACTGGACGGAGGGTAGCCGCTGTACTTACTACTCACTTTAATAAACTTGAGCTCCACCACGTGCTCACCAGCTCTGTGCTGACACGTGATGATGGTCCAGGAACACCAACACCGCAGAAGCAGTTGCGACAATCTGCGCAGTTTTCGGAGTGTGACACTGGACGGAGGGTAGCCGCTGTACTTACTACTCACTTTAATAAACTTGAGCTCCACCACGTGCGCACCAGCTCTGTGCTGACACGTGATGATGGTCCAGGAACACCAACACCGCAGAAGCAGGTGCGACAATCTGCGCAGTTTTCGGAGTGTGACACTGGACGGAGGGTAGCCGCTGTACTTACTACTCACTTTAATAAACTTGAGCTCCACCACGTGCTCACCAGCTCTGCGCTGACACGTGATGATGGTCCAGGAACACCAACACCGCAGAAGCAGGTGCGACAATCTGCGCAGTTTTCGGAGTGTGACACTGGACGGAGGGTAGCCGCTGTACTTACTACTCACTTTAATAAACTTGAGCTCACCACGTGCGCACCAGCTCTGTGCTGACACGTGATGATGGTCCAGGAACACCAACACCGCAGAAGCAGGTGCGACAATCTGCGCAGTTTTCGGAGTGTGACACTGGACGGAGGGTAGCCGCTGTACTTACTACTCACTTTAATAAACTTGAGCTCACCACGTGCGCACCAGCTCTGTGCTGGCACGTGATGATGGTCCAGGAACACCAACACCGCAGAAGCAGGTGCGACAATCTGCGCAGTTTTCGGAGTGTGACACTGGACGGAGGGTAGCCGCTGTACTTACTACTCACTTTAATAAACTTGAGCTCCACCACGTGCTCACCAGCTCTGTGCTGACACGTGTTGATGGTCCAGGAACACCAACACCGCAGAAGCAGGTGCGACAATCTGCGCAGTTTTCGGAGTGTGACACTGGACGGAGGGTAGCCGCTGTACTTACTACTCACTTTAATAAACTTGAGCTCCACCACGTGCGCACCAGCTCTGTGCTGACACGTGATGATGGTCCAGGAACACCAACACCGCAGAAGCAGGTGCGACAATCTACGCAGTTTTCGGAGTGTGACACTGGACGGAGGGTAGCCGCTGTACTTACTACTCACTTTAATAAACTTGAGCTCCACCACGTGCTCACCAGCTCTGTGCTGACACGTGATGATGGTCCAGGAACACCAACACCGCAGAAGCAGGTGCGACAATCTGCGCAGTTTTCGGAGTGTGACACTGGACGGAGGGTAGCCGCTGTACTGACTACTCACTTTAATAAACTTGAGCTCCACCACGTGCGCACCAGCTCTGTGCTGACACGTGATGATGGTCCAGGAACACCAACACCGTCAGAAGCAGGTGCGGAAGTGCGCACCTGCAAAAGGAAATAATTCGGTTAAGATGGAATCTTAAGGCCGAATCAACCAGACAACTTTCATAATCAACTACCCCGGCCTATTTTATGGTCAATGCTCTGAAATTTGTGGCTCCGTTCATTCCTTCATGCCAATTGTCTTGGAATCACAATCGCTATTTGTTTACGTTTTTTCCGTCCATAAAAAATGGCGGACGAGATCACCTAAGGGCCCCTTAGGGTGCAACCGCAGATCCGCGGGTTGGGGTGATAAATAACTCGAAGAAGAAACAACGAGCCTCCCTTACGTGCTGCTCGCCAATTTATAATCTCTGCGGATGGTTCGCACTGCACTGCCACAATCTCTATTTTTTCGTCATTTTTCCGGCAAGACCAAACGAACTGAGGACGAACCCATTCTTGCCCTACTTCGAGCTCCTACGTTTAGCTTATGGCGGACGTGCCTAGCAGAAATATTCCTGTAACTTTTATCGCAGAACTTTTCTCTCTGACTGCGATTTTTTTCCTCACTAGTACCTATTACTTAGACGCATTGCTTTGAATATTCCGATACCTGATTTCTTTCGAGGTACAAGAAAAAAACGAAAGATTCTCCACCCCTGTACACTTGTTCCAGTACCTACAATGCCTGGGTAAACAAACACCTGTTTCTATTTTATAGTCTTTTGACACCGGAAACGCTGATACTCCAGAGGGAGACCGAAATGGCCCAATAAAGGTATAAGAGGCCCGATGCATCCTTAACGTCCTTAATCCTTAATATTGATGATGATCATATAATCAATTAATTTTTTACTGTCAAAAATCAATCGATCATAAATCACAATGTAGTGTGTTAATTTCGGAAGTTAGTTATACGTATACGGAATATGCAACTGTTATTTGTCTACGTTTTTTTTTTTTCGACAATTTTCTGACGACACTGTTGGATAGGCTACCTGGATATTGGATGGATACCTATTTAAATATTCTGAAATATTATACGACTTTTTAACTTCCAAAGTTAACTGGCTTTTTGTGGTTTTACAATCGAGTGATTTTTGTCACTAAAAAATTTGTTCAAAATTAACTGATCGTAAAATTACAATATAGCCAGTTAATTTCTGTCGTTGAAGAGACATATTACATTTCGGAACAAGTAAATATCTAGCAGTTTCCTCAAAAAATAGGAAAAGTCACCTCTTTACAACACTGTTGTGAATTTATAGGGGAATAGGACATGGTAGAGTTGGTTAAATTCACTCCTTATTAGAAAAAGTTATGATTTAATTTTTTCCTGAAATTTCCTATGTATTCACATAACACGATAATGACATAATGGCAGTAGGGTCTTCTGCTCTGAGTCCATCCAGTTAGCAGTCTCACACGACTCATCATATATATATATATATATATAATCATCATATAATCATATAATCACACATTTGTTTCACAATATTTTTTACATTAAGAACTCCTTTTGCTGGGCAAAGGCCCGTGCGCAGAATATGCTAGTTTACATGTTTCACATAATAAGATTCACAGAAACAAGTGATACAAACTTAAAACATTCAATGAGACACGTGGACAGCTATAAATAAATAAAGAAATAAGACATAAGATCAATATATGAGACACATATCTGTATGGCGATGAGACGGTGCTGGTATTAGGTATTTTTCAGCCAAACTGAGACTTTTTTTCTAAAACTACTTATGGGTCGAGAATTTTTTATTTCAGTTGGGAAGTTGTTGTAGAGTTTGATGCCAACATAGTTTGCTTGTTTTTGGGTTGCGGCAAGTCTGACTTTCGGGATTTCAATATGTTGCGAACTGGTGCTCCTGGTGTTATGAACGTGAGTATGTGAAATTGCACGGTGAGTCCTAAAGATATGGCAAACGGCGTCTTTGAGGAATAGTTGTTGGACGGTAAGAACCTGTGCCAAGTTAAACAGTTCAGCAGTTGGAAATGTACAAGGCAGTCTGTAAATAATTTTGAGGATCTTCCTTTGCACCGAGTTTAGCTTACCTAAACATTTGAGGTTGGCACCACCCCATGCAACAATTCCGTAGGGAAGTTGAGATTGCACTATAGCCAGATAAACAGTTTTCAATAACGTTGGGCTAGCGCTGTTCCTAAGTTCCAGAAATTTATAAATGGTTTTACGCTCCTTCTTAGCACAGAAATTGATATGCTCATTCCAAGAGAGTTTTGAGTCTATGATCACACCTAGATATTTAGCCGATTCAACTTTCTGAATATCAGGCACTGTGTAGTCATGCTTTGTTCCAGAAAAATCAAGATAAGTACTTTTTTCAACATTAAGTGACAGTGAGTTATCACTGAGCCAATTTCTGATAAGAGCAAAATCATGACTAGCACATTCGTATACAACATCTTTGATAGAGTCGGCAGAGCACAATATCTTTGTATCATCAGCAAACGCGCTAATTACGCCATTAGAGGTTAAATTGAACATGTCATTGATATAAATGTTAAAGAGGGTCGGGGATAAGGTTGCACCTTGAGGACATCCGAAGTTAGTTGCGTACAGTTCAGGGCTTAGTACATTACAAAATTTGGTCGTTTGCTTCCTATCCGATAAGTAGAACTGTAGTAAAGAACCACAGACACCTCGAATTCCAGCTTTCGACAATTTTACCAACAGTATATTATGAGGGATTGAATTGAATGCTCGGGACAGGTCCAGTAAAATGAGGAGGCATTTTTTACGTTCTTCCATGCTACAAGTTATGTTACTCATCATATCAGCAATGGCATCCCCGGTACTGACATTGGGTCTAAAGCCGAATTGTTTGCGCGAGAAAAAGTTGTTGGAGTCGAGGAAGCTGTTAATACGAGAGAGAATTATCTTTTCAAATACTTTACTCGTACTGGAGACAATAGATATTAATCTATAGTTTTTTATGTCATTATGTCAGTCATGTTTTGGCCCTGACTTGTAGCAAGGAACAACAACAGCTCGTTTTAGCTCTTCTGGGAATACTCCTGTCTCAAGCATGCTATTGATTATGTGGCTAAGCGGTTGGGCAATGTGAGTAGCCACCGCTTTGAGAGTGCGTGTGCTTATCTCATCCGGACCACAGGACGCTGTGTTTTTTAAGCTCATAATTGTTTTAAGTACCTCAAAATCATCAGCGGGTTTCAAAAATATACAGTTGGGGTTTGACCACACAGAGTTTAAGGTAACAGACTGCCTAGCCGCATTAATAGTAAGAGACTTAGCCAAATTTAAAATTTGTCCAACTAAATGCGTGTTCAGGTAATTCTTCTTGCTGTAATGGCCGGTTTAAAAGAAACCCGTCTTATACCTTTACCTTGCCTACTCTAGTGGGGACGAAACTTGCTCCCCACATCGCCTTTATAATTCCTAGTAAGGGAGTACGACATGTCGAGCACGTATGATATCAATCTCAGTGTGATATTGCAGCTCTTGGTTTGGCACATAGTGTATCAGGTTGTAAGGACACACTATTAGATTGGTGTGCGGTTCTTCTCGCTGTAATGGCCGGTTTAAAAGAAACCCGTCTTATACCTTTACCTTGCCTACTCTAGTTCCACCGTGCTCAAAACTCATTCCAAAACTGTATGTTTACGTCTATCTCTTCCCATTATTATTAACTTACCTATTTTTATTCCTATAACCTCCTCCTTTCCGAGGCTCTGTGTTACAGTTCACGCCCCCTAAACACCTCAGGTAAGTTAACTGCTTTTCTCACGAGTTCAGTGAGATGGTCCTTCGAAACGTATCCCCCACAATACTATTATCCAAGATTCGCGAAGACTCGTTTGACAGTGTCCATATTCAATATTCGCCACCTCATCGCCAGCGTGGGTATTCAGGTACCCTTAACGTAACTCAACAGTGACATAAGCAGCAACACAAAACCTACAGTAAAACCTATCGTTACACTCAGCTCTCAGCTAAGTCTGAATATACTATTATCCAAGATTCGCGTGGAGATAAGCAAGGAATGTCTTTGTAAATTCTCCTTATGATATTCGATTTCCTGCTGAGGATTTGGTTGAGCGGTCAAACAACTAAATGCGTGTTTTGGTAATTTTATCTTGCTGTAATGGTTTAAAAGAAACCCGTCTTATACCTTTACATTGGCAGTTGCTAATCAAGGTCCGCCATGTGCGAAGACTCGTTTGACAGTGTCCAAACTCAATATTCTCCACCTCATCGCCAGCGTGGGTATTCAGGTACCCTTAACGTAACTCAACAGTGACATAAGCGGCAACACAAAACCTACAGTAAAACCTATCGTTACTCTCAGCTCTCAGCTAAGTCTGAATATACTATTATCCAAGATTCGCGTGGAGATAAGCAAGGAATGTCTTTGTCAATTCTCCAAATGATATCCGATTTCCTGCTGAGGATTTGGTTGAGCGGTCAAACAACTAAATGCGTGTTTTGGCAGGTCCCTATAAAACCATCCTCGCCTGTGTCTTCTGTCGCCAATCCCTGCCAGAAATTTGCTCTGTGTTTTCCTCCGGGCGTTATATTGTTACCCCAAGGGAAGATCAAGTCTTTCTTCTTCTTCTCCCTGCAAGCCACCTCCCACTCCGCCTCTGTGGGTAACCGTTTCCCCGCCCATTCGCAGTACGCCGCTGCGTCATCCCAGGACACATGAACTACGGACTGAAAAACATGTTTATTTTTGTGTTAGCACACTTACCGGTGTATTTTTCGAAGTACTAGCATACGACTGTTCTGGGCAGGATTTTTCAAACCGACCCGCGCGGTTCGTAGGTTGGCCGGCAGGGGGCAGCACCTGACGGCTCGTATAGTTTATACCGCGTAATTCAAGTTTTTGGACAGCGGTCAAACAACTAAATGCGTGTTTTGGTAATTTTTTCTTGCTGAAATGGTTTAAAAGAAACCCATCTTATACCTTTACATTGGCAGTTGCTAATCAAGGTCCGCCATGTGCGAAGACTCGTTTGACAGTGTCCAAACTCAATATTCTCAACGTCATCGCCAGCGTTTGTATTCAGGTACCCTTAACGTAACTCATCAGTGACATAAACAGCAACACAAAACCTACAGTAAAACCAGATAAAACCTCACTGTCTGTGTTCTTCTGCTTCTGCTACTTCGAGGGCTGTGTGTAAATGGACCCCTCTATCCACCCTAAAAATAAGTACCATTCGTCCTGAATCATCCTGTATATGCTTATGATGATGATGATGATTCTCCGTGGTAGCTGTCCTTAGGTACGGCATGGAGTACTTCTGTCCCACTTCCTGCTCATTTTATACTGAAAAAGAAGCGAAAATGAAACATACCTATCGCTGTTTGCTTGATTTGAGGAGACTGTTGGATAGGCGGCATATTTTGTTCTGAAATAATAATGTATTATTAAAGTTAGAGACTGTTTTTTACTTAATATGCTGTGATTATACAGCTTCTTAGAATCCAATCGTTAAGACGTAAATCCCACCCAGAAAGCCACGGGGATACGTTGGAAAGTTTCACAGCTAACCATGCCCTCTCATCGTCACTGAAAGTTCTGAAGTTACAATCATACCTTTTTCTCGGTCCCTGGAATATTATGACCGTAACCATCAAATAGGAGACGTTTTCCAACTCTAAAATCTGTTATTTACCTCATGGGCTTCTTCTTCTGCTACTTCGAGGGCTACTTGTAAATGGACCCCTCTGTCCACCCTAAAAATATGTACCATTCGTCCTGAATCATCCTGTATATGCATATGATGATGATGATTCTCCGTGGTAGCAGCGTTTTGGTACGCATTCGAACATTTCCACCCACTTCTTCCTCATTTTTTCCTGAAAAAGAAGAGAAAATAAAACATACCTACGGCTGTTTGCTTGATTTGAGGAGACTGTTGGATAGGCGGCATATTTTGTTCTGAAATAATAATGTATTATTAAAGTTAGAGACTGTTTTTTACTTAATATGCTGTGATTATACAGCTTCTTAGAATCCAATTGTTAAGACGTAAATCCCACCCAGAAAGCCACGGGGATACGTTGGAAAGTTTCACAGCTAACCACGCCCTCTCATCGTCACTGAAAGTTCTGAAATTACAATCATACCTACTTCTTGGTCCCTGGAATATTATGACCGTAACCATCAAATAGGAGACGTTTTCCAACTCTAAAATCTGTTATTTACCTCATGGGCTTCTTCTTCTGCTACTTCAAGGGCTACTTGTAGTTCTCTCTCCTCCCGGGGCATCTCGTGGGCTTCTTATTCTTCTGCTACTTCAAGGGCTACTTGTAGTTCTCGCTCCTCCCGGGGCATCTCGTGGGCTTCTTATTCTTCTGCTACTTCAAGGGCTACTTGTAGTTCTCGCTCCTCCCGGGGCATCTCGTGGGCTTCTTATTCTTCTGCTACTTCAAGGGCTACTTGTAGTTCTCGCTCCTCCCGGGGCATCTCGTGGGCTTCTTATTCTTCTGCTACTTCAAGGGCTACTTGTAGTTCTCGCTCCTCCCGGGGCATCTCGTGGGCTTCTTATTCTTCTGCTACTTCAAGGGCTACTTGTAGTTCTCGCTCCTCCCGGGGCATCTCGTGGGCTTCTTATTCTTCTGCTACTTCAAGGGCTACTTGTAGTTCTCGCTCCTCCCGGGGCATCTCGTGGGCTTCTTATTCTTCTGCTACTTCAAGGGCTACTTGTAGTTCTCGCTCCTCCCGGGGCATCTCGTGGGTTTCTTCTTCTGCTACTTCAAGGGCTACTTGTAGTTCTCGCTCCTCCCGGGGCATCTCATGGGCTTCTTCTTCTGCTACTTCAAGGGCTCTTTGTAGTTCTCGCTCCTGGAGGCGACCACATGGGACACAGGGTGTCTATGTTTTGTTTTAATTTTCATGCGGACGAGGTACCTGCCAAGACCGATTAAGCGCTGTAGTACTGGATGAATCTCTGCGGGTTGGTAGACCCCGGATTCCGTACAAACGGTCACCACGCCCATAAGGTGCTCCGTCTGGTCACCACGCCCATAAGGTGCTCCGTCTGGTCACCACGCCCATAAGGTGCTCCGTCTGGTCACCACGCCCATAAGGTGCTCCGTCTGGTCACCACGCCCATAAGGTGCTCCGTCTGGTCTAGTGAGCTGATTTGCACGAGCGCGTCCTTGGCGACACATCCTTTGAGAATTACCGCATGGCACTGGAACTCAATGATGTTTTTTTTAGGGTCAGTACCAAATAGTAAGTGCATTTGCTCTGGCTCCTTTCTTCCTCGATTTTTGCTTTAGTCTCACCGACAGCGCAAGGACTTCCTCCCAGTTGATTAATAAAGCGACTAAAAATCTACAATTATTCTTCTAATGAATTATTGAAATAACGGTAGATGGTTCACTGATTTAATTTCTATAAGCACTCAATAGATTCAAGTTTCTAGAGTCAGTGCTTGAGCCTACTTCCTCCCAATTTTCATCCCCAAATGTTTGATATTTCCTAAATCAATTAAGCAAAGGGATAATGGGGGTGGGTTGGTAAGCTCAGTAAGGGCGGGAACTGGAAGCGCCGGCGGCAGGCGCTAAGGGTAGGTGTTATATTCACTGAAATTGAATTTGATGGCTTGTATTTGCGCTATGTCTTGTGCTTCCAGAACCAATTGTTCCTTCTATTGTCAAAGTACCTTCTTATCAGTTCCAATGAATTTTATATCAATATTACTATAGGCGTTGACTTAACAAAAGCCTATTGTTTTGGGAACGGCTTACCAGCGACATCTTCCTGAACTATATTGTATTTAGCTGAGAATCATCAACTTTCCCACCTTATCATTCCAAAACATCTCATTAGAATCTGCATTGAAACTGGTACATGTCCCGTAGATTATATAATTAGAAGTATAATTAGTAAAACATGAATACGTGTTGGTTTGACGTAATCTATGAGGAGGTAGATTTCTTGTACGAAAAGCTGAGTACGTTTTTTAAACTTTAATTAACGTGTACAGGATTTCTTCCTGAGGTCCTTCTAACTGGTAGTTGTGAATAGAAGTCATTACTTCAATACCTGAATGTTCCTTTTCCTCATTTTGCCAATGAATGTGCCTTTACACTCTGCATCTCTATGCTGCAATGCTGCTGCGACACTTCGCCGCTCTACAGCTCAGGCAAAGTTTTATTTATAAAGTTGAAAGGTTCACTCCCCCTGACGTTAGTATTCCAAACCTACATCTGAAACCACCACCTCTCAGTATGTTATCGGCGCTTTCTGCTGGAGAACTGATTGGTCTTAGTTCGAGCCCCAGCTTAAGCAATCTTTCCCTCTCTTCTTCACTTGAAAAGAACATGCGTGCCCATAAAAAACTTTATATACATATCTGAGAGGGGTGATGAAATAAATATATGAAAATAACCTTACAGTGATTAACCCTTCTCGGTTTTGGATTTAAATCATCAGAATTTTTTAAAGTAGCATTAGTTTTGGTATTGACAGATTCGCATCGCGCTGAATTAGCCCGAGGCGGCACAAATTGCTGAAACCTTGGCGATGTTATCCAGATCGATGGGTAGATTTGAGAAGACGATATCTCACTTGCGATTTTTCATTGTCATTGCTTCTCGCACTTGTTCTAATGTCTTTTTGGAGCAAGCTTAGTCTGTCGTCCCTTTCTATAGGAAATCCCAGCTATCAATCGTAGGCATCCCTCCTTCCACGAAATCTTCGTTACTGGTCAACGGATTTTCTTTAGTGAAGAAAAATATACGTCTTGCTCTGCAACAGGGCTTTGCTGATATTTTAATGTCATCATAGAGCCATACGGTATCTGAAATTGCTTGCGAAAACATTTAACGTTGTTCAGTTTATATTTTTCGATATATGACACGACTTATCAAGGTTTTGGGGGCCAATCTGGCCAGATCCTTCAAGCTGTTCTCTTACTTTTAAGAGCAAAATGTGTACTATTCTGGTACCTGATGTCACATCCGATTCCTTCCTTATAACTGAAAAATCTTTTTGATACTACATTGGTACTTCGTACCTACCTACCTACCATATATTTCACTAAACTTTGTGCTACAAATACTATGATGAGTTATTTTCCTTGGTGTGCTGAGACTCATCTACTACTTTTAACTGTTTCCTGATGGCCAATTTTTTGATACAAATATTATGAAGTGTTATCTTCCAGCCAGCGTGCTACCTACTATTTCCAGAGATCTTGATCCCGTTCCAGTGGGTAAAGATATAATCGAAAAAATTAAAAACCTTAAATTGGCCGATCCGAATCCATTTAGTTCAAAAACTGTGGACATACTGCTTTCTGTCTCTTCGGCCATGGATGTCCTCGCGTCATCTACAGTGCCGGCTTGTGGAGCTCCTAGATTGGTCCCATCGCCGTTTGGTGTCATTGTTATGGGAAAAGTACCCATACCTACTGCTCAATTGTCCAAACCGTCCTCCATTTTCATGGCTATGTCTAACACGTCCGAAAAATTAGACAAAGCTATGGAGCAATTGTTTGAAAGGGAAGGAATTCCAGACTCCAGCAGCGAGTCCCCACTGCAAGATTCAGATCACGTGGCTATAGAAAAGCATTTTTTGGAATCTCACACCCGCACAGCTATCGGGCAGTTTGTCGTTTCCCTGCCATTCAGGCTGGAGGCACCTGAACTTGGTAGCAATCGTTCTCGTACCATAGCAAGCTTCCATTCCGTGGAGAGAAAGTTGTCAAAAAACCCTCAGGCCTACGGTACGTATCAGAAGGCATTACAAAATTACTTCGACAAGGATGAGATCTCTCCTTCGTTGGTGCAATCGGACAACATGTTCAACCAACACGTGGTGCTTAAAAAATCCAGTGGAAAAGCCAAGTTGGTATTTGACCCAACTCTCACCAGTTCAAACAATAAAGCAACGTTTAACGATACATTATTCAGCGGTCCGAAGCTTCAAAGGTTGCTCAACTATGTCCTATTGGGCATTCGCAATTTTCCAGTTTGCCTAGCAGCAGACATCGACACATTCTACGGATCTATCAAAATGTCTGATGAAGATGCTGAAAAAATGCACATCCTTTCCCGCCTTGATGAAAACGGCCAGGTGTGCCCTGATGGGCTTCTGACCGAATGCAAAATCAACCACCTCGGTTATGGACTAACCTGCAGTCCCTACATCGCGTTAAGGTGTGTGAAGCAGCTCATAACTGAAAATGCAGCAGAACTGCCTCTAGCCGCCCACGCGCTACAATACTGTACCTACATCGACGACGTAGTGGTAGGGGTACAATCCGTCCCTGTAGGAGTTGAGCTGCGAAACCAGCTATGTACTCTTCTCAATCGTGGCCAGTTTAAACTGAGCAAGTTCATATCTTCACACCCTGATTTCTTTCTGACGTCCCCAAGTCTCAGTTGGGCACTTCTATTCAATTGTCGGACTCATCAACTACTGTACCCGTGTTAGGAGTATAATGGCAACCTGTAGCCGACGTTTTCAAATTCGATATTATACCATTCACTGGAGCAGTGACCAGGCGAACCTGCACCAGCTATTTCGCAAAAACCTTTGATAGTATGGGGCTTTTGCACCCCTGTGTATTTTGGATGAAAAAATTCATACAAACCATCTGGACAAAACACCCAGATTTGGGTTGGGACTCACCTCTTCCCTCACCCCTGTCAGAGCAATGGTCGCGTTTCACTGAAGAGTTACCCGCACTGTCGAACCTAACGATACCCAGGTACATCTCAGCTCCAAATGCGCCCCAAAGCCTTGCAGTGTTCTGCGATGCCTCGGAAAATGGATATGCGTGTGCGGCATACCTAGTTTCCACTTCTGTACCTACTATCAGTCATCTGTTAATTGCAAAAAGCAAACTTGCACCTCAAAAAATCCGCCGTACAATCCCGCAGCTAGAGTTAGCTGCAATTGTACTCGGAGCCCAGCTGGTAAAGTGGTTTGTTGAGGGCAGCCTACCCTACAATCTGCAAGACATTTCTATATTCTCTGATTCAACCATAGCTTTAGCTTACTTGAAAATTCCAGTTCACAAACTGAAGGTGTATGTTACAAACCGAGTCTCCAATATCATTGAATTAACCGCGGGAAATTACGTGATATTTGGTTACTGTAGCTCCAACGAAAATCCCGCCGATTCTGCAACGAGAGGGCTCGAACCCCTGCAACTCCTGAATAACCACCAGTGGTTCCATATGGGCCTGAGTTCCTGAAAGAAAAACTCACTCCTACGGTCGAAGAAAGTCCAGTACCTACCGAACTACCGGACGCCGTCCAAAAGCATATTGTATGTGGCCACCTCGAAATAACCCACATTGGCTCTAAAAAATAACTAAAAAATAGCGATAAATATCGCTAACTATACGTCAAACAACGTAAAATTTCAGAAATGAAGTAAAATCAATTGCCTCGGTACGCACCTTTTCATCCATCTTGGGTTCCCACCCAAATGTGCCGAAAATCGCTTCCTCTACCGCGCACATGCTGAAAACTCGCAAGGTAATAAAATATATGTTATTTTATTAGGAGTACTGCTGCTGGAAGCAAGTCGGTTGAGTATAAATAAATAATGAAAACTGGGTTTTTAGAACCAGAAACTTGCCGGCAACTCACTTCACTCACTAGCAAGGCAAGAGTGAAGCTGTTATACATTAAAAACAAAGGTACTTGCATTACGTCATTTTATTTCTCGACATCTTCACACTCTATTTTTCAGGCTGCTGGAAGCAAGTCGGTTGAGTATAAATAAATAATGAAAACTGGGTTTTTAGAACCAGAAACTTGCCAGCAACTCACTTCACTCACTAGCAAGGCAAGAGTGAAGCTGTTATACAATAAAAACAAAGGTACTTGCATTACGTCATTTTATTTCTCGACATCTTCACACTCTATTTTTCAGGTTAGCCAACCTTACAAATTTATGAAGCTACAAAGGAAATACCGCCAAATCGTAACATCCTCACTACCCGAAGAAAAAAAGAAGCAATAGATATTCCTTCTCAATAATTAGGTACTGAGGCTAGCTGAAACAAACACTCAAGTAACTTATCTGCGATTAGCTAGGTCACAGAATCAAATATCTGAATGCAACTAGACCAATCGTAAAAATACACCATGAAGTACAAAAAAAAATACTTAACTTAAAAATAAAAATACACCATGAAGTACAAAAGAAAAATAATGCTGAGACATCAAAGTGTCAGTCTGTTAGGGACCTTGATGACTCTACCACGTGAGGTACACTTATTCAAGTTTGTACGTTCAAAATCATTCTGATCAACATTCGCCATGGGAGTAGCAGGATGATCACTCGGCTCGGGCACGGGCACTTCGGGTACAACCTCAGTCACAGGCACTTCATGCGAAAGCTCAGATGCCTCCTCTGAGGACAGCTCCAAAGGGTACAACTTATTAACTGGTCTCACTAACTCGCTCCCTTGCCCTAGTCTAAGCTTTGCAACCCGACCCACCCCATCAGACCCCGGAAAAATTTCCACTACTTTGGCTAAGGGCCAGTTTACTCTCTTGGTGTTGTTATCTATCAACACGATCTCTCCCACCTCAACCCGTGACCTGCCTTTCCCTCGCGGTCTACCCGCCAAGCAAGCAATGTATTCATCGTGAAAACGCGTCTTCAGACGCTCTCAGAGTGACGCTCTCATCTGAATCAAATATCGTACAAAAACATTAGACCAAGAAAATAGTTAAGTACACTTTTTTTGAGGAAATTTGATCTGAAATATAATATGTCTTTTAAACGTCCGAAATTGTCGTGATATTACGGTTGAGTACAACCACTTTTAGTCAGCCATCTTAATATTTATAATCTCCTCGATAATCCATGATATACTTTCGAGTATAATAAGGAACTACTCCTTTTTGCTTCTCAAATCTTTTGGTGTGACAATAAGGTATTCGTCTTTTGGGACAGTCGACGATATTTCGGGCATTACGGCTACCCTCGGGAGCTCCTTTATCATCTTTATATTTATAATCTCTTCGATAATCGATAATATACATTCGAGTATAATGAGTGACGGCCGTTGTGGCTCTCAGCTCTCACCTCGTTACTCGTTCATGTTTAAGGAGGTCAACGATTTCTTCCTCAGAGAAAAGTGCCAAATCAGGGTCACAAACCACACCTTTACAGCTATCTCCCTTCTGAAAATTGGAGACACTCACAGGTTTCCCCAGAAAATCGGAAAGGGAAATAAGAGTCTCAAATTGTGAGTCCGTAGAGATTTGCACGACAAGACAATCACGAGCTTTCCGGTAAATACATCCAGGACCCCCAACCAGTGCAATAAATGCTTCTTTTATGTCTAAGAATGTGGACAGCTGAAAACTGTGGCCATTGAGAGGACAGTCGACGATATTTCGGGCGTTACGGCTACCCTCGGGAGCTCCTTTATCATCTTTATATTTATAATCTCTTCGATAATCGATAATATACATTCGAGTATAATGAGTGACGGCCGTTGTGGCTCTCAGCTCTCACCTCTGATGCCGCAGCTTCTGATTGTTTCCCCACTCACCCATAATCACAGAAGGCAGGCCTGTATAAAAAAAGCTGCGATGGAGGGGAGTTTCTTCACGTTGGCAGTGCCATTTTAAATTATCATTTTAGTCAGCCATCTTTATATTTATAATCTCTTCGATAATCGATAATATACATTCGAGTATAATGAGTGACGGCCGTTGTGGCTCTCAGCTCTCACCTCTGATGCCGCAGCTTCTGATTGTTTCCCCACTCACCCATAATCACAGAAGGCAGGCCTGTATAAAAAAAGCTGCGATGGAGAGGAGTTTCTTCACGTTGGCAGTGCCATTTTAAATTATCATTTTAGTCAGCCATCTTTATATTTATAATCTCTTCGATAATCGATAATATGCATTCGAGTATAATGAGTGACGGCCGTTGTGGCTCTCAGCTCTCACCTCTGATGCCGCAGCTTCTGATTGTTTCCCCACTCACCCATAATCACAGAAGGCAGGCCTGTATAAAAAAAGCTGCGATGGGGGGGAGTTTCTTCACGTTGGCAGTGCCATTTTAAATTATCATTTTAGTCAGCCATCTTTATATTTATAATCTCTTCGATAATCGATAATATACATTCGAGTATAATGAGTGACGGCCGTTGTGGCTCTCAGCTCTCACCTCGTTACTCGTTCATGTTTAAGGAGGTCAACGATTTCTTCCTCGGAGAAAAGTGCCAAATCAGGGTCACAAACCACACCTTTACAGCTATCTCCCTTCTGAAAAGTATAAACCATTTATTTTATCTCTATTTATTTACCCCGGAACACAAGAATTTTGAGTAAGTATAAGTGGCCAAGTACACGTTACAGTGCGTCGATTATGTAATTTTCCATAGAATGGTAATTGGTAAATTCCAAACGGAATACCTGGACGAAAGGCGCGTTTTCCAGCAAATCGAGGAGAAACGGCTCTGAATAGCCTGCCAACAGGTCAACCTGCAGAACGACTAATTTGGGGAATAAAGGTCCATCTGAAAGTTTTAAGTCAGCGAAAGTTTCTCTGAACTCTGTGGCCGAAAGAATATTTGGCGAAGGTACAATTTATTCAAGCCCAATCATTGGCCACATTGTTGCCTTTATCTTATGACATTAAGTTTCTGTTCGTTTTACCTATTTTTGCCAAACAATAGCCCTCAGTTATTATCCCGATTCCCGCATTCCAGCTAGGAAGCTAGGACGCCGTCCAAAACCATTACCATTACATATCTTACAAAACTACGCACCTTAATCTCCTTTGGTGGGCGACCATACCAAAAGCTACCGCGTGTTTGAGTCAAAAATATTCTTCCATATTCCATGCTAATGAAGTCTTTTGGAGAAAATGCTGCTGAAATTTCTTACTGAAGGCGCGGTTTACATTCCCTTTAATAGCTCAGATTGAAATAAATAGGAACAATTAATGCAATAATGGTTATTATGAAAGCTTACATTACAGTTTATGCTGTAATAGATCCTGGAAAATATACCTTATTTTAATGAAGTCAAACCCAAGCCAAGCTGCCGGTCGCAGCCCAACGCTCATATAATAAGGCTCCCCCTATACTCCTCCACCCAGAAACCTCGGTACTCTGTTTCCGAAAAGATGTTTTAAGTATTCTGAATCTCTATAGACACCTTCCCAGCCCTAGTATGGGACGCAGTATCCCCGTTTTTCCCTATTTCAATTTTGATAATGTCTCATTGTACTTATATCTAGAATCAGAAGAAGAGTACTTCCTAAGATTTTAACTGAGACAGTACTGTCTCATTTATCTTCATATTTCTCGTCTTAGTGGCCATTCCCGGAAAACAACAGCAGATTATCTTTCAAATCTTTCAATATGCCAAAATTGGCGCCTGTATTCCAAATTCTTTCGCTACACGCCGCATCGTGACTTCGAACAAAACTTCGTCTACCTGGGTTGTTTTACACCTGTAAAAGTTCATCACCCGGGTGATCTCGGTAACGGTGCGATAGGTATGAGTGAAGCTGCCGTCTCATCGTCATAGTGCTGCAACGTTTTCAAGAACTATCCAATTTCGGTGCTGGAGAAACTTTCTACGATACCTATGATTGAATGAATGCCAGGATTAGCTCCTGAGCTGTGATCTGTCATGCTGATGTCTGATGTCTTGTCGTCTTGAGTCACTCCAACTCCCAAGATGACTATTCGAAGAAATCACAAACAATGGTACATGGAAAAGATTTGTCACCCGTGTGAATTCACATATGAAAGTTTTCATCACCTTGGCGAATATGCCTATTACAGCTGATTCTTGACTCATGTTGAAACTCTCTCTATAGCGAACAGATTTATACAGAAAGACTATTTATTTACAGTAAAAAATGAATAAAAGGGGTAAGCAGGTATTCAGGTTTAACTTGATTCCCATTCATTGTCGGACACACTTCAACTATATCGTACTATTTGCTGATGGCCAATTTTGGGCTAAAAATATTACGAAAAGTTATCTTTCTTAATGCCCTTAAACTCATCTACAACTACTCTGTGCCACGGCCTCAATTTTAATGTTCTCACATATATATAAATGCATCCTCATCATATGCATTGTCAATACAACTCAGTGTTATTTCGACACAAAACGAGAGTAGATACAGTCGTTTCAATTACTCTGTGCCACGGCCTCAATTTTAATGTTCTCACATATATATAAATGCATCCTCATCATATGCATTGTCAATACAACTCAGTGTTATATCGACACAAAACGAGAGTAGGTACAGTCGTTTCAATTACTCTGTGCCACAGCCTCAATTTTAATGTTCTCACATATATATAAATGCATCCTCATCAAATGCATTGTCAATACAACTCAGTGTTATTTCGACACAAAACGAGAGTAGGTACAGTCGTTTCAATTACTCTGTGCCACAGCCTCAATTTTAATGTTCTCACATATATATAAATGCATCCTCATCAAATGCATTGTCGATACAACTCAGTGTTATTTTGACACCTTACCTTGAGATGTAATGTTCTGCCCGTGCGTCATTGTTGGTCTGTTTTTTTACCGGTGGGGCGTTCTCCTTGTCTTCCTCTTCTAATCTGTGAAAAATAAAGGAGAAGGAATTATAATGCGATATTGTGGTAGTTTCAGTATTCTCCAGACCAGCGGCAGGGTAGTTACCCCCTCCATGTTCCCTTTAGCCTGACAACCCCTGGGAACAAGAGAAAGACAGAAAGATAAGTATGCCTCAACTTTTGTGTTCTCACATATAGAAATACATCCTCATTACACGCATTGTCGATACAACTCAGTGTTATTTCGGATGAGCAGTCTATTCCTATAACGAGGGAAGATAAAACCTCACTGTCTGTGTTTGCAGACGTGGAAGGTTGCATAGCGCTTTGGTGCGTGGGTGTCGTAGGCAACGATTCAAAAGCTTTGACACACAATGGTACATTGAAAAGATTTGTCACCCGTGTGAATTGACATATGAAAGTTTTGATCACCTTGGCGAATGTGCGTATTCGATATGAAGGATGTGACGGTATGTCGCTTGGGTGGCGGGGGTTGATGCGTGTTGTTAGTAAAAGGAGTTGATGTGACCATGCTCACCACTGCGTGAGGCGCGAGGTTCCTCTAGCAGACTGTGGTCCGAGGTCTGCAATTTTTAGTGCAGCGAGGTACTTCGTACCTACCAACTTCACCAAGGTCCTGTTTAGTGACCTTATTTTTTTTTGTTAAAATGATTGATTGAAAATGAAACTTAACTGAAATATCTTTTTGATACTTCATTGGTACTTCGCACCTACCTACTTCACTAAGGTCCTGTTTAGCGACCTTTTTTTTTGTTAAAATGATTGATTGAAAATGAAACTTAACTGAAATATCTTTTTGATACTTCATTGGTACTTCGCACCTACCTACTTCTCTAAGGTCCTGTTTAACGACCTTTTTTTTTTTATTAAAATGATTGATTGAAAATGAAACTTAACTGAAATATCTTTTTGATACTTCATTGGTAGTTCGTACCTACCTACTTCACTAAGGTCCAGTTAGGCGACCTTACTTTTCTTGTTAAAATGATTGACCGAAAATGAGTCTTAACTAAAAAATCTTTTTGATACTTCTTTGGTACTTCGTACCTACTTACTTCACTAAGGTTCTGTTAGGCAACGTTACTTTTCTAGGCACAATTTTTCTTGCAAACGGTCTGACTTGAAAAGTTTTCCAATTTGTAGCCGCAGCCGGTTCCCAGTGCAGAAGATGGCATATATGCCGACTGCGACATCTAAATGCGTGTTTTGGTAATTCTTCTTGCTGTAATGGTTTAAAAGAAACCCGTCTTCTACCTTTATCATGCCTATACATTCTCTAGTGGGGACGAAACTTCCTCCCACATTCTGTGCATATGCTTAAGCTGATGAAGACTGATGTTTTGGTTCAGAACCAGAAGTAACCTATCGACCATTCGCTAAGTCTGAATATACTATTATCCAAGTTGCGCGTGGAGTATAGCAAGGAATATATTTGTCATTTCGACACTGGCCTTAACCTTTGGCGCTTTGTCAGAAAAGGATCTTGCATAAAGTACTGTTGACTCACTTGAGCGATGATCTTCAGCCAGATGAATACTGCTTTCGTGGTGAAGCTCGTCTTGGAGACGCTCGACTACTAGGAACGAAAGTCCTAGGATCCCCTCACCGCCTGAATAATTCCCACATTCTGTGCATATTATGCTTACTTCCGGTCTGGAGGCACTGGAGGTAGTGGATGTAGTGGAGGTACGACGCCGCCGCTTCCTAGATGTTGCAAGCCTGCAAAGAGTTTCACTGCGATCGGGCAATAATTATGAGCGAAGATAATGAATTATGATGAATCAGTCAGTCAGACAGTGATTGAGTCAGGTCACTTCAATCTATCTCGGAATTTTCAAATGTAAAGACATATCATGTGACACATCATATGAAAGGTCTTGGGAAGCCTAACTTAAGTACATCATTTGTCAGATTTCACTTAGCTCCCACAGTTTCAAAATGTCAATGTCAAAAGTCTTTCAATATGGCATGTCGATCGTATTCCAACTCCTTGGACTGCACGCAATCTGGTGTGACCTCAGAGAGGACGCCGTCTACCTGGTTAGTCAAAGGGTCCTCTGGGTTGATGACGAGGGACTATATTGTACTATTCTTATCTGTTTCCTGATGGCCAATTTTGGGCTACCAATATTATGAAGAGTTGTCTTCCTTGATGCGCTGAAACTCATCTACTTACTACTCAGTGTTATTTCGACACAAAACGAGAGTAGATACAGTCGTTTCAATTACTCTGTGCCACAGCCTCAATTTTTATGTTCTCACATATATAAATGCATCCTCATCAAATGCATTGTCGATACAACACAGTGTTATTTCGACACTAAACGAGAGTAGGTACAGTCGTATCAATTACTCTGCCACAGCCTGAACTTTTGTGTTCTCACATATTTTAATACATCCTCATCAAACGCAGTGACAATACAACTCAGTGTTATTTCGACACATATGACTGCTTGGTTTGTCCCCCTCTTTGGTGGAGAACGTTGAACAGGATCATTGTCCTATGATCCAGGCGGATCTTCCAGCCACTGCTGGGTGCACCCATCAGGGTGCAGGCTCTTGCGGCGTATAAGATAGCTTTCTTGTTCTCAGGCTCATTGCGAAAAACTTCTTGACACTCCTTGAAAGCTAATTCTGGGTTCCCATACTGATTGTACACCACAGCAAGATCCAAGTGAAGACTGATAATTCGGTCATTGACATCTTCATCAAACGCAGTGACAATACAACTCAGTGTTATATCGACACATATGACGTCAGGTTGATGCGTGTTGTTAGTAAAAGGAGTTGATGTTCCCTCACCATGCTCACCACTGCGTGAGGCGCGAGGTTCCTCTAGCAGACTGGGGTCCGAGGTATGCAATTGGGAGTGTAGCGAGGTACTACGTACCTACCAACTTCACTAAGGTCCTGTTTAGTGACCTTATTTTTTTTGTTAAAATGATTGATTGAAAATGAAACTTAACTGAAATATCTGAAATATAAATGCATCCTCATCAAATGCATTGTCGATACAACTCAGTGTTATTTCGACACTAAACGACGGTAACCGCATAGTCTCTAGGTAACATAGAATTCAATTCTTCCGCAATATTTCGTACCATACTGCTACCGAAAATTTTTATACAATGTTTAGGCTGAGAACGGGGCTGGGGTGAGATTTCATTTTTTTCACGATTAGGTTCGGTTTGGTCGATTGTCACAGTATTCTCAATTATCTTATCAATTAACTTATCTATGACGTTAGTGCAGTCACGGCATTCCAAGGTGTGGGTGCAGTCCAGTTTCTTCTTCTCCGGGTCTTTCGGTTGAAAGGTGTCGCTGGTCTTCTGACGTCGCTTGTGCTTCCGCCTTCTTCCAGTATTGCCGTCTCTGTCCTCGTCTGCCTCCCTCCCTTCTGTTGGAGCCATAACCAATATGGCTCCAACATATTATTTTACTCATTCTCATTTGGCTCCCTGCAGCCTTAAGTATTTATCTGGCTCCATGCAGCCTTAAGTATTTACCTGGCTCCCTGGCGACCTTACTTTTCTTGTTAAAATGATTGACCGAAAATGAGTCTTAACTGAAATTTTTTTTTGATACTTCTTTGGTACTTCGTACCTACTTACTTCACTAAGGTTCTGTTAGGCAACGTTACTTTTCTTGGCACAATTTTTCTTGCAAACGGTCTGACTTGAAAAGTTTTCCAATTTGTAGCCGCAGCCGGTTCCCAGTGCAGAAGATGGCATATATGCCGACTGCGACATCTAAATGCGTGTTTTGGTAATTCTTCTTGCTGTAATGGTTTAAAAGAAACCCGTCTTATACCTTTACCATGCCTATACATTCTCTAGTGGGGACGAAACTTCCTCCCACATTCTGTGCATATGCTTAAGCTGACGAAGACTGATGTTTTGGTTCAGAACCAGAAGTAACCTATCGACCATTCGCTAAGTCTGAATATACTATTATCCAAGTTGCGCGTGGAGTATAGCAAGGAATATATTTGCCATTTCGACACTGGTCTTAACCTTTGGCGCTTTGTCAGAAAAGGATCTTGCATAAAGTACTGTTGACTCACTTGAGAGATGATCTTCAGCCAGATGAATACTGCTTTCGTGGAGAAGCACTTGTCCTGGAGACGGTCGACTACTAGGAACGAAAGGTGAATTTCAATTTTGACGCCAAAGTGCTGACGGGCAGTTTACGTGATGGTAGATGTTACTTTCTCAATATTCTTTTCGTCCGGAGCATGGGTGAGATAATTTGTTTTTCACTCTCATCTATTGGAAGTATACTTATACTCAAGTTCTGTGTAAAAAAGAAAGGAAATTGTTGTTACTTATTACACTTATACATTTTAATTTTACATAAAAACTGAAGTTTCAATTATATTTAGCTTTTTTACATTAGGTAACATTGCAACTTACCTTGCGATGTAATGTTCTGCCAGTGCGTTGCCGTGCCGTGCCGTGCGTGACCTTATTTTTTTTGTTAAAATGATTAATTGAAAATGAAACTTAACTGAAATATCTTTTTGATACTTGATTGGTACCTACTTCGCACCTAGCTACTTCACTAAGGTCCTGTTTAGCGACCTTATTTTTTTTGTTAAAATGATTGATTGAAAATGAAACTTAACTGAAATATCTGAAATATAAATGCATCCTCATCAAATGCATTGTCGATACAACTCAGTGTTATTTCGACACTAAATGAGAGTAGGTACAGTCGTATCAATTACTCTGTGCCACAGCCTGAACTTTTGTGTTCTCACATATTTTAATACATCCTCATCAAACGCAGTGACAATACAACTCAGTGTTATATCGACACATATGACGTCAGGTTGATGCGTGTTGTTAGTAAAAGGAGTTGATGTTCCCTCACCATGCTCACCACTGCGTGAGGTTCCTCTAGCAGACTGTGGTCCGAGGTCTGCAATTGGGAGTGTAGCGAGGTACTACGTACCTACCAACTTCACTAAGGTCCTGTTTCGTGACCTTATTTTTTTTGTTAAAATGATTGATTGAAAATAAAACTTAACTGAAATATCTGAAATATAAATGCATCCTCATCAAATGCATTGTCGAAACAACTCAGTGATATTTCGACACTAAACGAGAGTAGGTACAGTCGTATCAATTACTCTGTGCCACAGCCTGAACTTTTGTGTTCTCACATATTTTAATACATCCTCATCAAACGCAGTGACAATACAACTCAGTGTTATTTCGACACATATGACTGCTTGGTTTGTCCCCCTCTTTGGTGGAGAACGTTGAACAGGATCATTGTCCTATGATCCAGGCGGATCTTCCAGCCACTGCTGGGTGCACCCATCAGGGTGCAGGCTCTTGCGGCGTATAAGATAGCTTTCTTGTTCTCAGGCTCATTGCGAAAAACTTCTTGACACTCCTTGAAAGCTAATTCTGGGTTCCCATACTGATTGTACACCACAGCAAGATCCAAGTGAAGACTGATAATTCGGTCATTGACATCTTCATCAAACGCAGTGACAATACAACTCAGTGTTATATCGACACATATGACGTCAGGTTGATGCGTGTTGTTAGTAAAAGGAGTTGATGTGACCATGCTCACCACTGCGTGAGGCGCGAGGTTCCTCTAGCAGACTGTGGTCCGAGGTCTGCAATTGGGAGTGTAGCGAGGTACTTCG
This sequence comes from Mesopsocus fuscifrons, assembly GCA_950004255.1. Lineage (NCBI taxonomy): Eukaryota > Metazoa > Arthropoda > Insecta > Psocodea > Mesopsocidae > Mesopsocus > Mesopsocus fuscifrons. The sequence continues at coordinate 17,672,270 of OX465378.1, forward strand.
TACCTACCAATTCACTAAGTTCCTGTTTAGTGACCTTATTTTTTTTGTTAAAATGATTGATTGAAAATGAAACTTAACTGAAATATCTTTTTGATACTTCATTGGTAGTTCGTACCTACTTATTCACTCAGGTCCAGTTAGGCGACCTTTTTTTCTTGTTTTAATGATTGACTGAAAATGAATCTTAACTGAAAAATCTTTTTGATACTTCATTGGTACTTCGTACCTACCTACTTCACTAAGGTCCAGTTAGGCGACCTTACTTTTCTTGTTAAAATGATTGACCGAAAATGAGTCTTAACTGAAAAATCTTTTTGATACTTCTTTGGTACTTCGTACCTACTTACTTCACTAAGGTTCTGTTAGGCAACGTTACCGGTTCCCAGTGCAGAAGATGGCATAAACTGCGACATCTAAATGCTTGTTTTGATAATGGTTTAAAAGAAACCCGTCTTATACCTTTACCATGCCTATACATTCTCTAGTGGGGACGAAATTTCCTCCCACATTCTGTGCATATGCTTAAGCTGACGAAGACTGATGTTTTGGTTCAGAACCAGAAGTAACCTATCGACCATTCGCTAAGTCTGAATATACTATTATCCAAGTTGCGCGTGGAGTATAGCAAGGAATATATTTGTCATTTCGACACTGGCCTTAACCTTTGGCGCTTTGTCAGAAAAGGATCTTGCATAAAGTACTGTTGACTCACTTGAGATGAATACTGCTTTCGTGGAGAAGCACTTGAAAATTTTACATTTGTGGATGAAAGAGATGGTTTTTAGGTTACCTAAAGAATATCGCAGAAGATAAATTAATATTATGGTAGGTACCCACCAGAACTTAATGGAATCCTAAAATGAAACAGAAACTGGTTCAATTTACTCAAGAAATTCTACATAAACGTAAAAACACACAATACAGAAAATTCCATTATGAAAAGCAGAAGCCTCGACGATCTGAGGCCTTCACCATATTCTTTGAATAGGTATGTAGGTACTATGTACGGTTGTATTGTAAAATTGACAGTAGGGATAATGAAGGTGATTGACAGGAACAAGGCCCATGCACTTGCTTATTTTCTATACCTGGCAAATAAACCTTTTCCCCTTTGCACTTCACTTCAACACCATTTCATAGTATGAATAAAATTTTGCATTTGCACAATCAGTGTAACTCCAATGACCCCGGCTGCCCCCCGCTGTCGCCGGCCCTGATTGTAGTAAATAGTTGATATATTTCATTTCAAATCTATAGAATCTGGTCAGTATCGAAAAGGTTGTATGTATTAATTTATGATTTGGCATTACCTATTACTTATTACATTACACCTATATATGTATTTATTGGATCTCTACCTCGCAAGTATGTTATAAATATAATAATGCTACATACCCATTTTGTATGTTTTGTTCTACCTTGTGCCGTAATCTTTATGTATTGCTCCTTTGAAAAATAGTGTAGTGAACGGCCAGAGGGGCGCGTTGTGCAGGGTGGTCTTACCTTTTGCAGTGGCGATTCCAAACGCACGGCAGCTGAGGGTGAGGCGACCGCATGCACAACAGTTAGATAGGGATAGGAGTGGGCCGAGTGCCAGAAATATATAATAATCATACGAAAGGTACGAAAAAGTCCGAATTAGATGATGGCTAGTCGAGACTATCGAGACAGATGATGGCTAGTCGAGACTATCGAGACAGATGATGGCTAGTCGAGACTATCGAGACAGATGATGGCTAGTCGAGACTATCGAGACAGAGTGCTTGCAGGCTGGACAAATTATCATTTTGGCACTAATCAACCAGATTTTTTTCATCATGTGTACTTATCTTATGTTCCAGCTTATGTACCTACAGCTAAAATACAGGTAGGTACGCTTCGTTATCATTTTTCTCCTTGAAAAATAAAAATAAAGAAAATAAACATGGTTCATAGTTTCATTTACTGAATATAACCTTTATACTGAATTGTTGGTATTGTTGGTACGATAGGTAGCTACGACCATAGCTAGGGCCCTTTAACACACTCGTGGTTTTCTTCATACAGTTTTTCTTACATCAACTTTTCGTAGAGGAAAATAACATGCACGGGAACATTTTTCTTGATAAATTTTATTCTGCTTAACAATTTGACCAAACTGTAAACAGCTTCTTCCATTAGCTGGCATTTGTAAACAATAGATACTTAATTCCTTGGCAAATGTTCTTTCTCAGACAAATATACGTTGACTCCAAAATATGATTAAATATGATAAAATATTATCATATTTGAAAGAACGGAATTACCTATGGATTAACAATTATCTTGAGACCATTGTTATTGGCAACAAATTGAATCGAAAATATGAGTGTGAGACGGAACCCTAAGCTTACTGAGCCTTATGTAGTACCTAGGTACTTCGCACAGCGAAAAAGAAAAGCTAATGATGCATGAGTTGATTCTGCTTCCCAAACAAAACCCCAGCTCAAGGGTGGATTTCACAAGTCCAGTTTAACGGTTAGTCAAATTTAAAACTAGGTGCGTATAGGTACCAAGCATGTTTAGCTTATCGCCAGTGTCAAATCGTCCATATGATGGTTTGAAAGTTAACAAAAAACCGTGATATATTTCTTAACTTACCTATCCATTAAATTGGATAGAGTTAGTAAATTTATATTCCCAAAATAGTTGCTGAATACTTTATCTTGCGTATAAAAGTCCACTAGCTAACGTTATGATAAGGACTCTATAACCGGCAGGATGGTGAAACGCACCAACATTTCGTTTCGAGAGGATAACGCTTCAATGAACTTCGAGAGGACGCTGTAGTGGACTGGTGAAATCCATCCTTTGATGATTAGGGAGCCGTAGATCATCAGCGGCTGGGTAGGTGGAGAAAACTACACGCAATTATCTTTCAAACTATTGACAACTCCGACACTGTAAGGGCCTTACAGTAAGGCGGCGCTGTCTATTACTATAGGTACGGAAGTAACGTGAACGTGTGCAAATTGGAGATATGGATGCAGCTAGCAGTGACTACAGGCGACCTCTCGTGTGCAATCAGGTAAGAAGAGGTAAGTTATTACCAGTATAACTGCTTAGGCTGCGTCCCACCATGCACGGTAAAAAATGATCCCGTCCAACAAGCTGCGCCGCAGTTTTCGATAGCACTGAGTAGGGCAGAGAGCTGACGCGGTGCATGCGCCATGCTGACGCGCCCTGCTGCTCCGCGTTGCCTATTCTAATCCATGCTATCAAAAATGGGCAAGTGGTCTGACAGGTCTAGGTTCGAGTCCCAGTGTAAGCAGGTTGCTCGGGTGTGATGGCATGGATGTTACACTCCTTCTCCTTCCTCTTCTCAGGCTTTGACCCCCTCTTCTCTGACTTCAGCCGACTCCTCTTCACCTCTATACCTGTCATGTTCCCCGTTAAAAACTCCTTTCGGCAGCCCAGAAAGGCGTAGGTAGATTTCGAAGATTACTTCCATCCACAAAAAGCAGTCAAAAATCATTTAGAAAAACGGTTAAGAAGATTTCCAGTTGATCTCGATTCATTCCTCCAATAACAACGGAGGAATTGAGTTTTGAAATTTCAACCCCCCCCCCCCCCCCCCCCTCCCCGACAGAAAATGAAAATGATTTTACAAAAAAAAAAAAACTCAGACAAAAGTTGTAGATATTATTAATAGAAACTCATGGGAAAAAATAAACTCAATATCTCACCAAATAAGTGAGTTATGACGTTTTGAAAATTCAACCCCCCACCCCCTGCCTAAACGGTGCGTCGGACAAAAAGCGTTTTCAGACAAAAGTTGTAGGTAATATTGAGGCAAATTGACTACAATAAAAAAAAACTCGATAGCACCCCTAAAACACAAGTTATGAATAATTGTTTTGTTCGCCAACCCCTATTTTTCCAACCTTATTCAACCATAAAGGGTGGGATCAAAAAACATTACGGAGAACGTTAAGTACCTACTTTATACCACCACTATTCACATAAGCAAGCAGCGTTCCAAGCAATAATTCAGAGGCTCATTCAAACTCCGATGTCCAAGATAAACTACGAGAAGGAACTACGGACCATCGTCTACCAGACGGCTACCAGGAGAGCATGGTGTACGACTTGTTGGCCAAGCACAAAGGAAAAATTGCCAATTCCATGTTGTATTATGGCAGAGACGGGAACCCTCCTAGTTACTGTATATAGGAGGTATCAGCAAAAAAGTAGGTCATTTGGTCAAAAATGTCACGGGGAAGATAGTAGGTTACGCCTCTTCTAACAACATTGGGAAAACTCTAATTAACTGTATAAGCCTAAAATTGATAAAGCTCGCAAATCTGGTGTGTACAAACTGTCGTGTAATGAATGTGATGCAAGTTATATAGGTCAAACTGCATGGTAGGAATTTCAAAGACAGAGTGAATGAACACATGCAGAAGAGACGTAGGTAGGTAAGGACCCGTGCTATTCTGTGTTTGCTCAACATCTGTCTGAGGAAAACCATATACCTACCTGCAATTTCAGTGAGTTCAAAATTTTGCATAACTGTAATAAGTAATAAGGGTAGGCTCTTGAATGCACTGGAGAATATGGAAATAAGGAAAGCTGTGCTAAATAGGGAGAACATTGTTCTTGATATTGTGTTTTCTACCCCCTCCCCCCTTATTGACCTGGCAGCCAAACTGTCCAAGACTCCTCCACCCCCTCCCCTCCTGACCCGTTAGTAGGGTACTAAAACTTGTGTTATTCTGCTTTTGATTTAGTTTGTATTACCTGATGATGAGGAAACCAGAAACCGGTCGTACTTTTTCCTTATATGGTGATAAAGTGCAAAGTAATTTTTTCTAAGTTAAACTGCCTTAATACCTATACTATTAATCAAAGTTCGTTGAAAGTCCATTCGCTAGTAGTTTAGTTGTGATCCCACCTTTCAACCTACCCATTTTACTCAATTACTAACTACCAAAATTGATCAAATTCATTTTGGTTCCTCTTTGGAGTGCCCTTCAACGGCCAAACGTTCAAGGAGTCCGACTTTTGTTGTGGGATACCTAAGCATTAACCACTGTTTTTCGTTTACGGTATAGATGTCATCATGGCTTTGGCACACTCCTTTACTGCCTTCGGCACGTTCTTATTCGGCTTCGGCCAACTCCTCTTCGGCTTCGGTTCGGTGACGTGGTGGTGACAGTGCACTTACACCTATATATAGTAGCGCCACCCTGTGAACAGTGCAGAATGCCCTTGGGCCAGGCAGGTCAGGGTGGCGCTACTATAAATGAAAGAGGCTAGGTACGTACTTTGGAAGTATCGAACTGGGTTGTTTTAAGTTCAGGACGCATCAGCTTTAGCCTACCTGCAGTAACAAGTCTAGACTCAAAAAACAGTCTGAAATTATTAGGTAAATATGTTAGGAACAAAGCGTTAAAAATAAAAAGTTATTTATAATTTGGCAGGTTACTATAGATTACATCCTGCTTAACTTATAATTTTTATAATAGTAAATAAAACGTATAAAGTCATTTTTGTTCAATTTCGGCTCAATAGTCCTGTAATATTTATTTACTTATGTCAGTTAAAGGTTAAAGTTCAGCATCAAGAAAAATTAGAAAATCCCCTATCTACGCTACAAATAGACTAGTAGGTAGGTAAGGTAAGTAATAAAGGTACGAGTTGAGCGAAATGTTCAGTATGGGTGATGAGCTGCTATCCCGACACGGTTGGAAGACACTGAGCTGTTTGTTCTTTGCAGAAGATCATGACCCCTCCCTGGAAACAAAAACAGGTCTGAATTTATAATTTTTTAACCCTTTTTTGGCAATGTGGAGCTCTTATTGTGTCCAGAACGGTCACCCGATAAAAAATGTTGATCCTTGATGTTGATCGAAGCCGAATGAGACTTGTTACTGCTCCCCAGAGCAGAATCATACTTCAGAGAGCAGTAATATACGTCACCCTCAGGGGTTCTCAAGGGTTTCCAATACCTATAAAGCATGAACACAGCTGAAAGTGCACTTTCGATTGGTCACAAGCACGAAAAAGTCAAGAGCGACCCATTTATTGTATATAGGGACCTCATTATTATTAGGTAGGTACCCAAACCATGCATGCAGCTCTATTCCATATCTCTTTATCCTGCGTAATCACGAAGTTAATACCATGGAAATACAGGGAAAATAAGTATTGCAAGTACAGTTGATTCTCGGTTATCACAGATATTTTCATGTCCATCACAAGTGATAGGTGATATGGAATAGAGCTGCTTGTAATGTGATGATTAAGAACTCACCTTTGCACTCTATGCTGACACTCGATGATGGTCCAAGAACACCAACACCGTCAGCAGCAGATGCGGAGGTGCGCACCTGCTCTGTGCTGACACGTGATGATGGTCGGTGCCGGTGCATGGGATACCCCTTGGAGCTGTACGCCGCCAGCGTTAGCTGCCTGAGAGGAATAATAGGCTGCTCACGCTATTTATGATCTGAAAATGGGGAGGAAGGATAATACGCTTCATTACTCTGCGGTCCCTAATAATCCCCTAATAATCCCTGTAATGGGAAAAATCGTGAATAAGAGGATTTGGAGGAACCCTCTTGCATGAACCGTTCCATAGAAAACTCTATAGCCAGCTTAAAGGATTTGCCGAACCAATGAGCTGTTCACCCCAAGCTCTAGCAGCCCCTGCCCCTATATGACTCAATACAACCCCAATCTCAACCCCTCAACATTCTCAAAACCCTCTCAACTTCGTGAATCATCTCTTCTTCCCAGACCCGTATCCAGAAAGCGGTCTTGGGGGGGGGGGGGGGATTTAGGGTCATGGGTGGGGGGGGGGGGGGGTTTGGCATTACCATGTTAATATTCCGCTCATGGGGGGGTTTAACCCCTTAACCCCCCCCCCCCCGTGGATACGGCTATGCTTCTTCCTATCCAACAATAACAACAATTTCAGGGTGCCTGCTGAGTACCTGGTAGCCGTCATTTATTGTTGAGCTGACCATGCGATGGGGCGAGAACGTATGCTTTCCCTAGGAAGTGTCGCAGCTGTTTTCTCTACCCCCCTCCTAGTTGACAGACACCTATAATATTCTGAAATGTTATTTTGGAGGTGAGCCAAAAACGTGTCGGTCGTCACTCCGGAGGCACTGTTCGATAGATTTCAATAAAAATTGGTAGGTACCTAGGGAGGTGAACTTTAACCTATAGTTTGAAGTTGTACCGAACGAAATTTATCCAACACAATAATTATGGCTTAATTATGGCTATTATGGCTAATATTGGCATTCGGAAAATTTTCCAAAACTGGAAATCACGTTTTTGATTGGTTAGGACGGATTTCCTTGAAAATTAGTGAAAGTGGTTTCAGCAGATGGATGCTTCAAGGTCATTGTCAATATATTTTCAATTGCTTGAAAATTAAGACCGTGACATGCAAAATAGAAAACATGTAGGTACTTTTGCACCGTTTGACGAATATGTTTGAAATTCGGTGTGCAGGTATGGCTAAAATTATTGGCTAGTGTAAGTGGAAAAGTTGAAGTTGTGGCCAAAAAAAATCACGGAGAAAAAATCAATAATTTTCGATACCGCTGGCGTAAAAGTTGTGAGAAAGTCAAGTGCAACCATTGTCGGACCCTTTATTTTTATACTTAGGTACCAAATTTTTAACAACACACCCCGGCTTCTTGGCATCCATTTCGACGCACATCCGTTTCCAATCCGTGATTTGCCTAACGTACATACCTACATAGGTCTGTATTTGAAAATTCACTGAAAATATTTGTTTACCTTGATTGGAAGTAGGTTGAAGGATGAAGCACAATGATCAGTAAGTTCAAAACTAGTCAACACTTTCCTTATATTTTCCTTGTCACACTTGTTCTTACGTTGCTGTGAGAATACGTCCGAACAAGTCGAAGGGCACCCCCTCTACTGTCCCAGCGTCCCAGCCCAGCCCAGCCCAGTCCCAGGGTCCCGCACGGCTCACATATCGATCTTGCAAACCCCCTGATGTAACTTCACTGTTCTCCCGCTAGATGGATTATATCACCTTCATCTTCAGAGTACTGTCCCGATTTTGCCATCTGCCGATACTTCTGTGTCATCAGGCGAGAAGTAGGTACCTAGCCCCCGCCGTTTCATAGTGGAACGTTCTAATGCAGGCATATATAGATGGTCTCGCAGTGGCAGCTCCTGCCTAGAACAACCCCTGAATCTTTCTTCGTATCCTCTTGGTTTGTCAACGTAAGCTCTGCCGTTTTCTTCGTATTAGCTTCTGGTTTTCTCAATTGGGTGTCTTGGGATCGTTTCACTCTGTCTCGGCTCAAATTCTATATCCATCGTGTTTAGTCTTTCTTGGGAGAAATAAGGACCACGAGAATCCGAACGAGACAGCTTCTTTTTTCGAACTATCAGCTCTTCCCTCGCGTTTATTTTTCTGAAACAAAAAGTTTCGTTGTTAACATTTTTATCGAACCCACCATTTCATTTCATTTATGAATCAAGATAATTCGAGATCTAGTCCAGACTTGCCAAAATATTTTCTGGTGGTTGTGTGCTTCTACCCAGCCCTGACGGGTACCTGTACTTCACCGACCGGGGGAAAACGCAACTGTCAGCGTGACTGACACCAAACTACTCCACTGTGTACGGCGCTATTCTCAGGAGTTAACCTTTATTTATATTCATGGAGTTAAGAATTTAACCGCAGTTAACTTTAACCTATAGACACAATACAGAATTGTTTGTTGTGGTTTCTCTATCAAGAATTTTCCGACAAATTATTTATCGGCAAAAGTCACATGATCGCAAGTCCCAACATAAGATATTCAAGTAGTTTCTGACGTTAAAAGACATATTATATTTCAGAACAAATACACATCCACCAGTTTTTTCAGAGAAATGTCAACAAACAGCATTGTGTGGAGTGAACGACATTGGAAATGAAAGGACCTTGTGCTACGTTCGGCAGTACGCGGCCAGTGTGGGGAGTATTGAAAAACTTCACAACAGGAATCAGGCTATCATGAAAACTCTGCGTGCTGTATGTGTATAATGCCCTGATACCTAACCTCCCTCGTGGTAAAATTGCTGCTGCTACTGAGCAAAAGGTGGAAGCACCACAACAGCAACAGCAGACCTATACCATTTCTATAATAGCGTTTTGTAGGCGCTATAACTCCCTACCGCCACTTTTACACCACACCACAGCAGTTAAAAGTAATATAGTAGTTAAAATGAGACGTAAAGTAGTGAAAGTATGTTCAGTATTCAAAATAACTAACCGACGGCAGCGGAGTGACTAGACGTGGGACGTGGGGCGCCCCGCAGACCGTTGATGTCATATAGCACAACGTGAGTTTAAAAAGTATTTAACAGTAGGTAGAGAATTGATCGCAACTGAATTGCCGGCTGCCTTGTCAAGTTTGGTGACAAGACAGGTCATGCTTAATCCTGTAATGACCACCTGCGTCGAAGGAGGGAACCCGATGAAGAAGAGATGGCGCTGGCTGCTGAGAAACGAGCGCGGCCACGCAGGTCCCGCTCCAAGACCTTCACCAACTATGTCATGGACATGGAGGAGGTCGAGGAGGATGAAGAAGAGGAAGACGAAGAGGTTGGTAGCCCTGTATTCCGCTTACTCGCTAAAGGTGGCCACATACGAGGCGTTTTGGACGGCGTCCTGGTGAGGAAGCATCCCTAGACGCCTCAAACTGGGGAGGGATGGACAGTTTTGAAGGGATGCCGTCCCGATCTTGGAATTCCATCTTGACCGAATTCCACGCATCCCTGGTGGGCGTCCAGTTGTTGAAGATATGCCCTTTTCGCATTAAATTCGTTATATCGACTATTTTTCTTGTTCATTTTATATAAAATTGGTGTCAGATAGAATTGTTTTGAGTAGGTATATTATTTGTTGAAAAATATCAAGGGACAGACGAAACATTGCGATTATCATAATAAAATCAAGTTTTCATCAATTTCTGGTAAACAAAAGACAAATCGCAAGGATGCGGGGCTGGATGTACCGTGTGTGGGCACCAGCCATCCCTGAGTTCACATCCCAAACCTGTATCCCTGCCCGGCAGCCTGGACGCCGCCCAAACTGCATCGTATGTGTCCACCTTTATACGCTATCTCCCACCGCCATGCACGCACTGGCCAGGCGTAACCAAACAAGGGAAATTCGTCGCAACTTTGAAAAAGACAGCCCGAGACGATAACATTATGATTCGATGTACAGCAATGTACAGAAACGTTCATTTTGCCCCCCCAAATATATAGATTTTCTCATTTTCAAGTGCGCTTTATATTGAATCCCCTCGAAAACCCACTCAAGTAGACGTTTCACCTACGGGAAGGGGTGGTGACTTCATACCGCTTTGAAAGCACATTCAAACTCGCTCAGAAAGCAACCGGAAGAGATCGGGAATACCTCTTGAGCGTTTCACGAGCAGTAGTGTGTTTGAATGTGATAAGTGAATGTGTTTTTCAGGCGTCAGGAGAAAGGGAATAGCTCTGCAGGTGCTTATGGCAAGTATCGCGTATGCTGCCCTGATAGGTAACTTGGCCTTGTTGCTGCTGCAGGCTGCAAGTGCAGCTCAGAAAATTCATAATGCCATCGTATAAAATTTTAGTTTTGATATTTTGACTTTCCCATGATCCCGGAGGTCCCCTGAGTCCAAAAAAGTTGGTTTTCAAAATTTTTAAATATTTTCAAATACGTCCGTTCGTCTGGAATTGTATGACGGGCCTGCAGGTGACACGGTTCATCCGAATTTGCTTGAATTCGGTAATGTACATACCTAGTGTGACTCTCCAGTGCGATCCTGGAAATATTTGGTAACCCAAAATTGCACTGCGTGTTTTTTGATAGTTACGATGGGCTTGAAGCTAAACCTACAGATACAAAACTGCAACCTTAAAATTTTGCAAAGATGTTTTCCGATAGATGTTTACCTACCCAATATATTTCAGAGCAAATACACATATCCACCAGTTTAGTCAGAATAAAAATATCACCATTGTGCAGACGACATTTTAATTGCGGTGGGCAGTGCTGGATTAAGCATTCAGCTAAATAAACTATAGCTTGGGGGCTTGGGGCCTACGCTACCAAAAATTTCTTCCGTGAAATATGGAGATTTTACTGAGACAAGTGAAGTTTTCGGTTCCCTATTTGTCTTTTCTCCCCCATATCCTGATTTTCTATGCAAGAAAAAAGTTCTAAAATAATAGAGCCTAAAAATAGAGTCTAGCTTAGGGCCTCGTTGAAGCTTCATCCGGCTCCGGCGGTGGGTGTTGGGAAACAGCACAACAGCATCAGTTATCTGCATGCTGTATGTTCACCCTCATCTTCGTCATTTTCAACGATTGCCACGAATGTGAACCTGCGTTTTATGTCTCTGTGAGATCGTATGTATGTGTATGTGTATGCTGCCCTGATAGCTCGCTTGGCTGTCCCACGTGGTGAAATTACTGCTGGTGCTGAGAAATCGTTTAATGTCATCTTGCGTATCAGCAACAGGTGCTGTGTGCGGAGCATCGCGTATGCTGCCCTGATAGCTGACATAGCCTTGCTGCTGTTGCTGCTGCTCAATTTTCTGAGCATGCTGTACGTGCATATTGCCCTGATAACTCGCCTGGCCCTCTCTCGTGGTGGAGAAATTGTTTTACTCTTCTTAAAAAATAAATAAATAATTAAATAAATGTTATTATACAGTAAAGTTTCTCTTTATAACGACTGTCAAGAAACAATATAAATTAGCTCGGTGTAAAGAGAGTTCGCTGGTATAGGGAGAGGGTGTCGTAAGGTTACCCCTGGGCGTGAAGGGGCAGAGCTTACACACTTCAAGAAAGGAACTTAACTCTAAAGAAACTTACCCACAGTTTTCCTTTTATCCGGTTTATTTGATGTATCCCTAGTCTGATCCTCCCTTTTGATGATGGCACACGTTCACACTTAACTTACACTTACGCCACCAGTAACACTTTCACTCACACACTTAACTTAACTTAGTATATCATTCACTCTCTACACACACTTGTCTCTTCGCGTTCACTCCGGTTACTGTGTAGTGACCAACCTCAGCTTTTGGTTAGCACTCGCTTGCTCAGCTGGGTCCGCTCATACTTAGCTTACGAGTGCCCCTAATTGCCCCAGTTACCTTAATGTCATCGCACTTAACGGTACTGGGGTGGTGTGATGTCGTACCATAGGCCCAAAGGTGAGATTGACCAACTATCAAAGGCGTAGGTGTTGGGGAGACCTCGGTTTCCACGACAAGGGAGGATTAGAAAAAGAATCGGAGTTTGTTGAGGGACCGTACCTTTTGCTTGTTACAGAGACATTATCGCTATAGAGAGTGTCGTTATATCCAGAGTGAGAACAGTAATTATTCTTTAAGGATAATCGCAGTGGCAGGTGGCAGGGTACTGCTCTCGGATCACCGTATTCGTGTCTTGCGCATAAATCTGTACGTTCAATTTGTAGGCCTGACGTGATTCAACAGAAAAAACGTGGACAAGTTAGGAGTAGACCATGCCGTGTTTCCAATTTCCGCAAATAATTATTCGGACGTAATGTTCATCCTCACGGGGCAAAAAAGCAGAGAGCACCTGTCCTTTTTACTTTCTCGCCCGTATGTAATGGGCTGAGAAAGTTAAGATATCGTGCGAAATTTCGATTTTGAGATTTTCATTGCAAAAGGCGTTCTAGAAGTCCCTGATACCAAAAAAGTGTCCGTACGTCCGTCCGTACGTTTGTCTGTAGCGTGACGGGAGGTCACACCAATCAACCGATTTCCTAGATGTCTAAAATCAGCTTCGAAATATGTTTTTAATATCATTTTGATAACTCACCACAATTGTCAAGAAAGTGTCCAGAGAAATTCAAAATCGTGTTTTTGATTACTCGGAACAACCCTGACGGTATAGTTATCAAATTAGAACCTTCAAATTTCGCAGTTGTGTTTTCAGATAGATGTTCCAGGATTACTTTCATCACTCAGATGGATGCTTCAGACTCAATTTCAACAGAATTTCGATTTTCTAAAAACTACGGCCGTTATAAACAAAAGAATAAACAAAAACAAGTATAGTTTCCGTGGAAGCCGAAACTTCACCGTTCAATGGATATGCTTGAAATTCGGTATGCACGTGCCTAAAATTATTGCCTAGGGGTGCAAAATATCTTTGTGATAAAACCACAATTTTGGCCAAAAAAAGTAATTTTTCGTTTTTCAGTAGCGCAAGAAATGCGAGAACGTCAAGTGGGACCATTGTCGGACCATTTATTTTGTGTGTATTTGTGTGGGAATAGGCGTTATATAAATGATGTGGCCCTCCGCCCTTGGTCACTTGCAAATGGCGTTCTGCGCGGAACGACGCGGCGTCGCCTTTCCTTTGTAGCTCGAGATCAATGTTTGATTCCTAGCTAAGGCCCTATTCACACTGCCATACTTTGGATTAAATATGTCTCTATGAAAAAAGGTGTCATTTCAAAATACAGATGGCACTCTATATAACGAGCCCTTCACTAACCCTGATGTCTCTTTTTGAAATCATCTCTATAGCGAGCAATTCTCCAAGGTCCCTTCACAGTCATTATAGAGAGAGGCTACAACTAGGCTACTACGAGGCTATGGTGGTTCGGAACCCACCTAAAACTGACCCTCCCCCGTCCACCCATGTATTGATACATACAGGAATGAATATGACGTAGGGGTTGTTTGTCCATAGGGGGAGGCGGTAGGTATAGTACAATAGACAATGCTCAGAAAATCTAATGAACAGTTTTAGCGAGGGTATATTGAATTACCGTTGAAAACGGGAGAACCTACAAAATACATTCAAATGTGGGGTAAGCTAAACATGGGTGCCACCATGTTGCCAAGCAACAGAAGGCCAACTGGAACTCATACAACCTAAGAGACACCCATGTTTAACTTAGAGGGAAACGCTTCAGGTAAGAAAGTTCCTCTTTTCCTCCAACGAAGGGGGATGAATTTTTTGTGATAGCCGAGTAGTTTTGTAATTTGAGTCCATTGAGAACCAACCCCTGCTAGGCATTCACCCCAGTTCGTATGGCTTATTAAGGGTCGTTTTCACAGCAGAGTGATCTAGCTCAATGGTTCTCTTTATAGAAACAGTGAGAGCCGCGGCGGGGCACCCCGGTTCAATCGCGACCCTATCAAAGGTTTTCTGATCGGCATTCACTTCTGATAATTTCTCGAGACCGTGGTGGTTCGGACCCCATCTAAAACTATAGGTCCCCGTCATTTGCTAACATTAAGATTGATTGCGTTCACTGGCTTCACTGTGCAGCTTAATTTAAATACAGTAATGCCACTCCCATGCAGGCTATTTTTTTATTTATTTCAAGGCCGTTATCAGATCAGTACCTACCGAGATACTTAGCTGATATCCAAGCACGTATTAAGGGGGGGGGGACCTATAGGTCATGTCCCCCCACGACATTTGGAAAATAAAATTAGTAACAATAATTTATAAAGTGAATTTATTAAAATATTATGTCAATCGTATCCCCACAACCCCCAGCCTACTGTAGTGGCCAGAGCTCACAAAATAGGTGTTTGTCCCAGTCACCAGTGTCGGCGCGGGCAAACGTGATTTTCACAATAGGCAAAGTATTTAGCGTCAAAAAGGGACGAGCCATTAGTTAGCGCAAAAAGAGGATTCCGCCGATTTCTGGGTATTTAGCAAGTTTCTGGCATATAGATATACGACTCCGTGTTTGGCCTCTGACAAAAGAGTTCTTGCCGGGTTTAGCATTCAACGGCATTCAAAATGAACAAACTGCAGTCCTTCCGTCAGTCCGTCAGTCTAGTCTAGTGTCCAACACCGGGTTGTCGAGCTCGCGTACGCGTACCTGCCCCCCAAGTGCGGAATGAAGCTGGCAAACATGAAAAGAATATGAGTTTTCAAACCCGGTGCAAAATCGTTGAACCTACAGACTGGAGTTCTGATGAAAACGTATGTCTTTTCCTGGATAAAAGGGTAGATTACTGAAGGAACAAGAGAAGTGGTCTGATGTCCTACCTATATATCTCCAAACATGGGCCCTCTGTAGCTCCTGTGGCAGGCCTGCCGAACTAGGAAGAGGAGGGGGGGGGGGGGGGGGGGGGGGGTGAGGCCCAGCACCACGAACCCTTCCGGGAGTGGGGGGCCGCCCCCTCCAGCCGGATAGCATTTTATGATCCGCTTCGCTCGCTCGAATATGGAATTGTGTGTTTCTTTTCCTTTTCCAAGTGTGTTTTTTCCCCACCTTCTGTTACCTGTGACCTTCGTAATCGAATTCACATCCTACTTTTCTGGGCAGACGTTCCAGTATAAGCCCTCTCCTCTCCATTTAGCTGAGGTTTTATAGCAGTAGATAACTACCAATACCTTCAATTTTTCAGCGCTCGCGTTGTTCGCTTGGCCAGTAGATTCTTCTATAATTTTCCTCAAACTATTTTTCTCCATAGAAGTCAGTAGGTGGTACGTGGCGCTACGATGGTATATTTTTACAAAATTTCCTAAATAATGGTACGGCTACCCTCACGGAGAATGTTGGCAAAGTTTCGCCCCCTCCGAAATTTAAAAATTCGGCGAGCCTGCTCTGTCGACCACCCCTTATTCCCTCTCTTCGGACTTCTAAATCTTGACTCCCCGTAAAATAATTTTGAATGTTGCGACCTGAATCTTGACCTTGACCCCAAGAAAAAATAAGGTAACTGCATGGGGGGGCATTTATGATAACTTTTTTCCAGGGGGGCCTACTCGGTGTGACTCTAGTCCCCCCGCGAACCAAAATGCTGGATACGCGCTTGCTGATATGAGTGAGGCCAAGGTATTAGTACCTAACAGTAAAATATTTCCTGCAGGTTTAACCTGAGGATTTACCTCAGTAGTAAAATTTAAATTCACTTGAATTAGAAAGAAGTCTTTTTTTCTAAAATGTCTGTCTATACGGTGAAGGTGGCGGGGGAAATTTGATCCCCGATAGTAGCAAGTCAACTGAAAATCTCTCTAGTTACAGTAGTCTCGCTGTATAACGACTGTCCAGGGGGTCAGAGAGGGTTTACAAAATGGGTTAGTCAATTAACTGTAGCGTTTCTCTCATTATGGAGAGTGGCCACTGTTGACCTGGGCTGATAGACCGGATCAATGTCTCGTTACCGTGGTTACTAGGGAATTCGCCTCTGAAAAGTTGCCATAGCTACCTGAAGGGAGGGGGAGGGGGAATGTTTCGCTCAATATCCTGGTTGGCTTTGCTATGCCCGAGGCTCAGGCTGCAGAGTGCCTCAGAGGATGAGACTTTCGGTTTGAGAACACATACAAACCCAAGTTCCAATCAATTTTCAGTTCAGTAGAAACTCAGCTGATTATCAACATAACCACTGATTCAAAACGTCCAGTCTGTTTTTTGAGATAATTCAAATACTGCATGCGAAGTAACCAAAAGTAGCGCAAAAAATTCGAGGAAATAAAGTGCGACCATTGTCAGACCCTTTATTTTGTCTGTAGGTATTTGTGTGGGAATAGGCGTTATATAAATGATACGGCCCTCCGCCTTTGGTCGCTTACAAATGGCGTTCTGCGCGGAACGACGCGGCGTCGCATTTCCCTGTTCCCTGTTTGATTCCTAGCTTAGGCCCTATTCACACTGTCATTTCTTGGATTTGGGAAATATGTTATACTGAAGATTGGTAACATTTCAAAATACAGTTGACACTCTCTATAACGAGCCAACAGTACCTTCAGTCCCGTGCCTTTACTTTTTAAAGAAAAAAAGGAAATAGCGAAGAGAGTGAACATAATATTCATCAATTTTTTAGAAAAAAATATAGGTTACCTACCTGATGTAAGCAACTTAGAGCTGAGTACCTAGAGTATAGAGGCAATATAAATCACCCTACTTGGATGTAAGCTGCTGTTGTTGAGTGAGGTTGCGGTGGTCTCATGTCTGTTTTTTAAGACCCCCCAAACCGTACCTCAAACACGGACGCTCTATAGCTCTAGAGCTTCATATAGTGAGAAGAAACTTCTTTTCTAATACCTGTTTTTGTTTGTTTCCCGTTTCTACATGGAAACTGAAGGCAGGAAATCAATAAATATATATTGAGAAAACTATAGCTGTCTGGGAAATGTTCGACTCAATAAGGTTGGCTCAGTGATACTTACAGTGCTTACTGTATTTTGCTTATTATAGTGAAGAGAAATACGGGACGGATTGATCCGTTACTATGGAAACTCCCCTTCTCTAAATAGAGAGGGAGTCCCCTACATTCACAAAGAACGTGAGGGGGAGTTTCCTCCCATTTCCCGCACCCCCTGCAGGCGGGTAACTCAGCTCAGGGGCGCCATCTTGGGGGGGGGGGGGGCAGGGTCCAGTTTGTTTCCAGGGAGGGGTCACGATCTTCTGCAAAGTACAAAAACAGCTCAGTGTCTTCCAACCGTATCGGGATAGCAGCTGTTCACCCATATGAACATTCCACGCAACTCATACGCACTATATACATCCAGGTTTGATGCCATGTAACGTACTGGCTCATCGTCTTGTCCATACAGGTATCCATTCATATAGGTACATTGGTACATATACGGATTTTGGCGTAGGTATACCCCCCCAGACTGTCTCCTCACCTGGGGGGGTTGGCATGGCTTTATGTGACGTTATGTGTACGTCAGAAAAATCCTGGCGGTGGCTAAACGGCTTTTGGCGGGGCGGCTAAGCCCCTCCCCTCCCCCAGACCCCCCCTTGCTACGCCTATATATGGAGTGGAGTAGAATGGATCCTTAGGGGGTGAAATCCTGCCTGTGTGCCTCATCTCTTTGCTATTTATAAGCCTCTGTAATCCGGGCTTTCATATCCTAACAAAAAGACCCTTATTCTCTCAGCCCCCTTCACAAGCTTTTCCATGGTCACGAGAACAACTCTACCATGATCAACAAGCTGCAGTTTCGAGTCACTTTGCTTCGAAAAGGGTTTGCTTTCTATGTTCCATTTGCGAGGACCAACATTTCTAAGAGAGCCCCTGTGTATGCCTGAGTGTAGCTGGAAATAGCTGCACCGAAGTAGACATATTTAGGTTTAGGAGTATTAAAAGAGCCTTAGGAAGAAATTAAAATATAGTTATTGAGTATAGGTAGGTACATTGTACCTAGGTCACTGTATAGTTGTATTTTCTGTCTGTCGTTTCACTTTTAGTCGGTATAGTTTTTAGTGAGTCACCACTATTATTAACTTTGGTACGTGTTTGTCGTGGTGACTCTAAATACCTACATTATTATTATTTTTTCAACGCCAACGTTCAGAGAACATAAGGTGCCGATGATTTAGTTTGTTGGATTTTTTGGCCGAACTTGAAGAAGAATTGGCTAAAGCCGAATATGAGTGAGCCGAAGCCAGTTTAGGAGTTGGCCGAAGCCAGTACATCCATGTCGTAAGCGGAAAATTTTTCCGTTACGCCGGGATTCGAACGCGGACCACAGGACACAAAGCGGACCCCTTGACCGCTCGGCCACTGAGAGGCACATTATTATTTATATGACATCCATGCTACCAACACAAAATAGGCACTACCGGAATTCGAACCTTGGATCCTCCGATCACAACTTCTGTGCTTCACACAAGGTTTGGTAACAACCACGCCGGTAAAATGATGTTGGTAACAATTTTTGGGGGGCTTTTTTTTTTTTTTTTTTACGCATTTTGTAACATTTTTTGGGAGAGATTTAACCTGTTTGTACCTTCAACGTACATTCTGATATAGCCACTTTTTAAGTAGCTCAGGCAGCTGAAAATGAGCATCAAATCATCACACATCAGGAGTTTTCTTCGTTACTTCGAAGTTTTACTGAAACTATAGGTGAACTGTTCAGTTATTATACCATACCTGCACCTACAACTGGGTTCTCGAAAAATAGGTACTTTCTGTACTCGAAGCAGGGTTCTAATCTTGATATTTTCAATGCAGAAACCATTATTTTTACTTTCTCGCCCGTATGTAATAGGTACGTAGCTTCCAGCCCTTCTTAACTGTCAAAAAACACGATTTTTTGCCTTTTTTGACCATAGCAGGCGCAATTTTTAAGTTATCAAAATTTATCAAAAAACATGTCCAGATATTTACATTAGGTACCTACATACCGAATTGGAGCAAAATCGGACGAACGGTGTGACGTCCAGTTGCGCGACAGACTGACGTACGTACGTCGGACGGACATTTTTTAAAAACCGCTTTTTTGGACTCGGGGGACCTCCAGGATCATGGGAAACCCAAAATCTCGAAATCGAAATTTTGCACGAAGACATAACTTTCTCAGCCCATGTATTACATATACGGGCTAGAAAGTAAAAAACAATCAAATTAAGATCATGGGTTAAATACATGAAATAACTATCTGTATACATAGTTAATTAACTACTATTCAATATGCAAGTAAGTAATTAGTTATTACTCGTACTGACACTGGTTTCATAAATTTGTTTAACACAGTGTTGATAAATGATTAACACTACAGACGGCAGTGTCTACCAGACACTGTTTTCGGCTTTAACTTTGAACTATAGCAGCTACAATAGTGATATTTTATGACTTTGTCTAAGTTTTCAATATATCTTTCATTTGCGCTCCTTTTTATTTTTACCACATGAGTATAGTTTGAGCTGTGGGACAGTCACTTACCATACAACAATGATCGTCCTTGACTTTCTCAAACTCCTTACGCCAGTTGTGTCTTACACAGTATCAATGTACCACAAACAAGGGAAACTATTTTTATAATTTTTTTGGCTGCTCAATAATTATAATTTCATCAAAAAAATGTTTTTCAAACACCTGGACAATAATTTTAGGCACAGGCATACTGAATTACTAGCATATCCATCCATCCGTTGAACAGTGAAGTTTCGACCGACTCGCAAACTACCTGTTTCCGCATTTGTTATTAACATCCAAGATTGAAGTGGGCTGTATAGACCTCTCGGCTCTCAAAGCTATCGTGATAGAGCAGTAGCAGATAAAATCCATAATTGAGACATTGTCTCCATGGTAACTAAGCCCCCGGAGAGCCCCCCCCCCCCCCCCCCACACACAGGGAAGAGGCAATTATTCCGTTATTGATCGACGTGTGGTGTCACCCATGTATTTCTTATGAAAATTCTCATTTAATACTCAGGAGATAGACGATCCGCAAAAAAACCGGGGATGGGGGAGTTAGGGGGTAAATTGAGACAAAGGGGCGTTGCCAGGGTAGGCAACAGCCTGGAGGGTGGAATTCACATTATTGATCCACTTGTGGTACAACCTGCAGCCAGACCACTTGGCATATCAAACCTGTACAGCCTGCAGCCAGACCACTCGGCTTATCAAAGCTGTACAGCCTACAGCCAGACCATTCGGCTTATCAAAGCTGTACAGCCTACAGTCAGACCACTTGGCTTATCAAAGCTGTACAGCCTACAGTCAGACCATTCGGCTTATCAAAGCTGTACAGCCTACAGTCAGACCACTTGGCTTATCAAAGCTGTACAGCCTACAGTCAGACCACTCGGCTTATCAAAGCTGTACAGCCTACAGTCAGACCACTTGGCTTATCAAACCTGTACAGCCTACAGCCAGACCATTCGGCTTATCAAAGCTGTACAGCCTACAGTCAGACCACTTGGCTTATCAAAGCTGTACAGCCTACAGTCAGACCATTCGGCTTATCGAAGCTGTACAGCCTACAGTCAGACCACTTGGCTTATCAAAGCTGTACAGCCTACAGTCAGACCACTCGGCTTATCAAAGCTGTACAGCCTACAGTCAGACCACTTGGCTTATCAAACCTGTACAGCCTACAGCCAGACCATTCGGCTTATCAAAGCTGTACAGCCTACAGTCAGACCACTTGGCTTATCAAAGCTGTACAGCCTACAGTCAGACCACTTGGCTTATCAAACCTGTACAGCCTACAGCCAGACCATTCGGCTTATCAAAGATGTACAGCCTACAGCCAGACCATTCGGCTTATCAAAGCTGTACAGCCTACAGCCAGACCATTCGGCTTATCAAAGATGTACAGCCTACAGCTAGACCACTCGGCTTATCAAAGCTGTACAACCTGCAGCCAGACTACTTGGCTGTCAAAGCTGTCGTGATGGAGCACAGTATAGCACATAAAATCCAGATTTGAGACATCGTCTCCATGTTTACTCAGCCCCCGGAGAGCCCCCCCCCCCCCCCACACACAGGGGAGGGGAGTTCCATTATTGATCCACGTGTGGTGCCACCTATTCAGTACGCAGACGCAGATTGCGCAGACTGGTTGGTTAAACGTCCGTCTTTGTGCAGGTAGAGGGTGTGGCTTGAGGGGATGTAGCGGGTGCGGCTTCAAGGGATGTTTAAAGCTGGCCACACTCGATGAGCCCTGGAGTGGAGGGGCTGGACGTCCACATCGAGGCCAACGAGCTGTCTTCATTTTCTCAGGGATGCGATAGTACTTAAGTGTACAACTTGGAAATCAAAATGCACGGCAGTGCATGCAGCCAAGTTTTCAAGAAAGAAAGCGCCATAAAGCTTCAAGCACTGCCAGTATGGTATACAGGAACCAGAGTTGTGCACATTTCATGCGTCTCTACGGGAGGCAAGGGGGCGTGGCTTGAACGAACAGTGGGTACCCATTTCCTGTAGTAGGGTTCCACGGGACCTCCTAAATGCTTGTCAGGGATGGCCGGTATTGGCACATCCCTCCCCACTAACTATCCGGCTCGTGATGCCAACTGCCGTGCAGGACTTATCGTGTGAGGCCAGCTTTATACCTATGTGTTCTGCTTCTGCGTGCAGCTGCTATCCCGGGCGATAGGGAGGACTTCCAACTCCCAACAGTCTTAGAGCTGCCATCGTCTGGAACAGTCAAAGTGAAAGTCTTTATTTTGGACTGTGAATTATCTAAAAGCTCTAGTTAGTGAAAAGTGAGTGAAGTTTTTGGAGACTGGTAAGTGTCATTTTTCAGCCAAACTACTCGGCTGTCAAAGGTGTCGTGATGGAGCACAGTATAGCACATAAAATCCAGATTTTAGACATCGTCTCCATAGGTACTCAGCCCCCGGAGAGCCCCCCCCCCCCCCCCCCCCCCACACACACACAGGGGAGGAGAGTACCATTATTGATCCACGTGTGGTGCCACCTATTCAGTACGCAGACGCAGATTGCGCAGACTGAATGCATTAACGTCCGTCTTTGTGCACGTATAGAGGGTGTGGCTTGAGGGGATATATGTAGGGTGCGGCTTGAGGGTAGGGGCTGCTATCCCGGGCGACTGGGAACGCTCCCAACTCACCAGTCTTTGAGCTGCCATCGTCTGGAACAGTCAAAGTAATACTCGCTGTCTTTATTTTGAATTTTGAATTATCCAAAAGGGCTAGTTAGTGGTAAAATTGTAGAGTGAAGTTTTTGGAGACTGGTAAGTGTCATTTTTCATTGTTTTATTAATTTTTTGTTGAATATTGATGCTGCTGCTCGAACTGTGGGGATGCTAGGGCGTTGACTTATATAAATTGTGTACCTATTTATAAACTTTTGGAACTTGTGCCGAGCCCCTGAGGTTTGGGAACTTTGGGAACCTCTTCAGAGTGTTGGACAGCCTCGATAGTCGAATGGTCTACATGGTAGTCTATATTGGAACACTGAAAGGAATGTGTTTTTGGCAAGTACATCGGTAAAATTCTATATATATCAATATATACCTGTATCATTTCAGATTGAACATGATGATCGCACTGCGGAAGATCTGTGGAAAAAAGCAGCAGCTGTGGCTGGGAAAGGTAAGATTGTAACTTATTATGTTACTTTATGTTATGTTATAAGTGTCCGAAATACTTGATAAGATAAAGCAGTGCCTTAACCTGGATAATCATTGGATTAACTTGGACAGGTGACAGCCACCCACTTAGGTAAGCTCAGGGGAAGATGAGGCAAAAGCTTCCTCTGAACCTCTCGCTTGGATGGACTTGCGATAACCTCAACGTGTGCGGCTTTCAAATTAAATCAATATATCTAATCTAGTTTTGAGTCCACCAAAAGTCACCGGTGGGCGTTAGTTTTGGTCTCCGCGGCATTCGCCTCTCTGGCCCGAATTTCGACGTGCATCACACCTTTGTATTTACAATTATTTTTATCCACTTTTTACTTTCTCGCCCGTATGTAATACATGGGCTGAGAATGTTTCTTCGTGCAAAATTTCGATTTTGAGATTTTGGGTTTCCCATGATTCTGGAGGTCCCCCGAGTCCAAAAAAGTGGTTTTTAAAAAATGTCCATCCGACGTACGTACGTACGTCACTCTGTCGCGCAACTGGACGTCACACCGTTCGTCCGATTTTGCTCAAATTCGGTATGTAGGTACCTAATGTACATGTACATGTAGGTACATGTACCTAGTGTACTGTCGTGTACTAGGATACAACCTTTTTGATCCCACCCTTTGGTGCCGCCATTCGTGAGCTCTGTACACAAGTGGGTAATCTGGCTCATATGATAAGGTTTCTGTTGTTTTTCCAGGCGGGGCCCAGTGGGGTCTGCAGGCTGTCAATCACCAGCGGACGCACAACTTCGGATCCTCAGCCTCCACAGGTACATTCATGGCATTCTGTTATCGTTGTGACCACACATTCACGGCGGTTTAATATTAAACATCTAATAAACCAACTCATATGTTCTCTGAACGTCGCGCGTTAAAAAAAAAAAAAAAAAAAAAAAAAATAATCATCGTCCCAATATAACCTTGGACGTTAAGGAATGGTCGGAAAAAACGTCAACAAATAGCAATTGTATATTCAGCCTTAACCGAATTCTCTCCTTTTGCAGGCTCCAGTTGACACCACTTTCAGTGCTGACATGTTAACTGCGCTTAGCGGAACTCTGTACCTGTTGCCACTGCCACTGCTGTTCCTGGACCATCTTCAGGCGGCGCTGTGTCAACAGGTGCCAGCAAAGGGCTGGTGCTTACCTCAGCACCAGCTCCGGACGGTGTTGGTAGCCATGATTGTGTAAGTCAACCTGCTATTACCACTTTCAAAAACAAATTCAAGTAACCTCTGTCATGGTTTCCTCTTCGAAGGATGACCGTCGATGTAAAACACTGGTGACTGGGTTATGTTCCTTTTTTCTCACTCATGTTTGTATGTACCCTAACGGCTCCACAACTTAATCCAATACAACATTAGATAAATAAAATATCCGAAATGCAGTTCTGGTGGTTGCGACTTTCACCACCACCCTGCTGGCGATACATGAGTATTAATGTATGCTTTAATGCTTTCTTACAGCAGAAGAATAACATCAACGTGGGCTGCTTGTGGGAGTGATCCTGACCATATCGCTACTATGGTCGCTATAATACACCGAGGGAGCGACTCTGTCTTCGAAGTCATCGTGGGACCGTTACGGTAGGATTTTATACGTAAGAATGCATTTCCTTTACAGAGAATACTCAACCTGATATAGATATATAATGTATTCATGAAAAAAATACCTAACTACAGATTATAGAACAGAACCCTATGTTAACCTTGACTTTAACTGCAGTTAGTGGGTGTGTATTCTCTGTGTATCTAAATATATGCATGAGGTTGTTTGGCTGCGCGCACACAATTCTTTTAGCGGTTTACAGCTGAGCCAGAAATGTAGAATGGTGTTATACCAACCATATATAGGACCCCTTCGAGGTTCGAAAGTCACGTGCCAGTTACTACTCAGGTAGAAATTAATAATTTACTCTGTGACACTGTGACACACAGGTTTGCAAAATAATTTATGAAAAAATGTCCAAAGTTTGGTTGGTACCTATTTCTCCAGTTGACCTCGCTGGAAGTTGTACCGACTGCGACTTCTTTAAATTGAGACTTGAGACTTCTGAAGGACAACTGAGTAGCAAACAAGTCACTGTGAGAATTTTTAGTTTTTATTTCGGAATAGGAACATCCCCGTTAGAGGTCATTTCTACTTCAAAATTCACAAGTTCAAACTTTCATTGTTTCCCCGCACCACATTATATAACAGTTTTATTGCGATCGATTTTCCCCTGTAACGCCTCGTTAACAGTAGGAGTACCACTCTGGCGGCTTCACCAGTGCTGCTGCCCACACATTGGACTCTACCACCCTACCCCAAACACGATCACAGTGGGCCATATAGACCCATGCTGGGCGATATAGCAGCAGCGTTAGCCAGCTGAGCTGCCTTGGCGATGGCTTACACGGGCTGAGGATCCCCCTCATGTATGTAGGTACCGTTGCGCGCAGCCATCCCCTCTACTTCTGTCATTTGTTTGTTGGTGACCATTAGAATATTGTGGTTAGGATACTGACCACATTCTATTTGGAGGGAAATAGTCAACGCGTATACTCAACCTAGTGGGGGGGAGTTTAGCTACGAGATCGTCGAATCAGTTATGCAGCAGTCATGTAGCCATGTATTGTATAGCATATACGGTAGCATAAACTTCCTCGCCCGTGGAGGGGGTGTATAAGCTCCTGTAGGAGTTCCGCATCTCGGCACATTGCCTGTGCACTTCAAGTTGACTGGTTCCAGCCCTGTATCTCAGGTATAGGAAGGACTTGCAACCCCACATGTACCTATTAGCCAAAAATGGTCTCACTTGTGTGTATACATACCCGCCATATTTTTTTGCGCCGTCATCCAGAAATACCCTGTATGTTACTGTAGTAGAGAATTATTTGATATTAAGGTACTTATATCCAGTTTGTTCACACTTTATGAAAAAAATATTAAATATTTTGTAAAATTAACCACATACCTATTGGTTGATTTAGACCAGTCAGAAATTATACATATTCGTAAGAACATGCAGAGCTTGTAAATTAAGAACAGTCAGGAATTCAACATATTTGTAAGAATATACAGAGCTTGTAAGTTGAGAATAGTCAGGAATTCTCCACACCTATTTGTAAGAAGAAATGGAAGATTAAGGATTAAGTAAGGCGTAGGGATGTGACGACCCCATCGCCCGGCATTCTATGTCGCAAGCAGTCATGACCGATTCCCGGCGGTATAACCGGAAACACTGGGGAGCCTGAGGAAATGCAGGCTCCCGGCCTGGCAGACCATCAGCCGTCCTCAGCCTATAGAGGACACCAGAATGGGAAGCGTTGGCAAAGGGGAGGAGACCTACCGGAAGAACAAGGAGACCGTCGGAGGAGTGAGCCGAGAAGGTCGCAGCGACCTCAGCCCCAGCGCAAGCAGCCTAGGAGAAGGATACTCTGAACAGAAACCTGACCGGGAGACTGCAGTGTCATTGGGAAGTGCCTGATATCTGTTTGCTTAATGCGCCTGCAGCGCCAAACGTCTGGCAGATGTGTGCTTGCACTGCCGAAGATGCCCTGCTACTCATCCCACGCCAGCCCCTTTGGTACCCCAAGGTCGGGGAAGTGTCCCATGGACCGAAGACAGACTCCGGATTCTCATCGTGGGTATGGGGTATACGTTAGCTGCCCCTTAAGGGTGCGTGGTTCCTAGAGTTCTCTGGGAGGGTGATGACGCTGAGCCTAGGGTGTACCCGTTCCTACGCACATACCCTACTCGCGCCTTGCGACACGATAGCTGGCCACGGATATCTTATGGGAGATAAAACAATTCTACTGTAGGTACCGGAAGAAGGATAGAAGCATTCATTTGCTGAAGGGATCCAACAACAGGATCTTGAAATTGCAATTGACATGATGGCTGGCAGATTGGAACACACAAACCTTATGGGAGATAAACAAATTCTACTGCGCAGGAAAAAGGAGAGAGAATGAGGGGATCCGACAACAGGATCTTGATATTGCTGATTTCTTGGAACCATTGAAGTTCATAACGGACAATGACATGACTCAATTTATTGACGCTGCCCGTGATATGATGATAAAGCTCCCGAGGGGAGGGGGTGGGGGCTAAGCAGATGGAAGCTGTGTCCGCAGTGGGACTGTGACTCCTGGTTAGATCTAACGCTGTGCATCATAAATCAACCACGGCTTGGTCCTCAAAGTGAAATCGCGGACTTGGGATATTTTTAACCTAACTTCAGTAAAAAAACCAAGAACGGCTATCCACATTCTTCTAACCTAGACATTTCGTAGATGTTCGTCACGAGGGACGCTGTTGCAGGTCATATGACATATTCAACGGTAGTACAGCCCTTTGAAAGGAATAATAAGTAACTGAATATTATAATCTTTATTATATAAAATAAAACAGATATAGACGTAACTACCGGTTAGTCATGTCTATTATGTCATGGCAATTGGACTTCGAGAAAATGATCACAATTACGTTACATTACAGAAACTTGAAGGAAATGTATATTTACCATTGTATCTTTTCCTAAATGTAACGATGGGGAAATTGATGCTTGCGCCAGTCAGATATTTTGGCAGTGGCAAACATATCGATTATCGTAAAAACATCGCATAATCGATACATCACATCGTAACAACCTACAAAAACATTGACAATCAGTTACCAACATAAAACCTAAAAGGATTTAGTGGCTTTATTGGGCTTTCATGGGTTATTGCCCTGATGTCAGGGCTTCAGAATTTACCATCAAGTTTGTGGTAAATACTGTAGGGGTAAAATTCCTCAGTTAATTTTACCTTTTTATCTCCTTCTTCTAAGCCAGTCTTCAATGGTTTTTTCCTGTCATCTATCAATTTCCAAATTCTTCCTCAGGAGTTCTTCCTCTTAGGTTAAGTTAGGTTAGATTTTTCTGCCCAGGATCAGAGAAAAATTGACGAAAGGTCATTTTGTAAGGCTCTTTTCCAATCAAACTTGGAACCAGGGTTAAAACTATAATATAGACACATGCATAAAGGAATGCACTCCTATGCATATTTAGATATAAGAGGTTATAAATTAACCACATACAGGAATTCTACAAATTGGTTGATTAAAAACAGTCAAAAGTACTACGTATCTGTAAGAGCTTCCACATTAACTACATATAGTATAACTTTACATATTGTAAGGAGTATAGGTAATCCATAGAGGTTGTACCTATAAGTATATATTTTTTTTTTCGTTACTTTAACGTCTCTACGAGGTAGGTGTATAATTTAACAATTCATATGACCTAGGTCTTTGATACCTAGGTGGAAGGATATTTCTATAGAGGCTTCCAAAATCTCCAGTTAGGAAATATGTAGAGGTGAATGAATTTAGATCTTTAAAACCTTCTTTTATGACTCAATTACTTATTTTCATTGTAAATGCGTTCAGCTCTAGCTTGTAGGTCTGTATTCTGTTAGCGTTGTATTGTAATTATTCTTAACCTAAATGTCGTAGAGAAACAATTAAAAAAAACACAAAGAAGTAAAAATCCCAGAAAAAATGTTGAGCTAATTTTCAGAATTGTAATTTAGTTATATTTGACAACAATTTCTTACTATACAGCTCTCAGCAGATTTTATATCTAACCATCATTTTATAAAATTATAAAAAGTTATTTTTCAAATATTTAGGTACTAAATGAGTAAGGAAAAATGTGCTCTAACAAAATAAAATTGAAGTTATATACTAAGGCACGTACTTCTTATTATACCGTGCCACCATTGAGGAATGCTGCCTTACACACAAACTAAACATAAGATTTACCATGCAGCTTGCTCTCTGGTAAAATTGATGTGTTCTTTCAATTCTTAGTGTTTTTTTATCTAGTTGTTATAATACAATACCTTACAATTATTTGGCTGCCTTTTAAGAAAGGCGGCAGATAAAGATGCAATAAAATGTACCTACTTAATAACAACCGAGATGTAATGAAGGAAGGAGTGTAATGTCGTAAGATGTATTACCCAGAAGTTCGTAATACATATGGTGGGTATATACACACACACATAGACCATTTTTGGCTTATACATGTGGGGTCGCAAGTCCTTCCTAACTGAGATACAGTGCCGGAACCAGCCAACTTGACATATCGTTTTCTGCCCTTTAGGTATTCGCTAAGAGCTTATAACAGTAAAAAAAACCCTCAGTGGTCGAGTGGTCTAGGCGTCCGCTTTGTGTCCTGAGAGGTCCGGGTTTGAATCCCGTTGGTTGTACTGACTTCGGCCCACAACTAAACTGGCTTCAGCCCAATTATATTGGGCTTCAGCTACTTCTTCTTCGGCTTCGGCCAAAAACTTCTAACAAACCAACTCATCGGCGCATTTGTTAAAATAAATGAAACTCATTTGATTTGCATGAAATTTACTGTGTAGCAGTAGGTAGGTAACTGATAGACCTACTTACTGAAAATCTGTTAAATTATTTTTAAAAATCGCACGTGTCTCAAAATGGTGACATTCAAAAGTTTCCTTAAACGTAGCATAGACTCGGCAGATTTGAATGAAATTTGTCTACCATTACCAATAATTTCATCTTATTTTATGATTAAACACAATGCAGGACATCCTCGAACCACATTTTGTAACTAACCCAACTTTCTGATTAATTGAAAAATTTCACGTTATCAAAGTAGGCTACCTATAATATACGGCACGGTGTAATAAGTAGTACATATAACTTTAATTTTACTTTGTTAAAGCACATTTTTCGTTACTCATTTAGTACCTAAATATTTGAAAAATAACTTTTTATGATTTTATCAAATCATGGTTAGATATAAAATCTGCTGAGAGATGTAAGTAAGAAATTGTTGTCAAAAATAACTAAATTACAATTCTAAAAATTAGCTCAACAATTTTTCTGGGATTTTTATATCTTTTTGTGTTTTTTTTAAATTTTTTCTTTACGACATTTAGGTTAAGAATAACTACAATACAACGTTACAGAATACAGACCTACAAGCTACAGCTGAACGTATTTACAGTGACAATAAGTAATTGAGAAATAAAAGAAGGATTTAAAGATCTAAATTCATTCACCTCTACATATTTCCTAACTGGAGATTTTGGAAGCCTCTATAGGAATATCCATCCACCTAGGTATCAAAGACCTAGGTCATATGAATTGTTAAATTATACACCTACCTCGTAGAGACGTTAAAGTAACGAAAAAAAATATGTACTTATAGGTACAACCTCTATGGATTACCTATACTCCTTACAATATGTAAAGTTATACTATATGTAGTTAATGTGGAAGCTCTTACAGATACGTAGTACTTTTGACTGTTCTTAGGGTGCGTCCCACCATGCCCAGTTAAAATTAAACTGGAGATTTGATCTCATAGTATAAGTTAAATTGAGGTAAATCCGTCCCACCAACAATGATTACCGGAATTTAACAAAGATCTCCAGATCAAATTTTTAACTGGCCAATCTTGGCGAGTTAAAAATTTAACCGCTGGTGTCCTATCATCCAACACTCACCAGATATGCAGAAATGGGATTTTAAAAGAAATATTTGTGAAAATTGGAAAATAAAACAATAATGACGCCATTTTTACTTTTTTTATTTGTTGTGAACTTCTACCAGTTCTACCACCTAATAAACGCCAAATCCCGCCAAATTTAAAATAGTCGCAATAATTTAAAAAAAAAATATTTACTTTTTAAATTTTAAAAATGGATGCTATGGAGAGGAAGGAACTGATGTTTATGAAAATAAAAAAGGTCCTTCTGATTCGGGAAAGGAATAATAAGCCATTATATAGCCATTTTGGGGACACCTTCACAGTGAAGACGAAATTAAACTGGAGATTTAACTGAGCGTTGGTGGGACGCAAGTTTTTGACTTTTAGGTTATTCTTTTAATTTGATCTCTACTTTTAACCAGAGGTTAGCCAATTTTTAGTCGGAACTTTAACTGGGCATGGTGGGACGCACCCTCAATCAACCAATTTGTAGAATTCCTGTATGTGGTTAATTTATAACCTCTTATATCTAAATATGCATAGGAGTGCATTCCTTTATGCATATGTCTATGTTATAGTTTTAACCCTGGTTCCAAGTTTGATTAGAAAAGAGCCTTACAAAATGACCTTTCGTCACTTTTCTCTTTTCCTGGGCAGAGAGATCTAACCTAACTTAACCTAAGTGGAAGAACTCCAGAAGAAGAATTTGGTAATTGACAGATGATAGGAAAAAACCAATGAAGACTGGGTTAGAAGCAGAAGATGAAACGGTAAAGTTTTCTGAGGAATTTTACCCCTACAGTATTTACCACAAACTGGATGGTAAATTCTAAAGCCCTGAAATCAGGGCAATAACCCATGAAAGCCCAATAAAGCAACTAAATCCTTTTAGGTTTTATGTTGGTATCTGATTGTCAATGTTGTTATAGGTAGTTACGATGTGATGTATCGATTATGCGATTTTTTAACGATAATCGATATGTCTGCCACTGCCAAAATATCTGACTGGCGCAGGCATCGATTTCCGCATCGTTACATTTAGGAATAGACACCATGGTAAATATACATTTCCATCAAGTTTCTGTAATGTAACGTAATAGTGGTCATTTTCTCAAAGTCCAATTGCCATGACAAAATAGACATGACTAACAGGTAGTTACGTCTGTATCTGTTTTATTTGTTATAATAAAGATTATAATTTTTAGTTACTTATTACTCCTTTAAAATGGCTGTGCTGGCGTTGAATATGTCATATGACCTGCAACAGCGTCCCTCGTGGCGAACATCTACGAAATGTCTAGGTTAGAATAATGAGGATAGCCGTTCTCGGTTTTTTTTTACTGAAGTTAGGCTCAAAATATCCCAAGTCCGGGATTTCACTTTGAGGACCAAGCCGTGGTTGATTTATGATGCACAGCGTTAGATCTACCAGGAGTCACAGTCCCACTGCGGACACAGCTTCCATCTGCTTAGCCCCCACCTCCTCCCCTCGGGAGCTTTATCATCATATCACGGGCAGCGTCAACAAATTGAATCCTGTCATTGTCCGTTATGAACTTCAATGGTTCCATGAAATCAGCCATTTCAAGATCCTGTTGTCGGATTCCCTCATTCTCTCTCCTTTTTCCTGCGAAGTAGAATTTGTTTATCTCCCATAAGGTTTGTGTGTGCCTATCTGCCAGGCATCATGTCAACAGCAATTTCAAGATCCTGTTGTTGGATCCCTTCAGCAAATGAATGCTTCTATCCTTCTTCCGGTACCTACAGTAGAATTGTTTTATCTCCCATAAGATATCCGTGGCCAGCTATCGTGTCGCAAGGCGCGAGTAGGGTATGTGGGTAGGAACGGGTACACCCAGGGCTCAGCGTCATCACCCTCCAAGAGAACTCTGGGGCCCACGCACCCTTAACGGGCAGCTAACGTATACCCCAAACCCACGCTGAAAATCCGCAGTCTGTCTTCGGTCCATGGGACACTTCCCCGACCTTGGGGTACCAAAGGGGCTGGCGTGGGATGAGTAGCAGGGCATCTTCGGCAGTGCAAGCACACATCTGCCAGACGTTTGGCGCTGTAGGCGCACTAAGCAAACAGATATCTGGCACTTCCCAGTGACACTGCAGTCTCCCGGTCAGGTTTCTGTTCGGAGTATCCTTCTCCTAGGCTGCTTGCGCTGGGGCTGAGGTCGCTGCGACCTTCTCGGCTCACTCCTCCGACGGTCTCCTTGTTCTTCCGGTCGGTCTCCTTCCCTGCGCCTACCCTTCCCATAAATTACATATGGGAGGGAACATATGGGCTGCCAACGCCAAAGTAAACTTTGCTGGTTTACTTCCCAGAGATTCAATGATGTACCTTGGTAGGTACCTATTTATATTGGCTATCTACCGCCCAAACATTCAGCTTGCTGACGGTAATGTAAAAGAAATAGGTAGTAGCCATTTCGCTCGAACTCAACGAAATGTGGAACTGACCCCTGAGGATGAAGTTGGGGTAAAGTGGACCTGACAGGAATCTGTTTGGAAAAGAAATGTCTTCCATGAAATACTTTATATTTTGTTTTAGCCTATTTACTGAGTTTGAAAGTAACCTGGCCATGCACGCCTAAGTTGTTTCCTAGAATTAAATGTCCAACATTTCATTGCCATGGACAACACTGAAGTCAGGGATATCTATACATGTTTCCCTATAAGAAAACAAGAATATTCTGTGATTCCTGTTTGAACATTTAATCGAAACGTGAACACAACAACAACCACTACAACGGCAACAAGCTAATTTTTTTTGGTTGTAAGTTTACTTCAGGGACAATCAAGTCACCAACATTCTTTGTCACGAAAGCGAATTTTTTCAACACTCTTCAATTTCCATGTCACTCTAACTATCGGTAATCGACGATTGCAAGCAAAAAGAATTCGTCTTCCAATCATAACGATTCAGATGATCCTTAAGTGCCTTCAAAACTGCCTTCCCTTCCCAGTAACTTCGATGTTCTGATTTATAATTGAAATTTATAACATCGGCTGTTTTTCCCTTGTTCTTATTTAAATACTAATAATTTGACGCTGTGGTGGTTCTGAACCCACCTCGGTCCTTGATCGGGTATATCTGAGCATCTTCTTACCGTTGTGACTGTCATCCAAGTTCAGCAAAATCGTTTGTGTTGAGCTGCTTGGTGTTACATGCACACAACAGAAGGGGAAATCTTCAGTAACAGAGTGGCTCTGTCCTCTGTCCAACAAAACAAACGTTCAATCCCTTACTGAGGGGGTCTCCCACGCAACTGCTAACCATGGCTAAAGTTTCGTCTTGAGAAACAAATCGGTACTCCAGGGGGAATGCTTTTTCATCGTGTAATGGGGGTTGCAGTAAATAGTTGATATTTCATTTCAAATCTATAGAATATGGTCAGTAACGAAAAGGTTGTATGTATTAATTTATGATTTAGCATTACATATTACACCTATATATGTATTTATTGGATAAAAAAAACTCAACACATTTTTAATTTATAGATATGATGACTTCCACCATGTTTGGCTGGGGTCAACTTTCAAAACTCTCCGTTTTCGTTTCTGTCTTAAGCGAACTGTGTACTCCACCATATATGTTATACATATTATTATAATATTATACATGTTATACATGTCAATTTTGTATGTTTTGTTCTACCTTGTACCGTAATCTGTATTGTATGGTTCCTTTGGAAAATAGTGTAGTGAACGGCCAGAGGGGCGCGTTGTGCAGGGTGGTCTTACCTTTTGCAGTGGCGATTCCGATCGCACGGCAGCTGAGGGTGAGGCGACCGCATGCACAACAGTTTATCAAGATAGGGGTGGGCCGACTGCTAGAAATAATAATCAAACGAAAGGAACAACGCAAGTCCGAATTAGATGATGACCAGTCGTGACTACCTACTGGTTGGTGCGATAGGTAGCTACGACCTTAGTTAGGGCCCTTTGACACACTCATGGTTATCTTCACACAGTTTTTCTTACATCAACTTTTCTTAAAGAGAAATAACATGCACGGGAACAGTTATCTTGATAAATTTTATTCTGCTCAACAATTTTACCAAACTATAAACAGCTTCTTCCATCAGCTGGCATTTCTAAACAATAGATACAAACTTTGTATTACTTCTCAGACAAATACAGGTTGACTTAAAAAATATGATTAAATTATATACATAATAAAATATTATCATATTTGAAAGAACGGAATTACCCACATATTGACAATTTTATTGATACCATTAAATCGAAAATATGAGTGTGTGACGGAGCCCTAAGCTTACTGAACCTTTTGTAGTACCTAGAGGTGCTTAGCACAGCGAAACAGAAAAACATTCTGCTTCCCAAATAAAATTCAAGGATGGATTTCACAAGTCCAGTTTAACGTTAAGTTAATAACGAAAAACAGTGAAATATTTCTTAATTTACCTATCCGTTAAATTGTATACCTACAGTTAGTAAATTTATATCCCCGACAACTTTATCTGCCCATTAAAAGTCCACTAGCTAACGTTATGATAAGGACTCTATAACTGGCAGGATGGTGAAACGCACCATCATTTCTTTTCGAGAGGATAACGCTATAGCGAATTTTAGGGGGCACTATAGATGGACTTTAGCAACTGGTGACATCCATCCTTTGATGATTAGGGAGCCGTAGATCATCAGTGGCTGGGTAGGAGGAAAAAAAATCACATAATTATCTTTCAAACTATTGAAAACTCCAACACTGTAAGGGCCTTACAGTAAGGCGGCGCTGTCTATTACTATAGTAACGTGAACATGAGGAAATTGGAGATATGGCTGCAGCTAGCAGTGACTACAGGCGACCTCTCGTGTGCAATCAGGTAAGAAGAGGTAAGTTATTACCAGTATAACTGCTTAGGCTGCGTCCCACCATGCACGGTTAAAAGCTGCGCCGCAGTTTTCGATAGCACTGAGTAGGGCAGAGAGCTGACGCGGTGCATTGCATGCGCCCAGGTGACGCGCCCTGCTGCACCGAAAGGGTCCGACAACAGTCGCACTTAACTTTCTCCCCCTATATGAAATTTATGTTATTTTTTTTTTTTTTTTAATTTTTTTATTTTTTGAGATTTGTTTGCAGGCGTAATTTTTAAGCAATCCAAAATCGGTTGGAAGTGACCCACGACCACCTATCTGAGATCACTCCTACCCAATCTCATGACAATCACTCATTTACTAAATTAACAAATATAAAAACGTGGTTTCAGCGTTGCAGAATTGAAAGATGTAACAGAGATGTCTTGTTTGCTTCCAAAGAAGGGCACGGTAGGGTGCTATATAAATCAATACATGACAGATAGGGCTGACTCTGGAGAGCCAATCAGAACAGCGCTCTGTCCTCCCCTCCATCTGGATCGCTGTAGAGACCTTGCCTGGGGCATGAGGGTTGCCCGGGGCATGAGGGTTGAGCTGCTGCGAGCTTGCAGTTCATCTGCATCCCCTTCAGCCTAACACAAGACTTCGGCTCTGGATGGACTAGAATTATTTTTCCTATTAAATACACTGACTGAAATAATAAAATAAACAAGTCAATACTACTAAACATCAATCAGGAATTGTTCGTTTGGAATTTGGAAATCACAATCTGGGCAGTTTTCTGTCAGAAAGGCAGAATCCAACAGCTGCTGGGGACGATAGCAGACCCCTATTAAATTTCTCCTTCCCCACAGACCAATGTGGAATAAAGGGTCCGACAACAGTCACACTTCTTAACTTTCTCGCCCAGTGTCAATATACATATACACGGTGTTCCAGACCACCCGTGCAGCTAGTTTTTCAGCGAAACCAGACGAGATAGATGGATGAAATAAAAATTTTGCATTCTATGTTGAGGGTGATCTATTTCTGGAAATTAGTGGCGTTGACCATAGGCGCCCGTAAGGGGGAGTTTCAGGGGGGTCAATTGTGAGAGCTCGGAATTTTCAAATGTAAAGGCATATCATGTGACACATCAAAAGAAAGGTCTTGGAAAGCCTAACTTACATCACTTGTCAAATTTCTCTTAGCTTCCATAGTTTCAAAATGGCGCCCGTCCGCGTGACCAGATTTCCCTTCGCTGTTGAAGAGGACCTGAGCGTAATAGGTATAGATGAACGTTAAATGACAGATAGTCATTCATGCCTACTTTCATAATATTGAAGTCATTTTGATACCTTGGCCGCCATCTTGGTTTCGAAGCCATCTGAACCTTTGACAGGCCGTAACAAAAAATAGTCAAATGTAATGTGGTATTTTTTATTTAACAGATTGAAAGCGGTATTTAAGTCCAACAAATTATGTATACTTCTTTAAGGCCTCACTTCAAAATTTAAAATGGCTAACATTAAGCACTAAACCCATTAGTGCTGAGCTGTCCCTACAGGGACAGCTGACTTTGCCAAGAGATATCTCGGGACGTATTGCAGCTACGTCACTGATTCAAGAGCTGTAGGCAAGTGTCATGTTTTGACTCTATCGCTGCATTCCAAAAATGCATGCATGCATGCAAAAATGTAACCCCGCTGACGCAAGACGCAACACAGGAGACGCAGCCTCCACCCTGCCTCACCCCTGCCTCCTCAGCTGCCCCGGTCATCTACTCTACGTCTTCTGCACCAGCTGATGGTGACATCGCGGAGGATGACGCAAGTGATGACGACATTTGTGAAATCAACCCACCGCCCCTGTTCCAGGCCATCCCCCCACCGCCACTCGTCCACTGTTCCAGCCACGCTCCACGCAATGCCCAATCCTCCCTCCAGTCCAGCATCGCTGCGAATCAGATCCAACTCGACCACTTGACCAGGCTCGTCGAGGCCTTCTCCAAGGGACGTCCTCCCACCTGACGCCTCTCAAAATATACCTTGTCATAGACCTAGTCCTCGTTAACCCTGTTCAGCGTGTAAAACTCTGTAGTTAATTGCGCATTAAAACCTATTAAAAAAAAAAAAATCCCTTTCGGCAGCCCCGAAAGGCGTAGGTAGATTTCGAAGATTACTTCCATCCACTAAAAGCAGTCTAAAATCATTGAGAAAGACGGTTAAGAAGATTTTCAGTTGACCCAAATGCATTCTCTACAATAACAACGGAGGAATTGAGTTTTGAAATTTCACCCCCCCCCCCCCCCCTTAACGAGAAAATGAAAGTGATTTTACAAAAAACATTTTCAGACAAAAGTTGTAGATATTATTAATAGAAACTCATAGCAAAAAGAATAAACTCAATATCTCACTAAATAAGTGAGTTATGACGTTTTGAAAATTCAACCCCCCACCCCCTGCCTAAACGGTGCGGCGGACGAAAAACTTTTTCAAACAAAAGTTGTAGGTAATATTGAGGCAAATGCATTACAAAATGATAGAACTCGATTACACCCCTAGGACCCAAGTTATGATTTGTTTTGTGTGCTTAACCCTGTTTTTACACCCTTATTCAACCATTAGGGGTGGGATCAAAAAACGTTACAAAGAACAGTTGTAGGTAGTACTGTTAGACGACCCTCAGAGAAAACCACGTTTCATTAGTTGCAATATTAAGGGAGTTATGGCCAAAAAACCAGACTTCGAAAAAGTCCCCCCATTTTCCCCCCCTTCGTCCGATTTCCCCCATTAACGAACTCGACCGAGATTTTAGTCCCTTATATTTTATTAAATAGTCAAAACCAATTATTTTTCAAAAATACGGCTCCTAGCGTGTTCACAAGGAAGTGAAAATGATATATAGATAGATATATAGATATATATATATATGTATAAACTTTTTAACTGACGGTGGTTTTGGGATCCAGGGGTCATAAAAAGAAGAACTGTGAAGAAATTTTTCAAAAGTGAGACTATATACTGGTACGACTACAATAGGTAGATATTTCTTCGAAATCTACCTAAAAATAGCTAGGTATATTCATTTGGCACTGCCAATAACGACTTCGCACGGATGGAATGAGCCGTAAACAGCAACAGGCTCTGAACTTGAAAAATAGCAGTTGATTTTGGTAGCTACTTATCATAGAAGAGCTTCCTCAAATCCTACTTGTATTCCCAACGTTATTGTGAGATTGGAAGGGTGGCCCTCTACCGATCGACCCAGATGTCAGCTGTTTTATCGACCTCGTAAAACTCCAGCGGTTATTATTTCACTTTTGTCCGCTAGATAGAACTATATCCCGTTCATCTCCCGATAAATATGCATGACTAATTTGATATTCTATCTAATACCCATATAGTTTTAGGCAGTTTTGTTGTATAAAATTATAGAAAAACAATTGAGTAATTTTTAAGAGTTGCTTTAGGTTTAGTGCGTTTTAAATTAGGTATGCAAGATGTGGATGTGCGTCTGGGTTTGTAAGGATCGAGCATGACACCCCTATGAGGCAACTTGCATTTATCCTCTTGTCGGGAATGATGCATGTCAGCTGCATGTACCGTTCTCGGCATAATATGTGATGACCCGGTGAACCGGGGCCCTGGGGCACCGGGTCCAATTTTTATAGAGGCCGCCCTCAAGCAGGGAGTAGGCCCCATAAAACACTCAATATTAGAAAACGAAATGCCAATAGGTGTTTTGATTTTTCCAGCCTCTCATTGATTGTATGTTGTGTGTGTATGACTGTATGAGCGGTCTGTCTGGCGTTTGTCAGGCTGATTTGTGTCCTATAGGAGATAAAGGAGGTCTGGGTTCTGGGTAGTGGGTTCGACGTTCGAATCCCGGTGCAGACAAGTTTCTTTCTCTTTCTCGCTTGTAAATCTATCAGATTTCGACCCGTCTGGCCGACTCCCGACTCCTTCTCGGATGAAAATGACACCATCTGTGACACCAAAGGGCGTTCGCAGTTCGCACTCTTAAATTAAAGGTTCACGATGGTTGTAATAGTATGTTCTTGTTCTTGCACGTCCTTACACTACTTGTGAACTAAACGAAAATGAAGAATTCCGTCTTCTTTCTCAAGGTATAGTAGGTATTACCCAACTTTGATAACACTATAGAGTCCACCTCGCTCTGTGGACAGACTACACAAATATCAATCATCGTCGATAAACTCTTATAGATTGAGACACCTTACCTAAGTTCACTTCTTGATCTAAACAAAATATAATACTGGAATTGGAAACTATATAATATGTAATTATAATTACCTATACCTACTACCTACTTAGGTATTATTAGGTATTATTTTTTTACTTTCTCGCCCGTATGTACATGGGCTGAGAAAGTTATGTCTTCGTGCAAAATTTCGATTTTGAGATTTTGGGTTTCCCATGATCCTGGAGGTCCCCCGAGTCCGAAAAAGTGGTTTTTAAAAAATGTCCGTCCGATGTACGTACGTACGTACGTCACTCTGTCGCGCAACTGGACGTCACACCGTTCATCCGATTTTTCTCAAATTCGGTATGTAGAAACCTAATGTAAATATCTGGACTTTTTTTCTGATAAATTTTGATAACTCAAAAATTGCGCCTGCTATGGTCAAAAAAAGGCAAAAAATCGTGTTTTTTGACAGTTAAGAAGGGCTGGAAGCTACGTATATCAAGTTGGAACCTTGAAAATTTGCGAAAGTGTTTTTGAATAGATGTTTTTAGGTCTTTTACAATCAATTGGAGGTGGGCCAATAACTTGGCCCAGTTTTGGTCCAAACGCGTTGGTCGTCACTCCGGTAGCACTATTCAATAAATTTCAATAAAAATTAGTAGGGAGGTGTACTTTAACATTGTTTGATGTTTTACCGAACGAAATTTATCCAAAATAATAATTATGGCCAATATTGGCATTATCGTAGGAAAATTTTCCATAAATGGAAATCACGTTTTTGATTGGTTATGACGGATTTGCAACAACCCTAATCGACAAATTTCCTTGAAAATTGGTGAAAATGGTCTCAGATAGATGCTTCAAGGTCATTTTCAATAGATTTTCAATTACTTGAAAATTAAGGCCGTGACATGGAAAATAGAAAACACGTACTTTGCGCGTCGAACGACACTTCACCATTTGATGGATATGTTTGAAATCCAGTGAGTAGGTACCTAAAGTTATTGTCCAGTATATGGCAAAATATTTTGTAGAAAAAGTTAAAATTTTGGTCCAAAATCAAAATTTTCGATACCGCTGGCGTAAAAATTGCGAGAAAGTCAAGTGCCATTGTCGGACCCTTTATTCTAAATTACTTGGCAACTACTTGTACCGTCCCTTTGTACCTACTACAAGAAGTAAATTCAAGCCTGATGATTGACCGCAAGTAGTTCCTTTTTCTTTTTTCATAACTCCAGGAGGATGATATAAACGACCTACATAATATTATGATCTCAGATTTCAGCAATCTGCAGATCAAAACATGCAAGTCACTTACCCCCTTCCTTGTAGCAGTATAAAAACTGTTAGCAAATATTTAAGTGTTTCATCTCTTTTCTGTAGAAATTGCAGAAGTTCTTGCTGGATGTTTCTGAGAAGATGAAATACGGGAATATAGTGATATTGAGAAATGTAAAAATATCTCAAGCTCAAAATATCCCCGTCTTTCACCGTCTCCTGTAAGTACTTAAGTACTGAAGTTCTTCATCCTTTCTCTGTATAGGTCACGGACGATGATAAATGACCTACATATCGCTCCTTGAAAACAAAACAGTTATATCTGCAAAAAATCGATTTTTTTTTTATTACACTAAAAATTTTTATTTTTTTTTCTCTTTTTTTTGGTAGAAGTGTTATATCTGTAAGTAAGTCGGATATTTACCGCTTGGTAGCATTGCAACTCTTTGAATTTAGCGCGAAAATTAGGCCGGCTGAATCAAAAGACAGTTGCATCCGCCGTTGGATCAGTTGCCTCGTAACAACCAGAGGGAAACGTCACAATTTTTGGTGAGTAAACTGTTGTATCATCGGATGTTCTGTTTTGTAGGCTAATATAACTCTTTACCGTAAATTCTGTGCTCCTGAGACCTCCCATAGTATATTGTAATAAGTGTTATATTGGTAGATGCAACTTTTTAACTTTCAATTCCCGGCTCCATGCCATCATGAAAAAAATGTTGTATTGATAGATGCAACTCTTAGACTGTCAATCTGAGTTTTTAGTGATACTTTTGCTGCATGCTATTAAGGGCTGATCATTGTGATAACTAATAATATTGATAATAATTTTTGTTTTCAGAAAATAAAACGTCGGACGGATGAGCTTATTTTAAAACTAGCAAAAAAGCAGCGAACATACGAGAATGCCGATATGAACACAAACGCTATCTGGAGGTGTATTCCCTTTCTCGAACGCCAGAAAACCCACCCAACTAACACATTCAAAAATTATTGTAAGAAGATAAGGGACGCCATGATGCAATACATGGAGAACAGTTCTTCTTACAATACCTTTTGTAGGTATTAGTTGAGTGGGTTTTCTGGCGTTCGAGAAAGGGAATACACCTGCTGGAGTATTCTGAATGACGAAGAGAAAAACCAAAGCCCTGAAGAGTTGACCTATATAGATACCTACCTTTTTGCCGCCCATAAGATTAACACTGACAGCAGGAAATTTATATTCGACTTATTTATTTTTTCTGTTAAAAATAATTCACTACTCACAGAGTCAATGTTATGGGTGGCAATAGTTTATCTATCTATAAGAAAACAGAAGTCGATTAAACTTCTTTTTTACGTTTTACTTATTTTCTAAGTGCCTATTTGTTATTTTATACTGTGGTTTCCTATTTCACCGTTACTTTGTATTACAAAAATTGATACCAGTGAATAATTCCGTATTATCTTCTACCCTCAAAGCCTCAATGCACAGAAAGTAGAAGTGTTGTATTGGCATTTGAGCCAATCCACGCGAGGCCTTTTTGAAGGTAAAACCGTTACAAGTTTTTTAAAAAATTAAATTGGTGATGAATATTGACTTTCATGGACTAGTTAGTCAGACTGAATAAATGAAAAAGAAAAAAGCTTTTTTTCGGTAAAAAAAAATCTTTAAGATATTCCATACCAAAGTCGTAATTAAATAAAAAACACTTCCAAAAACTTTGAAACGCTCTCCTGCGAAATCACCTTTTTGCAGATGCAACTGTTTTGTTTTCAAGGAGCGATATAATGATCTCAGAATATTACAGCAATCTGCAGATCAAAATATGCAAGTCACTTACCCCCTTCCTTGTAGCAGTATAAAAACTGTTACTTAGCAAATATTCAAGTGTTTCATCTCTTTTCTGTAGAAGTTGCAGAAGTTCTTGCTGGATGTTTCTGAGAAGATGAAATACGGGAATATAGTGATATTGAGAAATGTAAAAATATCTCAAGCTCAAAATATCCCCGTCTTTCACCGTCTCCTGTAAGTACTTAAGTTCTGAAGTTCTTCATCCTTCCTCTGTCACGGAAGATGATAAATGACCTACATATAATGATCTCAGAATATTACAGCAATCTGTAGATCAAAATATGCAAGTCACTTACCTCCTTCCTTGTAGCAGTAGAATAAGCTGTCGGTAGATTTCAATGTTGAATAAAAGAAAAAATCTGCAGTAACAAATTTTTAAATGTTTCACCTTTTCTGTAGAAGTTGCAGAAGTTCTCGCTGGATCATTCTGCGAAGTTGAATAACGGGAATATTGTAATCTTAAAAACTGTAAAAATAACTGAAGTTTAAAATATCCCCGTCTTTCACCGTCTCCTGTAAGTACTTACTACAGAAAGTAGATTCAATCCCAAAGTTTTTCTTTTCTCCATGGATTCCGGAAGAATGATAAATTACCTACATATAATGATCTCAGAATATGGCAACAATCTGCAGATCAAAATATGCAAGTCACTTACCCCCTTCCTTGCAGCAGAAGCTGTCGGTTGATTTCCTTGTTGAATAAAAGAAAAAAATCTGCAATTGGAAATATTGGTTGTTTCATATTTTCTCTGTGGAGAGGATGTCTCTGACCGTGGTAGGTACCTATACAGTTTAATTACCCATCAGGGCTGGGTAAGCCCTGGACAAATCTCACCAAGTGGGGAGTAGATCCTGGTATGATGGCAATCTGCTGTAGTTGAGTAAAGAGGGTAAATAAACACACCAATACTGAGCTCAGAAGATGACAGCGATCAGATCGAGATTAGCATGTACTTACTCACCCCCTTCATTGTATCTGTTGAAGTAGAAGCTATAGGTATGTCGGTTACTTTCTTGCTGGAAAACAAAAGATAGGTAGGTACTTAATATCTGCGATTAGAGTGGCCTTCACCGGTGCAACTTTCACCAAAAGCTATAGGTGATGCGTCTTAGAACTGAAGTTGTCGATGGTTCTAGATGTTTGTGAGGAGGAGAATGACTTGTATATAATGTGCTAGAGAATTGCTAAAAAAACCGAAGCCTAAAATATACAAGTCCCTCACCGTCCCCTGCAGGTACTGCCAGAAGTAGGTAGGTTGAGTTAGGGACGACACCTTGCAGAATGTCGAATAGAAGTGGGTCACGTAAATATTAACTTATCGAGAATTCAAGAAAATCTCTTAATCAGAAATATTTACGTCACCCACCCCCTTCCAAACAGAAGATCCGGTTATAGG
The DNA here is from genome assembly GCA_950004255.1 of Mesopsocus fuscifrons. Classification (NCBI taxonomy): domain Eukaryota; kingdom Metazoa; phylum Arthropoda; class Insecta; order Psocodea; family Mesopsocidae; genus Mesopsocus; species Mesopsocus fuscifrons. The sequence goes on from OX465378.1 coordinate 17,716,150, forward strand.
CAACTTCTAGAGGTAGGTGCTTTGCTCACCTTCTTGTGGAGTTTTGGATTGAAGTAGGTGAAAGACACAAATAGATCCTACCAAGAATTTAAAATAATCTTCAACAGGAACTATTTATGACACCCACCCCCTCCTATTCTCCCAAGCAGAAAATCCTGTTGTTAAACTTTCACATGTAAGAGGAAGGTAGCAAACGTTCTTGTGGAATTTTGAATTGAAGATGGTGAAAGACAGAAAGACACAAATAGAACCCGACTGAGAATTGAAGAAAATCTCCAGCAGAAACGATTTATGTCATCCACCCCCTCCTACGAAGGAAAAATATATCCTGCCCGACCGAAGGTAGGTGTAGATGACCGAAGGCAGGTGAAGATGACCGAAGGTAGGTGTAGATGACCGAAGGCAGGTGAAGATGACCGAAGGCTGGCTCGAACTCACCACGAAAATACAGCAAACCCTTCATTACCAGAAGACCCCACCCCACCTAGGTCATTAATGCAAATCTCAAAATGTTGACCCCCAGAAAAGCGCACTACCAAAAAAGATCAAAAAGTTGATCGCCCTTTTCATACCCCGCACTGAAACCGGAGATTTTCAGGTATCCAGACACCAAGAACCATGCACTTTTCCAATCACTCGCGTTACCTCTTCACTCAGCAAAAATCCGTCAACTTCTGGCAGTGGGTTACCAGGAGAAGCATGAAGACTGGTTAGGAGGGGGAAGGAATGTGGTGAGTCAGTGAGCGCCTGTCCGGTGTTGCCAAACGTCAACATCAAATTCCTTGCCTTATAAGGCAGTAGTCAGCGGACAAGCAGGCCGCTGATTGGTAGGGCGAAGGAATGCTAAATGAGTCATCATAAGGAGCAGACCAGACAGGTGGCTGAGGAACGAAGGAATGCGATGAGTCAGCAACAGTGACGAACCAATGTCCAGTGATGCCAAATTTCAGCTTGGAATTCTTCTAAAAAATATGACACAGTTACGTCTGTGATGAAGATTAGGACTGTCCATGTCCACTTTTGCGACATTTCAGCTTCGATTTATTTCTAGGTCGTGAGCGCCCGGTGGGGCATTGGTGGGTAGGTCAGATGTATTTTTTGGCCCAAGACAAAGAGGAGTATATTGAGAACGGAGTAGCTGAAGCCTGATATTGAGTATTTACATCCAGGATTTGAACCCAGACCTCTCAGGACACCAGTCAGCCTGTCAGACTGCTTGGATATGGAATTATTCTAAAAAATTTAGCGTAGTTCAGTTAGGACTGTATAGGTAGGTATATGTGAAGTTTAGGTATAGGTACCTATAACAGAAACTAATTCAAAATAATATTTCAGAGCCTTATTTTTTCTGATCAGTATAGGTCCACCTATAGGTATGTAGGTGTGCCTTCGAACACGTGCAATCACTTCTTGGTAGGTACGAAAGTCATCGGGGTAGAGAGACCACTTATTTGCCATTTCTCTCATTCCCACAGCAAAAGTGAGAATTTTGCTCTGTGACCTTTGTTTATTAATACCTACTTATACTGAGTTGCCCTTCAGACGTGTTAAGGACACTCAGGGTGGGTTGCACCAGTACAACTTAACGATTAATTGTCTAATTATTCCAAACATATACCTATATTATGTATCACTATAGATTATCGCATGTGTTACATGTGTAAGGTTTAGAGGCCGGTCATATGCAGGAGTGGGAGTGTAATGCCTTAGGAAGCTTCCATGCAGTGTCTATAAACGGTTCGTTTTCAATGTTGAGAAGCGGCTGGTACCTATATACTCTACAACCACTGCAGTTCTTGATGCGGATCCCTATTTGAAATGTCCAGGGAAGCTTCCAAATAGCGTCTTGAACGTTCCATGGTTACACCGTAATTTCTGTTCCCTAATTCTTATTGATCGTTCCCATGCAGTGAGCAGATGGTATTTTCATTTAAAATTTCTAGAAATTAATACCCGCGCTCTGCTTCATTTTAAGCAGAGAAGTACAAGATCTCTAAATTATCCTATACAGGGAAACTGGGCAATCAGCGTTGGGATTCCTTGGAACATTACTAAGGCTAACTCTAAGAAGAATCTAAGGCTGCGTCCCATCATACTCGTTTAAAACAGAAAAACGCCAATTTACACGGAAATTTAACATGAACCAAACGTGATGAGACGCAGCCAATGACTTTTCAACCAAGGGAAATATATTCTTATAAGGTGGCAGAAATGTATCATCAGCTGAAGACTAGTCATCAGCTGAAGACTTGTCATCAGATGAAGACTAGTCATCAGGAGGAATGGTGGTCGCATGGCACCACATGCAGCGTGAGTCTCCTCTCTCCGCAGCCGTGGCCAATCTCACCACATTCCTTTCTGCACGCACCTATATCTGACGTCTCGACCCAGACAAACCACAGTTTTGAACCTTCTTTGCTCTCAAATCCCTAATCCGCAGACACTTCCTTATACCTTGCACCCTAATCATGTAGGACCGCACCGCACCGTAAAGCTGGCCACATACCATGCGGTTTGGAATGGAGGGGCTGGAATGGCAACACAAAAAACTGCCATCCCTCCCCACTAATGAATGATACTCCCGGGGAGGCCAACTTGCCAGAACGGCCGTCCAAAACGCATCGTCTGTGGCCGCAAACGGCCAGGTAGGTATTCGATAGCGCATAGCTCAAGTTCAAGCCATCTTTGAGAAATTTATAGAGACAAATCATTATAGTAAAACTTTACATTAAGTAAACTAGTCTCTGACGTTCACAACATTTATTTTATACCAGAACGTTTACAAAAATTCAACAGTCTCAAAAAAATGGGCAGAAAAAAACGTAAACAAATGGAATTGTGTAGACAGGTTTATACCACACTTATTAAGTATTAATAGCTCAATTACCTGTTCTATTTGAGCACCTCTAAGGGAGGTTCCCATCAGTTCCTGATAAGGATAAGGTCAGTAAATTACCTTCCCTTGACCTTGCCTCTTCTAACAAAGGTGAAGCTAAAGTGTAAAACCCCTGGATTTCCAGTTAAGTGACGTACTGAGAAATTCGTCTAGACCAGTGGTTCTCAAACTTTTTGGCTGGCGGAACCAAATTTAGTCGGGAATTCTTTCGTGGAACCTTAACACTGGATCGCCGATTTCACAGGTTTTTTAGGAAATAACAACCATTAACATTGAAATCGTTATTTAATGAGAATAGAAATATTTCAAGATATGTCATATTAATGCGAAGTATGCGCTTGTTTTTCCGAGCACAGGTTGGAAAATTCTGGAACGATCGGTGACAACTGAAGCCGCATGTCCGGTTCTGCGTCCAGCTTATTACGGTATTTCGTTTTGGTAGCTACATAAGTCAAAAATCCACATTCTGAGGAGTAGGTTGTAGGGAACGGCAGAAGGAAGCGTACTGCGACTGTGGATAAGATCGGGTACTCTTTTTCGACACTTATCCAGGGCCGGATTTGGACTAATTGCCGCCCTGGGCACGAATAATTTTCCGCCCCCCCCCCCCCCCCAATTTTTTTTTTCGTTTTCCTAAGCACCAGGTTTTAAATATTGATACGAGGCTCATACAGACTGAAACCATTGTAGCAAGTACCTAATCGAGCGAGCGAAGCGAGCGAGAAGAAATTTTGAGATCCAAAAGTTAGCAGGGATAAAACGCTTATTTATTTATTCATTTGCTTTTTCTAAACCGTGCCAACCGCTTACGGCAGCGGGCCACTCGGGCACCCGAAAAAGAAAGTCAGCAATCGAGCGAGCGAAGCGAGCGAGAAGAAAATTTGAGATCCAAATAGTTAGCTAGTCTTTAGTAAAAATATTTTTTTACTTTCTCGCCCGTATGAAATACATGGGCTGAGAAAGTTATGTCTTCGTGCAAAATTTCGATTTTGAGATTTTGGGTTTCCCATGATCCTGGAGGTCCCCCGAGTCCAAAAAAGTGGTTTTTAAAAAATGTCCGTCCGACGTACGTACGTACGTACGTCACTTTGTCGCGCAACTGGACGTCACACCGTTCGTCCGATTTTGCTCAAATTCGGTATGTAGGTACCTCATGTAAATATCTGGACCCGTTTTTTGATAAATTTTGATAACTCAAAAATTGCGCCTGCTATGGTCAAAAAAAGGCTAAAAATCGTGTTTTTTGACAGTTAAGAAGGGCTGGAAGCTACGTATATCAAGTTGGAACCTTGAAAATTTGCGAAAGTGTTTTTGAATAGATGCTTTTAGGTGGTTTACAATCATTTGGAGGTGGGCCAATAACTTGGCCCAGTTTTGGCCCAAACGCGTTGGTCGTCACTCCGGTAGCACTATTCGATCGATTTCAATAAAAATTGGTAGGGAGGTGTACTTTAACCTACTTTGATGATTTACCGAACGAATTTTATCCAACATAATAATTATGGCCAATATTGGCATTATCGTAGGAAAATTTTCCAAAAATGGAAATCACGTTTTTGATTGGTTCAGACGGATTTGCAACAACCCTAATCGACAGATTTCTTTGAAAATTGGTGAAAGTGGTCTCAGATAGATGCTTCAAGGTCATTTTCAATTACTTGAAAATTAAGGCCGTGACATGGAAAATAGAAAACACGTACTTTGCGCGTCGAACGACACTTCATTATTTGACGGATATGTTTGAAATCCGGTGAGTAGGTGCCTAAAATTATTGTCCAGTGTATGGCAAAATATGTTTTAGAAAAAGTTAAAATTTTGGTCCAAAAAAAATAAATTACGTAAAAAAAAATCAAAATTTTCGATACCGTTGCCGTAAAAATTGCGAGAAAGTCAAGTGCGACCATATTCGGACCCTTTATTTTTGTATGAAGGCGAGATTTTCGGCCCCCCGAAATTTTCCGCCCTGGGCAAGTGCCCATAATGCCATTAGGTAAATCCGGCCCTGCACTTATCCAAAATTCAGGTAGTGTTTTTCTGGCGAATTCATTTGCAAGTGCCGAGTCTGACGTTAGCTCAATAAGTGTTTCGTACTTGACTGGGCTCATGGTATTAGGTTTTGTTGTAACAGTGAAGGGACTCGCAACCCAGCTATGGCTCTGTTCTTCTTCATTTGGGAAATACTTCTGAAATGACGTTCTGATCCCATTCATGTGATTAGCCATTTCTTCAGTTACACAGTTATTTCACACGATACATTTTTCTATTTCAATTTTTCTAAACTAAACTAAAATTGTATTCCCTGAAGCTCGGAGAAGGCCTCGCGGAACCCCGGCAAGGCTTCGCGGAACCAAATGGTTCCGCGGAACACAGTTTGAGAACCACTGGTCTAGACTAAAAAAAACTGTTTCATGTAAATACACTTTTAGCAGTTTTTTGAAATTTTAGTAGAAGTGAAATAAATTAAGAGGGAAGTTGTCTGGATGATCTGATAAATAAAAACTCTTGGAGCAGACAGAATAAAAAAAATTTCTGAAAAAGCAATCTACAGGCACTTCAGCCATGATTCTTATACACCTCTCTTGAATTTTTATAATCAACTCAATATTCTGCTTTTCTTCTCCCCGTAACTTAGAACTGAATGGAAGTATGGAAAATAAGTGATGCGGGAAATGTACGGAGAACACGAGTTACAAATTATTCTTTTAGTGAAAGAGTTTCGACCGAACTTTTAGAGGACGCTATACACTGCAGTAGACTTCAGGGGACGCTATACACTGCAGTAGACTTCAGGGGACACTATACACTGCAGTAGACTTCAGGGGACGCTATACACTACAGTAGACTTCAGGAACTGGCCATATCTCTCCTAAGTACATAATACTTTTTGTTTTGCATCAATTCACACGTCACATGTCACATGTCATGTCTTTAAACTAGGGGACCGTTTCCACAGGTTGTTGCTTATTTCGCTGCAGCAGGCCTCTCCGCTTGAGCTGTGTGAGTGCGCACTTGGCAGCAGTACACTTCGCGATGCGGTAGTTGCGGCCGATGCCTTCAAAGGCATCCTTTCCCAACTATCTCGACAGCGACGCGCACTCGACGCCCGTCAGCAAGCTTCTCCGGTATCCTGAAATACATCACGTTCCATAAGAGCTTTCGATCTCGACAGCCGAGTGGCCTACATGGTTGTCTTCTGAGTAACACTGGTAGAGCTGGGTCACACAGGTTCCATCCCGAGCCTATCGAATTTTTTTTTCTGATCGGCATTCACCTCAAATTGTACGATAGGTGGGTAGCAGCCGAGCATGATGACTAATTCTTGACATGGTCAAGCTGCTGGGATTGTCGCAGCCACGAAAGTTAGTAAGCAGCTTCAGCAGCTCTATTACGGAACTTTTTGTCACGCGTGATAACCGCGTCATAAACATTTGCAATGCTATTTTCCCTATGTTTTCGTGATAACTGCGTGATCACGCGTGATAAAAAGATCCATAATAGGGCTCCAGGAAGAAAATTAGATTTGAAACTGGTTTAAGACTTGCATGTCGTGTACATAAGTAACTTACCCAAAATGTGCAGAGTCAGGCTCCATCTCGAGTAGTGCCCTGATTGGGGATTTAGGTATGCTGGTGCTAAATGCATCTGAAACAGACATAGTACTGTAAGTACACAGCAACAGCCTCGACAGCGGAGTCACTAGCCGGGCCGCTAAGGTTCCCTCACGATCCTATCAAAGTTCCTCATTCACCTCTGATATGTTCAGCATGTCCAGTCAAATTTATATCGAGGTTGTGGTGGTTCAGAACACACCTAAAACTGTCGGTCCCTATCTTGGTACTAACACGATGGCTGGGAAGCTGAGAGTGAGCTTTGAAACTAGAGGATCCAGGATCTTGTCTAGGCTTTCGGCCTTTCGGCTTTCGGCCTTCCAAGGAATGTTAGTTTCTTTTTGGAACGAAAAAATAGAAACACAGTGGAAGCAGTAGGGGTCTGCATAGAAAAAGTGAATTTACCGATTTCAGGCTTCATAATGCGGTAGTAAACTCGCCACACGGCGTCCAAGCTCATCGCACTATCCAGGAAAATTGCACCCGCTACGGACTCGAACACATCACCCAAAGCTGTCGGCACCTCCACGTCCTCTGCCGCCTCAGAGTCTTCTTCTTCTTCCACCAAGTAACACTGCAACAAAAATAAAGGGTCCGACAATGGTCGCACTTGACTTTCTCGCAATTTTTACGCCAGCGGTATCGAAAATTTTGATTTTTTTTTATACGTAATTTATTCTTTTTGGACCAAAATTTTAACTTTTTCTAAAAAATATTTTACCAGACACTGGACAATAATTTTAGGCACCTACTCACCGGGTTTCAAACATATCCGTCGAATGGTGAAGTGTCGTTCGACGCGCAAAGTACGTGTTTTCTATTTTCCATGTCACGGCCTTAATTTTCAAGTAATTGAAAATCTATTGAAAATGACCTTGAAGCATCTATCTGAGACCACTTTCACCAATTTTCAAGGAAATCTGTCGATTAGGGTTGTTGCAAATCCGTCTTAACCAATCAAAAACGTGATTTCCATTTTTGGAAAATTTTCCTACGATAATGCCAATATTGGCCATAATTATTAAGTTTGATAATTTCGTTCGGTTAAACATCACATTAGGTTAAAATACACCTCCCTACCAATTTTTATTGAAATCGATCGAAGAGTGCTACCGGAGTGACGACCAACGAGTTTGGGCCAAAAACTGGGCCAAGTTATGTGCCCACCTCCAAATGATTGTCAAAGACCTAAACGCATCTATTCAGAAACACTTTCGCAAATTTTCAAGGTTCCAACTTGATATACGTAGCTTCCAGCCCTTCTTAACTGTCAGAAAACACGATTTTTTGCCTTTTTTTGACCATATCAGGCGCAATTTTTGAGTTATAAAAATTTATCAAAAAACATGTCCAGATATTTACATTAGGTACCTACATACCGAATTTGAGCAAAATCGGACGAACGGTGTGACGTCCAGTTGCGCGACAGACTGACGTACGTACGTACGTACGTACGTCGGACGGACATTTTTTAAAAACCACTTTTTTTGGACTCGGGGGACCTCCAGGATCATGGGAAACCCAAAATCTCAAAATCGAAATTTTGCACGAAGACATAACTTTCTCAGCCCATGTATTACATACGGGCGAGAAAGTAAAAAGACACTACCATTAGTCCAAGAAACAAACTAACCGAACGGGTCTGACATGTGTTATGAAAGGTCCAGGTTCGAATCCTAAGCAGAACTTATACTGCGACGATAGAGTGATTAGGTTGTTGACAGCCGGGACACACCGTTCTATCCGGATCCAACCAAAATTTTTCTGATGGGCATTCACCTCTTACATGTTCTGTACCTCAAGTAATGAACATCGAGGTTGTGGTAGTTCGGGACCCACCTGAAACTGCAGATCCTCATTGTGCAGTGGACGGATAATTCCTGAAATGGTCTAGATCAGATGTCTCTCAACCCGTCAGATAGCTAACGAACACAGTAGGAGTCAGTTAAAGGTACGGTACCTCATCACAGATGGCGTGATTGTTTTCTTCCTGGATCCGCACAAAGCGGTCGACGACATCATGTAGAGCCGGGGAAAGGTGCCTGAAGAACCGGTGGTAGCCGTGGCGCACCGCCAGAGAGGCGAAGATCCTGTTGTTGACCAGAGCGGATCGGAAATCAGTGAGAGATCCAGGAGAATGGTCCCAAAAATCCTCAAACAGGTGCCGCGTGATCAAGTAGTCTGGAAACGGAACTGGTGTCAACTTTCCCGCAAACATTAAAAAGGGCAAATTGCACAACAACACAAGTACAATAAAATTTCTATATTCTCAGCCCGATTTAAATGCCATCGTGCAGAATTTAGATTTGAGATCCCGTCTTCCTTGGAATTTGAATGTGAAGCCTCACCGATCTATCAAAAAATATTCATTTGGCTTCTGCCAACAATCAGTTTCATCAGTTAACATCGGTGCCTTCAGGTCAATGGTGGAAGAACCCTTACCAAAAATATTCAACTAGAGTCCCTTCTTGTGCTTAGCATGGCCTCAGGTCCCATCTCCCATATAGGAGGTGAAGTGGAACCGCGGGGATTCATAGTTGATTATGTCCACTGTTGTGCGAGTCTTGTGTTCTCTCACTAGACCACCCCATATATTGCTTACCCAGAACAGCATCTCCAAGGAACTCAAGTCTTTGTTAGCAGTCGGTGAGCTGATTGACAGAGTAGGAGGCATGAGTGACTGCCTGCAGGAGGTAACTTCTATCCCGGAACCGATACTGCAGCTCACCCTCGAACGCATCAAATCCAGTCAGCAGGCGGGCCAGTTCTCCCTCCGGCTCAGCTATGTTTCGCAGTAGTGGCGGCTTTGGAGGAAGCAGCTCTCCAAAACGCGTCTACAAAACAAAGATGCAAAGTCGATAAAACGTGCCTCTCAGAGTTTGACCCGTGTCCCAAGAGGTCGGGGTTCGAATTCCAGCGTAAGCAATGTTTTCTGCTAACAACCGATTCGGTTGATTGGTGTGACCTCCAGCCGCGCTACCAACGTACGTTGGATGGACATGACTTAAAAAACCACTTTTTGGTAGAAGCCATTATAAACCGTTCTGCAGAAACTTCTTTTTTATGCCTCAACGAACAATTTACCTGGCACCACGCTAAATCTCCCGGTAGACCAGTAGGCAAGGGTGCAGTGTGGCCAGCTTCCCGGTTCTTCAGCAATTCCTCACAGGTCACACCGTACACCGTTTCACGGGGTAGCACCTGTTAAATCAAACGTCCTTGGTCATTTCATTCCAGCCAACTAAGGCGACAGACATGATTCGGTCATACTTGCAGAATATTATATGTATAGACCACAACCCTTAGAACAGCAAACATTCCTTTGGTCTTAAGAGTCCCATTATGCCCACATAATTTTCTAGACATAATATTGCAAAACTTTTTAGTTAACATCAGATAAAACGCTATTTTCCCCAACTCCCTGGTTAGTAACCACACTCATATTTCGTCTGTATGCTTCTCAGTGGCCAAGCGTTTAAGGGAGCCAACACAATAGTTATCTGAGACGTCTGAGTTCGAATCCCAGTGTAATCAATATTTTCCGCTTACGGAGTCTATGTCCAGCCGGGTTTTCAAGGACCATCTAGCCGTTTTTAATAGCATGGGGGAAGGATAGCGAACGCAGTGCCTCAGCCGGTCAAGCTCTCTATCCTTCCACATGCTTTAGAAAACCGCGGCGCTGCTAGATGGACGCCTCACCTTTATTCCTAGCCAAGACATAAACAGCAAAGCGCCGCGAGTGCCGCAGGCTACCAGGTATGCTTCAATGAGTGCTTCCACACAGTCAGCCACGCTCTTGTCAGAAATGCTCTGCTGCGTTATTAGGTTGTAGGGGATGAAAGTAGGCACCCCATTCAGGTCGAACATTGTCTCAGTATTCCCGTCTACTCCTGAAAGACCTGAAACCAAGAAGCCGAGTGGTTAGGGTGGCTGTTGAGAGCTGGGTCACATCAGTTTGATTCTGTCACCTCTTAAATATTCAGCATGTCAAGTGAAATGTAATATCGAGGCTGTGGTGGCTCGGAAACCTGCTAAAGTGCTGCCAGCTGAGCACGATGGGTATTTCTTAAAATGACGATTTTGTCCACCCACTACTACCTAGTTGTTCAGAGCGCTCCTTGACAAGTCTGGCGACATCTTCACGGCCCATGTTCCTGCCTGGATAAGTGCGCGCTCCAGCTCACGCGGGACAAAGTAACACGGTGGCAGCCAGTTGTCGTGCGGCTCGAACTTGGTCGCCACCATCCACTCCGCGAACACCTTCTGCTTCCCCAGCCGGTACAGGCTCAGGTTGCTCACCTGCAATCAACAAATTATTAAGATCCTGAAGTCCAACAGAGTCCCCTTAATAAATGAAGCAAACTGATAGTTCTCTATCTTGCCGTTATCCAGAGAATTGATTATCCAGTTGACAACGGTGAACTGAACAGTCTTTTATAATGACAAAACCAAAAAAACTTAATTGAGTTAAAAATTCGAAGTAAACAATGTGCCAAGAGTAATAATAAGCCTCGGCACGAACATTCTAGTTCAACAAATACCTACTGTTGACGAAAAAATTAGTGATAATTGTAATATTTTTCCAGTAAGATCAATGGGACCTTCCCAAGTTATCGCCAAGTTGAAAATTATAATTTTATATGTCTCATATTTAGTTATATTTTTAATAGCACAAGAGATTGGCCGAAGCTGAAAAGAGTTGACTACAGCCAGGCAAGCCGTAAGCGGAAAGTAATGCGGCATCCCCTTGACCAGTGATCGGCGCAAGAAATAAATATGTGGAGATACCAGTTTGGATCGGAGATAGCTGAGTTTTCCCTCGTGAACATTCTCATAATTGCAGTACAGGAAGTTGGTGATGGCAAATTTGAGAAACGAGTCCCCGATGGTCTCCAGGCGTTCCAGGTTAACTCCATCATTCGCGCTCAACATGGTTAGAGCCTGCAAAAAATAAGCAATAATGATAATGGCTATGAATATGCAAAAAAAAAAAACAGGGTGCCACCTGCCATGACCTCTGTACACAGGGGGGTGATTTGGCCACAACCACGTCCGACATCCTAGTTTTTCCCCAGTCGACTTTACGCTTGTGGAATCCGCCATAATGTAAAAATGACATAATACATTGCAGAACAAATAAAAATACAACTGCTTTCTCAGAAACATGCCATGAAGAAACGTAAACAGTCAGCACAGCAGGTATATCTTCAGTCTTATGAAGCTGACTATTGTTGGATATTGGTTACAGCAAAGATGTGCCTCTAAGCAGCAAAGATGTGCCTCTAAGTAGCAGTAGCAAAGATGTGCCTCTAAGTAGCAGTAGCAAAGATGTGCCTCTAAGTAGCCAAGCAGTCGAGGGGCCTGACTCGTGTTTTCAGAGGGTGGGTTCGGTTTTGCACTTACGCTGTGGACGTAATGGCTTCGGCCCACTCTTGTTCGGCTTCGGCAAATCTCTTGTGGTGTGACGCCCCACAGTGCTCCCACAAAAAAAAAGTAGTTTGGACATCCATTAGATTAGAGGATAATAACACAAAAATCGGTTGATACCTGTAGAATAAGGCTCGGGCTGGGTCCCGAATGCCCTGCCAGCACAGGCTGATGGTCAAAGCTGAATACTTGTCCCGCATTTTCTGCCTCTACGTCCTTACGATCATCTAAAAAACAGAAATCAACGCAAAACTAATAAATTTGTCTCCACTAGGTGGTACTTACAACCCATATCCTTGGGCCGACGGAACAGATGTTGATAAAATAAACTGACTGTTGGCCGAAGCCGAATGAATATTTGGTGTGGCATCCATATTACCAACACAAAAGTGCTGCTACCGGATTCGAACCCAGGACCTCAGTCGTGCGAGTCTAGTGTTTCTCCACTAGACCACAGTAAAGAGACGCTGCCTCATAGTGTCCGACCGTTCTGACCCATGTCCTAAGAGGTCTGCGTTCCAATCCCAATGTAATCAAGTTCCTCGCTAGTGATGGCATAAGGAAAACTCCTTATCAGGCGTTGGCCCACTCCTGTCTGACTTCAACCGACTCCTCTTCTCCTCTACACCAGTGCTTTTATGCCCCACCGTGGGTTCTCACACCCTTCAAGAAAACAAACATTCTTACCAGACAATTCATTGCAATGAATTTCATCTTCGCGGTGGCAAGTCACTTCAGACGTTTTCTTAGCGCGTTGCTTACTTTCCATGATAACTTGGTACTTGAGCAGACTTTGGCGAATAAACATCGCATGGGGGAGGTCCTTGGCCAACGTGTCAAAGTCGTCGGCTAGTTCAGGGACGATGTTGTTCGAAGTTTCGAATTTTTCTGGGACTAGAGTCGGCAGTGTTGGGGTGTCTGAGAGAGATGGCTGATGAAGGTCCCATGGTAATGTGAACGGTTCATCAACGGTACACAAAACACCATCCGTTTCTATACGGGCAACGTATTCCTTGAGAGATTGTTCAAATATCTTTTTGTTTTCTTCAAATAGAGGCATATCTGAGCTGCTATTGCATTCCCAAACTTCTCCAACGTCTTCGCTAATATCGTCCTAAAAACAAATAATGAGAGTGGCCATACATGCTACAGTAGGTTCCACAAAACCTTGGCGAGACAGACCCTTCCAAGGTATCGTACGTTGGCAGAAGGGGTCACCTCAGATGGGCATCACGGCAGATTTCTAAACGTGAGAACTCAGAACTTAGAAAAGCCATGGCTTGTAGTGCGCTACGTTCACAGAGGGGCTACTTAGACTACTATTGCTCACCGAGGTTTTCTGACAGTAGTCTCTCTCTGTAACGACCTGCAAGGGACCAGGTAAATTCGCTCTAAAGACAGTTCGCTATGGAGATAGGCTCAGTCAGGCTAGATACAGAGAGTGACTTACTCACCAGTGAGGGCAGTCTTCGGTTGGTTTCCACAGCCTCAGCGACATCCTTACCCTTGAACTCAATCCGCAGCCCACCTAGATCCTCACTGCGGTCCGGGTCATTGCCCGAATCGTCCAACATCTCTGACTCTGAGTCACTATCGGACATCTCAGAGGAAGAGTCGTACAACTCGCCTCCTGACGCTGCATCCCGTAACCAACTCGTAGGAGACCCGTAGCGCAGCTGAAAAAATGAATCTTATTTCAATGGAGGGACGGACCCGCGGAGAGACTGCACAATAAAGGGTTCGACAATGGTCGCACTTGACTTTCTCGCAATTTTTACGCCAGCGGTATCGAAAATTTTGATTTTTTTTACGTAATTTATTTTTTTTTGACCACAATTGTAACTTTTTCTAAAAAAATATTTTGCCATACAGTGGACAATAATTTTAGGCACCTAAGTACTCACCGGATTTCAAACATATCCATCAAATGGTGAAGTGTCGTTCGACATGTATTTTGATACAAGTTTTATCATTTTAAGAGCAATTACCCACTTTTTCCTTATTCGAGGCTCATTAAGAGACCCTTAAGAAGATATTCACGGCGCAGGTTTTTGACTTTATCGAGATTAACATTTAATATTTTATTATTTTAAACTGACATTTTCAATGGAATTCTTATAGATTGTTTACAGCAATGGCTCCTCAGTTCGAAGGTTCCTATTTCCTCCGCTAGATGTTAGAATAGATATTATTACAAACGGTACAGTTTCCATTTAAAATTAAAATAAGTAATAAAATAAAATAAAATTTATATTCAAATTGATAGAGTACAACATAAAAGAGAAAATAACGATGTAACAAAATAAATATTTTCATATTTTAGCGTGAACAAGGCGGTGACCCAACACTCGGCGGGCTTACGAGTGGATCATTATGATGCATTCACCAGTCGCGTGCCGTCGACACGCGCGCAGTGGTTTTCTTGTCGTAACTGTGCAGTGTCGTGAACTTGTAGTGATATAACCTGCAGGGGTGAAATTTTTGAAGTTTTTTCGTCAAAGGGAGATTTTGCGATTTTGATTTCATTAGACGTTTCAAGCCATCCTGATTCCAAAAAGCCTAATTTAGAGTTTTCATAATTTTTGTCGGGACTTATGTTAGAGTTACGTATAAGGAAAATACACTAACAAATAAAGTATAACAAGCTAGGATATGTTCCTATGAGGAAAATGATAAGCAGCTAGATGTCGTTGCATGTGACTGCAGTGTTTTTTGTCATTACATTGTGAAACGTTGAACTGTCACCTTCTTATTCCTACAAAGGTTATGGGACCAAGTGTTGAAGTGGTACCAGTGCACTAAGTGGGAGCAAGTGCTACCTATGTTCCTACTACTGCCAGTGTGAGTACTTTTATTGTGTTTTACCTGTAAAGAATCAAAATGGAAAAAAACCCGTGGAATAGATAAGCTTCAAGGATCCACAAATTGGGCCACTTGGCTTTTTGACATTGACCTAGAGCTTTCTGTGAACAATTTGAAAGATTTAGTAACAGGAGCTAGTGTTATGCCAGTGGAAGCTAACTTTGCGGATAAGCCGACCGATTTTCTGGCTGCGTGCAACAAATTCAACGAGAATGATGCCAAGCTACGTTTTCTAATAGGAACTAGTGTGGGTGGTGAACCTAAACGGCATATTCTCACATGCAAGTCTGGAAAAGACATGTGGGATACTTTGCACTCAGTGTATCAACAGAAGGGCGAGCGTCGGTTAGACCTGCTATACTGCGAACTTTTTAATTATCGGAAGTTAGATACTAATAATATTGCTACACATGTGTCCAAGATCAGCAAGATATGGACAGATCTCAATCTGGCTTTGAAAGAAAAGGATGTTCAACTTCCTAATTGTCTGTTGCTCAATCGTGTGTTAAATACTTTGCCTGACGCGTATCTGGAGTTCAAGAACGCTTGGGAGAGTGTTCCTGAGAAGGATAGGAACATAACATTGTTGACAGAGAGGCTACGTCTGCACGAACAGAGGCTGGGTGAGAGTAATAAACCTGCTGAGACTTCTGTCGAGACTGCACTAGTGGTCACCTGTTTCAACTGTCACGAAAAGGGGCACTACGCTTCTAAATGTCCAAAGAAGAAGGCGCAGAAGAAACCGTGGAAGAAGAACAATAAGAAGAAAGGAGCTGAAGAAGGAAGAAAAGAAAATACTAGTTTGTACGCGACTGCTTTGTCAACCGACTTGCCGAATCAAGAAGATGAGTCACAGTGGGTGATTGACAGTGGAGCTACGCGGCACATGTGCAAGACTAGTGAAGGCATGAACCAATTGTGCACTAACTCTCTTTTTCAGGTTACAGTTGCAAATAATTCACGAATTGATTGCATTGGCACTGGTGATAAAAATGTAAATTTGAAGCAAGGCAACTTTGTCTTGAAAAATGTAGCTGTTGTACCTCAGCTCAAAACAAATTTACTTAGTGTCCCCACTTTATCAAAAAAGGGTTTTATCACTGTTTTTGATGAATCAAAATGTCTTATTTACAAACAGGAAAATGTCAACATAACGGGAAAACCGACATGTAGTGGCACATTATCAAAAAATGGTGCTTTTCTGCTAGACGTTGGCATGACTGATCGTAAACAAAAACAAAAATCAGATGTTGCTTATAATTTTTCTCCTAGCAATTCTGAAGTTGGTTTCGCGGCTGGTGATTCTAAGCCTAAGCATTCTCAAGTGCTTATGCATACTCGTTTGGGTCATCTGAATTGCCGCAGTATGAAGCTACTAAAGGATGGCATGGTGTACGGGGTAAAGTATTCCGAAAAGGAGGCTTTCGAGCCCTGCATCGCCTGTATCAAAGGTAAACAGGTAAGGTTGCCGTTTACTAAGCACGAGCTTGGACCAAAATCTAAACGATTATTGGATCTGGTTGTAAGTGATATAATGGGACCATTTGAAGTACCGTCGTTTTCAGGTTCCAGGTACTGTTTAACTTTTACAGACGATTTTTCTCGCAAGACATTTGTTTACTTTTTGAAACAAAAGTCTGAGACGTTTGATAAGTTCTGTGAGTTCAAAGCTCTGGTTGAAACACAAACTGGAGAGAAATTGAAATGCCTCAGGACAGATAATGGTACTGAGTATGTGAATACTAAGTTTTCTTTGTTTCTGAAACAGCACGGAATTCGTCATGAACTGACAACCGTCTACACACCTCAGCATAATTCTATAGCTGAGCGTCTGAATCGTGTACTGCTGGAGAAAGGGCTGTGTATGATCACGGAAGCTGGCCTCAGCAAGCAGTACTGGGCGGAAGCGCTGTCGACTGCAGCATACCTGAAGAACAGGTCGCCCACCAAGGCTATCAAAGGAAAAGTTCCTGAACAGGTTTGGTCTGGTAAAAGTGTCAATCTTAGTCACCTGCGAGTGTTTGGCTGTCTGGCTTATGCTCGAGTACCTAAAAGAGCTGGAAAGCTGGATGTGAAGAGCACAAGACGTGTGTTTGTAGGTTATTCGGAAGAACGTAAAGCCTATCGTCTTTTTGATCCTGATACTAAGAAAGTATTGTTTTCCAGGGATGTGACTTTCATTGAAAATAAATTTCCGAAACAATCAACTGAAGCTGAAAAGGCTAGTTTTGAGTCGATTCCGGGTGAGACTGTAATACCTATTGTGTTTCCTAGTCCACAGCAGCAAGCTGTCGTACCCGAGGGGAACACAGGCGACAACCAGCGGCATGAGCGGGGTAGTCCGCAGTCTGGTGTCTCCAATACTGGTCGTGGTCGTGGCAGTCCGGCAACTGCAGGAACGAGTGCAGCAGCCGGTGGTCATGGCAATGAAAATGTCAACGGCAGTCTGGATGGTTCGAGAGTGTCATGGAGTCCGTCACCAGTGGCTGTACCGGGTGATGACTCAGTGGGGGATCCTGACTACGTTCCCGAAACTCCAGTACTACCAGATGGATATGGTAATAGATATCCTAATCGGGTAAGAAAATCCAAGATGTTTCCTAATTTTATTGCCTACAGTGTGTACGACGAAGTCGAACCGAGAACTGTGAATGAGGCTTTAGGAGATGAAAGGTGGAAAAATGCTATGCAAATTGAATACGATTCCTTGATCAAAAATAAAACTTGGGATCTGGTCGAGTTGCCACGCAGCAGATCGGCTGTAGGTACTCGATGGGTTTTCAAAATTAAAAGAGATAGCAATGGTAACATTGAAAGAAGAAAAGCAAGGCTAGTAGCTCAAGGATTCACGCAAAGAGCTGGAATTGACTACGATGAGATATTTTCACCTGTGGTGAGATATAGCACACTAAGAGTGCTGGTAGCGCTATCCGTTGAAATGGGGCTTTCCATAAGTCACTTGGACTTTACCTCAGCATTTCTGAATGGAGATATTTCAGAAGAAATTTACTGCAAGCAACCTAAAGGTTTCGAAGTAAAGGGTAGTGAGCACAAAGTGTGTAGGCTTAACAAAGCCCTGTATGGCCTTCGGCAGGCCAGTAGGGTGTGGCATGAAAAACTTGTGGGTGAGTTGGAAGGCTTAGGGCTGAAAAGAGCCAAGTCTGAACCATGTGTTTTTCACAGAAAATATTCTGATGGATATTTAATTGTTGCAATTTTCGTTGATGATCTGTATTTCTTCACTAACTCTAATGAAGCAGATAGAGTGAAAAAGGTATTGGCTGAACGTTTTGACATTCGTGATCTCGGGCTAGCAACCCAGATGGTTGGAATGCGTTTACGTAGAAATGGTAATACAGTTACGCTTGATCAAAGTGAATATGTGCGAACTTTACTGGAGAAGTACAGAATGTCAAACTGCAAATCAGTAAGTACGCCAATGGAAACAAATGTAAAGTTTTCGAAAGAAGGAGAACCTTCAAATCAGCCATATCAAGAGTTGATAGGGTGCTTAACGTACTTAGCTATTCATACAAGACCCGACATTGCCCATGCAGTGAGCCGTTTAGCCCAGTTAAATGTGGGACATACCATTGATCACTGGAATGCAGCTAAACGTGTACTCAGATATCTACATGGTACTGTTGATCTATGTTTGGTTTACAGGAAGACTGGAAAACCGCCAGTGATGTATGCAGACGCAGACTGGGGAGGCTGTGATATCGACCGTCGTTCATACACGGGGTACGTGATGATGATTGCGGGAGCAGCGGTATCATGGGAAAGTCGAAAACAACAGACCGTGGCCATTTCGTCGATGGAAAGCGAAATGATGAGCGTCACCGAAAGCTGTCGTGAAATTCTCTTTGTCCGGAAACTGCTGAATGAGTTGTTTGGAGAGAATTACTTGGTAGATAGGACTGCAATTTTCAACGACAATCAGTCATGCCAACACGTAGCAAAGAATGAGGTCTGTAATAACAGAACGAAGCATATTGCAATCAAACATTTCTTCATACGAGACTGCATAAAAGCCGGTCAAGTAAATCTCGAATATTGTCCATCAGACAAAATGATTGCTGATTCTTTGACTAAATCCGTTCCCAAAGACAAATGTATTTATTGTCGAAGTGTCATGATGGGAAATGAAAAATAAATTTAGGGGTTTTAGGCTGTTCTGTATTGTATTGTTTTACTACTGTATTTGTAGTGAGTGGGGGTTTGTTAGAGTTACGTATAAGGAAAATACACTAACAAATAAAGTATAACAAGCTAGGATATGTTCCTATGAGGAAAATGATAAGCAGCTAGATGTCGTTGCATGTGACTGCAGTGTTTTTTGTCATTACATTGTGAAACGTTGAACTGTCACCATCTTTATTCCTACAACTTAGAATTATTTTTGTGTCCCCTCGAAAACTTTTACAAGTTTTTTAGTTTTTCAATCACACATAACTCTTCTATTTTTCACAATTCGGACTCGGTTTATGAGACTTTTTCGTTTGCCTCTTTGCTACCTAAAACTACTTTTCAGAAAGTTTTTCTGAAATCCCACTTTTTTTCACTTTCATTTTCAGACAGTCCGTGAGTGGACTCTGATAAAATTTTGAGAGATTTTTTTTTTGCTTTTTTGTAATTCTTTTTTAGGCAAACATTTAGCCAGTGTAGAGGCAAAAAAATATCTCTTGTGAACCATTTCAAAATATTTCAAAATGGTGGATTTATTAATTTTCAAATCTTTTGAAGTTCCATAACTCGCTCATTTTGGAAAATTCCGAAATGGTTCACAAGAGATACTTTTTTGCCTGTACACTGGCTAATTGTTTCCCTAAAAAAGAATTACGAAAAAGCAAACAAAAATTCTTTCAAAATTTTATCAGAGTCCACTCAAGGACTGTCTGAAAATGAAAGTGAAAAAAAGTGGGATTTCAGAAAAACTTTCTGTAAACAGAAGTTATAGGTAGCAAAGAGGCAAACGAAAAAGTCTCATAAACCGAGTCCGAATTGTGAAAAATAGAAGAGTTAGGTATGTGTGATTGAAAAACTAAAAAACTTGTAAAGTTGTTAAGTCCCGACAAAAATTATGAAAACTCTAAATTAGGCTTTTTGGAATCAGGATGGCTTGAAACGTCTAATGAAATCAAAATCTCGAAATCGCCCTTTGACGAAAAAACTTCAAAAATTTCACCCCTGCAGGTTATATTACTACAAGTTCACGACACTGCACAGTTACGACAAGAAAACCACTGCGCGCGTGTCGACGGCACGCGACTGGTGAATGCATCATAATGATCCACTCGTGTCACACAGGAAAGTTGAAATATTGGAAATTTTAAATTTGGCGCCAAAGGCAGTGTAGTTCAAAACAAATTAAAGTATTTGTCATAAGGGAAACATAGAAATTATTTATAGCGTGTCGGTAGCAGATTCACGAACTACAACTGGAAATGACGTCACACACGTTGTTGTCGAACGAAAACGCAAACAAAGCCGCGGCCATTTTGTGGGTGAAAAAGATTGAGTGCGTCTCAAAAATTGTTATCGGTCCATAATTAAACAATCTTGTGGTGTTTTTGCGTTTTAAACGCTAAATTTGAGTTTTCACAGCCTCAATAATGGAGGAATCTGACAAATTGAACATAGACAGTATTATTGCCCGACTTCTTGAAGGTAAGAATTTTTTTGTTTGGGTTGACGTTTTTGTCTAGTGTCAAGTGTTTGGCCTTCAACTTATTGTGTTGACATTGTTAATTTAGCGTTGTTGTTACTTTTCAATGATATTTTGGGGGTTAGAATCAGGACATTTTTGGCGTTCGATAATGAGGCGTCACCCTTTTACCCGGTAAGGTTTCTGACCGGCAGATGTACGGCTTTTGGGTTTGGCGCGCTATCTCGCACATAGACCGTTTATGCACGACGTGGAACAGTGCATTTTCGCTGGCAACAGAAATTACAATATTTCTGTTCACTATTATTTCTTGTTCGTCGAATATTTAATGCATGTCCCTGTAAAATGTTTTAATACTATTTTCACTATTTTAAGATGTTTCTACAGGGCGGCAAGAGAAAAATAACGAATTATAGGGCAAATCAATAGAATATTCCAGATTTTAAGGTTAAAAATTTTTGAAAATTCCTCGCGGGCAGCCTAATGACCGTATAACGTTAGAATCATTGTAGGACTACTATGTAAAATTTTAATTTCGTTTTATGTTTTGGGGCATTCTGAACACTTTTTATTTATTTTTTCTGAAAGTGAAAAGAACATAGAAATTTGTCGGGACTCTGCCATATTTTCGATGACAAAAAATTTCTAAATCCAGAACATTTTTTGAGTAAAAAAAATAAACAGTGTTCAGAATGCTCCAAAACATAAAACGAAATTAAAATTTGAGAATCCCCCTTTGACGAAAAATACTCGAAAAATTTTCAGGACTTAGAAAAAATCACCTCTTAAGCTCAATATCCGGATGTTGGGTTTGGTGCCTTATTTGCTAACAACCACTCACAATCGGTTCTCCAGATGTCACTAATGAAGTCACTAGATGTCCTACAATGATTCTAACGTTATACGGTCATTAGGCTGCCCGCGAGGAATTTTAAAATAAAGGGTCCGACAATGGTCGCACTAGACTTTCTCGCAATTTTTACGCCAGCGGTATCGAAAATTTTGATTTTTTTTACGTAATTTTTTTTTTTGACCAAAATCTTAACTTTTTCTAAAAAATATTTTGCCATACACTAGACTAGACAAT
The DNA here is from genome assembly GCA_950004255.1 of Mesopsocus fuscifrons. Lineage (NCBI taxonomy): Eukaryota > Metazoa > Arthropoda > Insecta > Psocodea > Mesopsocidae > Mesopsocus > Mesopsocus fuscifrons. Next base: position 17,737,698 of record OX465378.1, read on the forward strand.
AATTTTAGGCACCTACTCACCGGATTTCAAACATATCCGTCAAATGGTGAAGTGTCGTTCGACGCGCAAAGTACGTGTTTTCTATTTTCCATGTCACGGCCTTAATTTTCAAGTAATTGAAAATCTATTGAAAATGACCTTGAAGCATCTATCTGAGACCACTTTCACCAATTTTCAAGGAAATCTGTCGATTAGGGTTGTTGCAAATCCGTCTAAACCAATCAAAAACGTGATTTCCATTTTTGGAAAATTTTCCTACGATAATGCCAATGTTGGCCATAATTATTATGTTGGATAAATTTCGTTCGGTAAAACATCAAAATAGGTTAAAGTACACCTCCCTACCAATTTTTATTGTAATTGATCGAATAGTGCTACCGGAGTGACGACCAACGCGTTTGGGCCAAAACTGGGCCAAGTTATTGGCCCACCTCTAAGTGATTGTAAAAGACCTAAAAGCATCTATTCAAAAACACTTTCGCAAATTTTCAAGGTTCCAACTTGATATACGGAGCTTCCAACCCTTCTTAACTGTCAAAAAACACGATTTTTTGCCTTTTTTTGACCATAGCAGGCGCAATTTTTGAGTTATCAAAATTTATCAAAAATTGGGTCCAGATATTTACATTAGGTACCTACATACCGAATTTGAGCAAAATCGGACGAACGGTGTGACGTCCAGTTGCGCGACAGACTGACGTACGTCGGACGGACATTTTTTAAAAACCACTTTTTTGGACTCGGGGGACCTCCAGGATCATGGGAAACCCAAAATCTCAAAATCGAAATTTTGCACGAAGACATAACTTTCTCAGCCCATGTATTACATACGGGCGAGAAAGTAAAAATTTTTAGCTCAATGTCCGGATGTTGGGTTTGGGGCCTAATTTGCTAAAAACTACTCACGATCTGTTCTCCAGTTGTCACATAGTAGTTCTAAAAAGATCCCAAGGCAACAGGTCCATTAGGCTGCCCGTGAGATTTTTTAAAAAATTTTAACCTTAAAGTCTAGTATATTCTATTGATTTGCCCTATAATTCGTTATTTTTTTCTTGCCGCCCTGTAGAAACACCTTAAAATAGTGAAAATAGTATTAAAACATTTTACAGGGGACATGCATTAAATATTCAACGAAAAAGAAATAGTGAAGAGAAATATGTTTTATGGCAACAGAAATAAATTTTCTGTTGCCAGCGAAAATGCACTGCTCCACGTCGTGCATAAACGGTCTATGTGCGAGATAGCGCGCCAAACCCAAAAGCCGTACATCTGCCCCATCTGTCAAAACCTAGATGTTAGGTAAACCACCAAAACGTCAAATACGTATTGTAGGTCACAGGTTCAGGCTTCAGGTGATGATGCGGCTCCACCACCCATAAGATAAACATAGCGTTCGGCTAATTATTCTGAACATTTTCCCTTAGTTGAAAATACTTTGAATTTCGATGTAGCCTTTTTATGTAATGATGTAGGGAATGCCAACGCTTTCTGTTTACTTAATTTGAATTGCACTGCGGGAGTGTAGTGTGTTTTGTTTGCGTGAGGGCAATGCTCTACCTGGTCGAGTCTAGCATATACGAGTTCCACCCCACTGCTCTAGTGTGAGTGCAGGTGAATAGAAAACGCGATTGGGGTCCGGGTTAGGGGACACCGAATTATTTTCCATTTTTTTTACTTTTTTCGTCAAAGTGCAATTTTGAGATTAAACCAAAAACCCTAATTTTCAGTTTTCGAAAGAAAAAAATATATATATATCACTTGTTGAACAGAAGTAGCCTAAATTTAGATTTTTTTTTTTTTTTTTTTTTTTTTTTTTTTAGGTACTTAGTGAGACGAACATGAAAGTCCAATACAATATCCCCCAAGACTCAATACCATAATCTCCCTTTGACGAAAAAACTTACAAAGAATTCGTTGGTCCCCTTTCCCGGACCCGGGGGGGGGTAAAGGGTAATAGGCCATTTTCAAATTTTTATTTTGTTGACGTTCTGATTCTAAAGCCCCTAATTATATATATTTAAATTTTAAGATTTTCTTGAAAGGGCGACTTCATATTTTAATTTTATTTCACGTTTTGTATGTAATGGGAATGTGACTTGAACTTGTCCCTTCTTGCATCAAAGCTCAGTGTCAGGGCCTGAGAGATAGTAAGCCCATGTACTTAGTCATTCTAGCTTTATCTAGACTTCAGTTAGGTGAATCACACTTGAACACTATCGCGGTTAGTGAACGTTTTTTATTGTAAATTTTTTTAAAGTTTTATTTTTATTGCATTGTCTACACACCTACCGCAATACATATACTGCTTATCGATAGTACACCCACAGGCCGCTCGTTGTATCTTGACCAGTTTCAAGATTTTATTTCAACTTAATAACCATTGATGGTTACTGGGACATGCTTCTGACAGAATATTTCTGGTACCAGGATATAAACCCGGGGCTTTCCGTATACAAGTCCTGTTTTAGACCACCAGACTACAGTGGCCGCCTTCAGAAAGGTTACATTACCTTATTCCATTATATGGTGTTCAAATAAGGAAAATAATTAAACTTCGAACGCGAATGTTGCGTAGGTAATAGTGCATATATATTTCCTAATCGGGCACATTGGAACTTACCGATTAGTAGATGAAAGAAATTTCTAGCTGTGTCAAAGATAACTTCTTATCAAATGTCGTCTTAACCGGAGGAAAAAGATATGATATTTTTTATGAGATAGTGTCTTGTCAATAGCAATTTGTTCGAGAATTATCTAAGGATTTTGTGGTGTCACAATGACCATATATTTTTTTTTTTTTTTTTTTTTTTTTTTTAATATAGGGTTAATCGCCAGTCCCTCGAGGGGTTCACGCGAATACTTGTGGGGAAAAAATTAATTTACAGTTGTGGGAGGAGGGCAGTTTGGGAAAGAAAGTTTAAAAGATTTTGAATGGAAGTGACATCATCTGCTAGTATTGTAGGGAGAGATTGGCCTTTGAGGGATTGACGGCTGGGCCCGTAGAGGGGACTTTCAAGAAGGATGTGTAACACCGTCAGAGGGGTGTTACATTGAGTGCATTGTGTGGGGTCCTCCCGAGCCATGAGGTACCCGTGAGTAAGCCGGGTATGTCCAATGCGGAGGCGAGCGATCGCCACCTCCTCCCTTCTGTGGGGCAGACATGCTGATGCCCACTCTCCAATTTTCGGTTTAATTGGTTTGAGTTTAACGGTTTGAGTCTCTGGGGTGTCCCAGGAGAGTTGCCACATGTCACGTATGGTCTTTTTGGCAAGCGCCTTAAGATCCTGCGTTGTTGTTACACAAAAGGGAGGGGAGACGAGGGTGGTAGCCTCTTTGGCCGCGGTGTCAGCTGCTTCATTACCAGCAATACCGCTGTGGGATGGAACCCACAGAAGTTTAAGGGCGCGTGGGTAAGTAATTTGAGCGAGTTGGGTGCGAATAGCATGTAAAAGAGTGCTGTTGGGGTATGTGCGGCGGATAGACTGAAGTGAGCTGAGGCTATCTGTAATAATTATGGCTTTCGGAATAGACGTGTGATTGATATACAGGAGACATTGGTAGATTGCAAAGAGTTCGGCGGTGTAGACAGAAGTGGAAGGTAACAGCGGGAATAGGTGCATCTCACCCAGTGTCCAAAAGGCCGCACCCACCCTGCTCCCGACTTTCGAGCCATCGGTGTAAAAGTGGCACCTTTCGTGTGCACTTTTTTTTTTTTTTTTTTACTTTCTCGCCCGTATGAAATACATGGGCTGAGAAAGTTATGTCTTCGTGCAAAATTTCGATTTTGAGATTTTGGGTTTCCCATGATCCTAGAGGTCCCCCAAGTCCAAAAAAGTGGTTTTTAAAAAATGTCCGTCCGACGTACGTACGTACGTACGTACGTACGTACGTACGTACGTACGTCACTCTGTCGCGCAACTGGACGTCACACCGTTTGTCCGATTTTGCTCAAATTCGGTATGTAGGTACCTAATGTAAATATCTGGACCCGTTTTTTGATAAATTTTGATAACTCAAAAATTGCGCCTGCTATGGTCAAAAAAAGGCAAAAAAACGTGTTTTTTGACAGTTAAGAAGGGCTGGAAGCTACGTATATCAAGTTGGAACCTTGAAAATTTGCGAAAGTGTTTTTGAATAGATGCTTTAAGGTCATTTACAATAATTTGGAGGTGGGCCAATAACTTGGCCCAGTTTTGGCCCCAAACGCGTTGGTCATCTCTCCGGTAGCACTATTCGATCGATTTCAGTAAAAATTGGTAAGGAGGTGTATTTTAACCTAGTTTGATGTTTTACCGAACGAAATTTATCCAACATAATAATTATGGCCAATATTGGCATTATCGTAGGAAAATTTTCCAAAAATGGAAATCACGTTTTTGATTGGTTCAGACGGATTTGCAACAACCCTAATCGACAGATTTCCTTGAAAATTGGTGAAAATGGTCTCAGATAGATGCTTCAAGGTCATTTTCAATAGATTTTCAATTACTTCAAAATTAAGGCCGTGACATGGAAAATAGAAAACACGTACTTTGCGCGTCAAACGACGCTTCACCATTTGACGGATATGTTTGAAATCCGGTGAGTAGGTGCCTAAAATTATTGTCCAGTGTATGGCAAAATTTTTTTTAGAAAAAGTTAAAATTTTGGTCCAAAAAAAATAAATTACGTAAAAAAAAATCAAAATTTTCGATACCTCTGGCGTAAAAATTGCGAGAAAGTCAAGTGCGACCATTGTCGGACCCTTTATTTTTTTTGTTGCCACATACGGATTGGTGTTCCGGACGTATCGTTTGTGGGTAAAGATGGCTATTCCATTTTTGACCTGCGACTAGGGTTTTCTATTCGGGTGTCTTTCAGAGGAGTGAATATTAGGAAGGAACAAACAACTGAGAGCAGTTGGTATAACTTTAACTGAACTGTTGGAATACCGTCTGTTCTCAATCGTTTTTAGTTATCTGTAAATTATTTCCCGTTCTCTGCAAAAAAAATTAAGAATACTAAAATATTCTGGAACAAATTTTTTAATGTTTGCAATGGTAGTGACTAGTGACTGACATTTGTACCTCGGAGCCAGGATCGAGTCCCGTCTCTTCATGATTTTTCCTGGTGAATCTTGACCGGACCTAGGTCTACCCAGCCCTGACGGGTGCCTGACCGTCACCGGCTGAGCGAAACTCAACTGTTAGAAACAAATCACTTCCTTCTTTACAGAGCTCAGGAAAGGTGGCACCCTGTATCCAGCTAGGGCTGTAGCTGTAGTGTTGAATTTTTTTTACTTTACCTGTATACGATGTATACGTAAGGTAAAGTATTGTATTCGTGCGGGCCAATTTTCGGCAAACCTCAACTTTGAACCGTCATTGCTCCCAGACCTCAGAAGCGTTTGAAACTTGCATATACATTTTGGAAACGTCCATTCCTTCGGAATATGAAAACCATCTCACTTTTTTCCTCCGACGAAAAGTTTGCCCACAGGAATTTTTAGAAGAGGTTAGGTACTCCGTGTCAGTACGTATGTATGTATGTAGCTAGCTAGCTAGCTAGCTAGCTATGTATGTGGCATTGACCTGGACGGCGCACTTTTCAACCGATTTTCTTCAAAATCGGTAGTGACCTTTCTAAAATTGGAAGAAATCAGAATCCGGAATTTCAGTTTCCCCCCTTTAAAATTAAGGGGGGTTACCCCCCCAAAACTCCCCCAAAAGGTAGAAAAAAAATATTTGCTCAAAATCGGCTCTAACGATTTTGATCAAATTTTGGACTATTATAGAACAAATAATTACGAATCCAATGATACCACCCACTACCCCCGCATAACTCCCTGGAAGGGGGGAAGTCCCCCCTGAACCTGTAAAAGGGTGAAATCAGTGGATTCAGTTGTTTGTGGTATATGAGTAGTTCTGGATATAACACGAGACAACGGCCATACTCGTCACAAATGGTATATGGCTTATTTCGAGCCTCCCGCTCCCCCCCCCCCCCCCCCCCAGGGAGGGGGGCAATTTTGAGTGACTTTTAAAGTGCGGCTTATGGGGTCTCAAACTGTTTGGGGGAACGTTGTGAAGCAATTTTTTGTATCAAAAAGTTTTTCTGAACGTATCCAAGCACCCCACCCCCTAAGGGGGGTAGATTTGACTGGTTTGTGAAATATGGGTTGTGTGGGCTCAAAATGATCGGGAGATCGTTCTGAGGCAATATATTTGGTCAAAATGTTTTTTCGCCACCCCCCCCCCCCCTTATGGGGGGAGTTTTGGTTACTTTCCAAAGTACGTTGTATGGGGTATCAAAATGCTCGGGGAAACGTTCTGAGGCAAATTATTTTGTCAAAAAGTTTTTCCGAGCTTCCCCAACCACCTCACCTCGTTTTAGGGGGTAGTTTTGGGTGGTTGCCACAGTACGTCGTGTGGGGTCTCTAAGTACTCGGGGGAACATTCTGGGGCCATTCCTTTCGTCAAAAAGTTTTTCCGTCTCCAATCATTTAACCAAGGGGTTTTTCTAGGAATCGCGCAAGTAATCAGGTAAAGTTTTGTCCGACCGTGTCGTACCGCTTGTTTTGTCTTCAGTAGCTCTTGTCATAATAGGAACCAAAACCATCCACTATAAGCAAATCTCGGCTTGGTTGAACAAGTTAACAATGAAGGGTCTCATCTAGTTATTAAATGTCAGCAGAACAACGTTAACATCGTGTTGGCAACTAGAATAGCCCCTTCATTATTAACTTGTACCCCAGTTTTGTGTTTCGTATGGGTAGCAGAAATGCATCTCATGCTGCTGCAAAACCTTAATTTTTTGGTGATTGTTTCAGTCCGTGGCGCTCGACCTGGCAAGAATGTCCAACTCCTTGAAGCAGAGATCAAGGGTCTCTGTCTGAAATCACGTGAAATTTTCCTCTCACAGCACATTCTTCTTGAGTTGGAGGCTCCTCTCAAAATTTGCGGTAAGTCCTATCATAGAACACACATAGGTCTCAATACCAGTCCGGTCCACGAAAGCAGCCTTCACCAGTGCTGCTGCCCACACAATGGACTCTACCACCCTACCCCATAAACGATCAGAGTGGGCCATATAGGACCATGCTGGGCGATATAGTAGCAGCGTCAGCCAGCTGAGCTGCCTACATAATGGCGATGGCTTACACGGGCTGAGGATCCCCCCAATGTATCTGAGGCATTACAATTGAAGGCTCTCTAGGCCACATTGAGAGCACATAGGTACTTAATCCTTTGTCAATTCTTTTAAGAACCAAAAGGAAGACAAAATATATTAAGCTGACTCATTATTTCACTGTGCTTAAAATCCACTTATCCAAAATGTGGAGTTCTTTGATGTTTGTTATTTCAAACACTGTAGTAGCTAAGAGTTTTAATGAAGTTTTTTTTAGCTTACTCTCCGTTCTTAAAGGAATTGAATAAGGATGTACAATGTTTTTATTTGACAAAGGAGTTCCTATAGTAATATGAGAAGTTGTTTGTTTCGCTTGAGCTGAACACAGACAAACATGACCTCTCCCGTGTCCTCTTTAACAGTCAGTTTGGGTTTTAGGTGATATCCATGGCCAGTATTACGACTTGCTTCGTCTCTTCGAGTATGGGAGTTTCCCCCCTGAGTCCAACTACCTGTTCCTCGGCGACTACGTGGATCGTGGCAAACAATCCATTGAGACGATTTGCCTGCTGCTTGCCTACAAGATCAAATACCCTGAAAACTTCTTCCTGCTTCGCGGCAACCATGAGTGCGCCAGCATCAATCGCATCTACGGGTTCTATGATGAGTGTATGTGTTACCTAATTTTTCTTCATTAATCGGTTTTCTTTTCAGAGACGCTTCCCATTTAATCTGCACTCAGTGCTGCAGGTACTTACTGCTGCTGCACTCGTGTGTGGTGATGCTAGTGCGGTTTGATTCTCATTTCCCTCGATTGTCGTTTGTTTTATCTCCTTGGACTTTCCCCTTCCCCCTCTTCTAAATTTAACAGAACCTTAACTTCTAGGTAAACGTCGTTACAACATCAAACTGTGGAAGACGTTCACAGACTGCTTCAACTGTCTCCCTGTAGCCGCCATTGTTGACGAGAAGATCTTCTGCTGTCATGGCGGCCTGTCTCCTGACCTTCAAAGCATGGATCAGATCAGGCGCGTCATGCGTCCCACTGACGTACCTGACCAGGGTCTGCTCTGCGACCTGCTGTGGTCTGACCCCGACAAGGTAACCTCTTTCTACATTCTCGGCCATATGTAAAACATGGGCTGAGAAAGTCAGGTGTGCACTTCTTACGCCAGTGTTGTCTAATGGTGGATTTCACCACTTTTTAAAGTATACTATACTGTGTTTCGCTTGAGACAAGTGACTCATCAAAAGATAAACATACGATAGATAAATCTGTTCGATAGCAGACACTGTAATACACTTTAAGATCTTGTGAAATCCAATCTTAGACAATTCTGGGGTATCACAACCAATCAAAAACGAATGTTCTGAATTCATTCACGTAACTAATTTTGTTAGTGGCAAAATTATTTTTAATAGTAAGATACTAGACCCATTAGAACCAGGTATTTAGAAAGAAAAATTGTATTTGCCATAAATGCAAAGAATCCCATGTCGACATAATTCGTTAACTTGAGTAGTATCTTAAACTAGTAGATATACATGCTCATACTTACTGGGACGCACCCTTGTCAGTTATTTTAAGAACGTAAGGTAAGTAAAAAAATACCACAATGTTACTTCGCAGTGTTTGAATACCAGACATGATCCAAATGTCAAGTTGAAGTTGTATTCAATGACTGTGAGGTTGCCAAAAGCAATTTTAATGGATTTTTACTTCCTTAAGAGGACATCACCATGGTGATGTTGGTTTACGTGTATGGAAAATGCTGACCTGGCTCGGGCCATTGGCCTAGGTCAACAAGGCAAAAACGCCATCGTCTCGTCGACCCTGAAGTGGGGAGTCTCCCTACACCGCGACTTCATGCGCGAAGTATGGAGGCGTCGTGTGGGGGGGCCTGCTCCAGGTCCGGGGTCGGCGAGACCTTTACCTGCAACGTGCCCGTAGTCGTATACCAAAACAAAACACTTTTTCATAGAAACTAACTTCCTTATTGAAATCATTTACAAAATCATTAGTCAATCCTTTTAAGAACATAAAGGAAGCAAAAATTCATTATAATGACTGTTGGTCAGTGTTTGAATGAGCCAACATCAATAAACGCAATGGTGCAAAATGTAGTCTGTTTGTTGACGATTTTATTCAATGATTGTTGTACATTTTGATGAATTTTTATTGGGTCCTACCATACTCGGTTAACGGTTAACGCCCCGTTACATTCCAATTATTTAATGTTACTGTTAATCGCGTATGGTGGAAGTCAATCTTAATGTCTGTGCGTGTTTTTCAGGATACGGTGGGCTGGGGCGAGAACGACAGGGGCGTGAGCTACACCTTCGGATCAGAGGTCGTAGCAAAGTTCCTCCGCAAGCATGACTTTGATCTCATCTGCCGTGCCCATCAGGTACACAATACTCTACCAGTGATGGGGGCTCGGAAATTTCGAAAATTTTCCAAATAGCAAAATTTCCTTTCCACGACTTTTTACTTTCTCGCCCGTATGTAATACATGGGCTCAGAAAGTTATGTTATCGTGCGAAATTTCGATTTTGATATTTTCATTGCAAAAGGCGTTTCAGAGGTCCTAGATACCAAAAAAATGGTTTTTAGGTCATGTCCGTCCGACGTACGTACGTACGTCCGTTTGTCTGTAGCGCGGCTACAGGTCACACCAGTCAACCGATTTGGCTCAAATCACGTTTTAGGTAGATTTCGAAGAAAAATCTAGTTATTGTAGTCGTAGCAGTAGTCTCACTTTTGAAAAATTTCTTCACAGTTCTTCTTTTAATGACCCCCGGATCCCAAAACCACCATCAGTTCAAAAGTATATACATATATATATATGTATCATTTTCACTTCCTTGTGAACACGCTAGCAGCCGTATTTTTGAAAAATAATTGGTTTTGACTATTTAATAAAATATTAGGGTCTAAAATCTCGGTCGAGTTCGTTAATGGGGGAAATCGGACGATGGGGGGGGGGGGGGAATGGGGGGACTTTTTCGAAATCTGGCTTTTTGGCCATAATTCCCTTAATATTGCAACTAATGAAACGTAGTTTTCTCTGAGGGTCGTCTAACAGTACTACCTACAACTTTTCTGTGTAACGTTTTTTGATCCCACCCTTAATGGTTGAATAAGGGTGTAAAAACAGGGTATTGCACACAAACAAATTCATAACTTGTGTTCTAGGAGTGTTATCGAGTTGTTTCGTTTTGTAATGCATTTGCCACAATATTACCTACAACTTTTGTTTGAAAAAGGTTTTCGTCCGACGCACCGTTTAGGCATGGGGGGGGGGGGGGGGGGTTGAATTTTCAAAACGTCATAACTCACTTATTTGGTGAGAGTTTGAGTTTATTCTTTTTGCTATGAGTTTCTATTAATAATATCTACAACTTTTGTTTGAAAATGTTTTTTGTAAAATCACTTTCATTTTCTTGTTAAGGGGGGGGGGGGTGAAATTCCAAAACTCAATTCCTCCGTTGTTTTTGTAGAGAATGCATTTGGGTTGCGCCTGCTATGGCAAAAAAAAGGCAAAATATCGTGTTTTTTGACAGTTAAGAAGGGCTGGAAGCTATGTATATCAAGTTGGAACATTGAAAATTTGCGAAAGTGTTTTTGAATAGATGCTTTTAGGTCTTTTACAATCATTTGGAGGTGGGCCAATAACTTGGCCCAGTTTTGGCCCAATCGCGTTGGTCGTCACTCCGGTAGCACTATTCCATCGATTTCAATAAAAATTGGTAGCGAGGTGTATTTTAACCTAGTTTGATGTTTTACCGAACGAAATTTATCCAACATAATAATTATGGCCATTATTGGCATTATCGTTGGAAAATTTTCGAAAAATGGAAATAACGTTTTTGATTGGTTAAGACGGATTTGCAACAACCCTAATCGACAGATTTCCTTGGAAATTGGTGAAAGTGGTCTCAGATAGATGCTTTAAGGTCGTTTTCAATAAATTTTCAATTACTTGAAAATTAAGGCCGTGACATAAAAAATAGAAAACACGTACTTTGCGCGTTGATCGACGCTTCACCATTTGACGGATATATTAGAAATCGGGTTAGTAGGTGCCTAAAATTATTGTCCAGTGTATGGCAAATTTTTTTTTAGAAAAAGTTAAAACTCCCACCAAGTATTGCCGATGTAGGTATTCCTGACGCTGATTCGGTGAAACCCCCAAAGACTTCCCAGCGGCTTGGCACGTCAGAGGCTCTTGCATGCGTGTCTAAGACTGTTGATATTCCCGCTCCTCTTGCTCCGTCGGTTAGTTAGTTACTGTCTGATAATGACAAATACGGGGGAGATCCTTCCATTAAGGGGTCATCCCGAGGGTAATTTTGTTTCCATTACCTGAACCAAAAAAGTGTCATCGAAACTAACCACCTTCTTGCGATAATAACGTGTGGAGTAAGTACTTAGTCAATTCTTATAAGAGTTGAGAATATAAAAGGAAGCAAAACATCATGAAAATGACTTATGGTTACGTCGCAGTGTTTGCACAACATCAGCAAGCAGACTCCAAAATTTGGATCAGTGGGTTTACTGATGTTCGGTTGTGCAAACACTGTGAAGTATTTGTAATTTTCATTAATTTTTGCCTACTTGGTTCTTAAGAAAATACACAGTATGCTACATGTTGTATAGCAATAAAGAGGTTAGTTGATATAATAATCTGTGAAGAAGGGCTTTGTTTTGGTCTAGGACTAGGGGAACGAACTAATGGCCACTAGCAGGTTACCAGGCACTTCGGCATGTTCGCCATCTTCTGCACTGTCCAGGGCAGCACGAAAGGGAACTTGTGCCTGGAGGGGAACTTCTCTCGAAACTGCCTCCCTTCAAATGGCCATTAATTTGTTCCTTGCTAGTATAAATAAACATCAGTCTCATCTTAACGGTTCTTTTCATAGAATGTAATAATGAATATTATTTTTTTCATATTTTTTATAAAAAAACGTTTCTTTTTCAGGAGGTACCTGTGACTCCTCTGGATCGTGTCCCTACCCTCGCGACCGACCCAGAGGATCCTTTGACAAAGGTTGTTGCAGAGTACACTACTCCGACGGAAGTCTCCACGCCAACTACGGAAATGGCGATTCCGAGAGCGGCTACTCATGGCCCAATATTCTCAGGAGAAGGAAGCCCCCTATGCGGCCACCTACGAAATCTTCGGGTCGTAGGTACCGCGAACCGTGAGTCATAATGTTTGAACTTGAGCTGGTGATTAATACGAACAGAACGATTGGTAACAGGTGGGCAATCAGACATGCCAGGGGCAGACTAAATATTTTTTAAATTCGAACTCTATTTCAGAAGAAATACACGTCCACCAGTTTCGTCAACAAACAGCATTGTGTGGACATTCTTGACGGGGCATTGATGATGAAAGAACCTTGAGGTAAGTCAGGTAGTACGTGCGGGGGGTGTAGGGAACTGCACCAGCAGCAGGTGCATCGCTTGTGCTGCCCTGATAGCTCACATGTTTTACCGACTTTACAGCCTTCTTACGTCATAAATTCTAACCGTTAACTGGATTGGTGATTATTCACCTTTCGTCCTTAATATGAGAAGTCAGTAATAATTTCATCATCAGTTCCATCATTCAACATCTAAGGAATGTGTTCCTAAAAAAAACTCTGAACCTAAAAACCTTTCTACTTTTTCAGATTGAGCAATCTGGCAGGAGGCTCAGCTTCAGAACAGTGCCCAGCTAAACGTATGAGCTGGTATTGTCAAAATTTTGAGGATGCTAATCTACGGTGATTAGCTGATCTTCTATTCTGATGATTACTGTACTCCCTGTACATTCACACCAGCCTGCGGAGATTGCCCTGACCATCAAACTGCTAATCCCAGTTTTGCTTCGTGTCCTTAATATGAATAAGGTAAGATAATTGACGGGCATTTGGCACCTCAGGGATGGCGTGTACCCACAAGAAAACTGCCATCCTTCCCCACTTGGGATATCATGTCTGAGGATGCCAATTCGCCAGAACGGCCGTCTGGGACGCATCGTACGTTTTGTCAAAAGGTTCTGCTTCATGGTTCTCTCCCATAAGATTAACATTGCGAGCGGCAAATTATTTTTAATTTTTTCCCTTGATTGAACGCAGCGCCTACTATACTGGTTTTGGGTGAAAGTAACTACCAGTTACGGTACTTTTAAGATAATATTTTGGAATAATAATCAGTTCCTCTTTGCGGCCATTCACCTACATGACGAAGTGCATGCGATCTGCGGTAGGTTTTACATTTCGGATCCACTAGTTTTGTCAGAAAAATGTCACCATTGTGTGGACGACATTTTAATTGCGGTGGGCAGTGCTGGATTAACTGTTCAGCTAAGGCTGAATTTCACCAGTTTAGCGTGAAGACTATCGTGTACACGATAGCGCTATCGTTTCGGTCAAAAATGTTAACGGCTTTCACCATCCTGACGATAGCACCCTGATCCTATCGTTAGTGAATCCTTACGTTAGCAACAACAATAACTTTCATACCTTATTCGACTCGTTTGGGTGGGAAACGGACAGGGATTGTCTCTCTTTATAACGACTGTCAAGAAACCATGAAAATTAGCTCGCTATAAAGAGAGTTTGCTGTAGGAAGGGTTAGAAAAAGAGTCAGAGTTTGTTAAGGGACAGTACCGTTCGCTCGTTATAGTGAGATTCGTTATAGAGAGTGACATGGGAATTCGCAGTAGCAGGGTATCTACTGCTCTCTGATCAGTAAATCAGTACCTACTTTAATTTTGTTGGATAGGGGACACTATGTTATACATTAAAGAAATGGTGAGTTCCACCCTAAGCCCTTGGTTCCGGCAGATGCAGAAAAAACATCTGCCGTTGCTTTGTAGTTTTGCTTTTGTGTTGAGAGGGCTGGGTTTGATCCAGCTCGTTCACCCCTATTCAACATATTACACCCCTCAACGATTCCCTTTGTCAAGCTGTCCTTACCCTCTGGGACCCTCTCCGGGCACCCCAAAAGGTTCAAAATGGATCAATACAAAGGGGCCAACCCTATTCTGGTATTCTTGAGATTCTAGCACCCTAGCAACGTACATCACAGGCTGGGAGACTGCTCTTTCGGTATAACGAATAAAACTTATTGTAAGATAAATACAATTTTAAGGGTCCGCTATACCTGACGGTGCATTTTTTGCCGCCCATAACATTAACATTGCGAGCGGCGATTCATTTTCAATGTTTACCCTTGGTTGGAAAAACACAAAATTTTGCTTGTACCTAACAATGTTCTAGGGAGTGTTCGAAGCAGATTTCCCATTTTTTTTACTGGTTTTCGAGATACAGCACTTTTCTTGATGCTATCATTGCGATGCGATGCTAGCATTTGCAAAACAGTTGCAATAAAAGAAACCAGTGAGAAATTGGGAAATCTGCTTCGAACACTCCCTAGATCATTGTTAGGGCTAGGAACAGGCAAAATTTTGTGTCTTTCCAACCAAGGGTAAACCTTGAAAATGAATCGCCGCTCGCAATGTTAATCTTATGGGCGGCAAAAAATGCATCGTCAGGTATAGCGTCCTCTTAATAGAGTAGAACTACTGATAGGTCATGGTTTCTGTTCAGCGGTCAACGTACGATTGCAGTCTATTATACTTGTTCATCTTATCAAACCACAGAGTATGATGTTTTTTGCACCAATAGTGTCTTACAACTTTCACAACTTCAACAGAGACAACTCTATCAATTCTGTATTGAGGAATGGATGAACATAGGAAGGTTGTCAGACAATACACTATACCTGTATAGTAGGTATAGTAGGTTTTCACTGGTCATCTAAGCAACTATTGGTCGGAGTAGGTTCCAGTTGACACTACCCTGTCATTCTTGGATAGGTCCTTCCTAACACCAAAAAATCAATTCCTAACATGGAGAAACCTGAATCAGGTACCTGAAATTTGCCAAAATTGGCCCGTACGTGAAAACCTTGGCCCCATAAACAGTATTCACCCGAATTTCTCAAAAATCAATATTCTTGTGCTAAATAACATTAATTAATTCAATCGATTTAAAAGTCCGGCCTTTATAGGCAAAATAATGTCAAAAAGTGGAAAAAACGAAAATCACGTTTTTGATTGGTCAGGATGGATTTGCAGGCCCGTATCCAGAAAGCGGTCATGGGGGGGGTTTTGGGGTCATGGGGGAGGGGGGGTTTCGCCTATATTTTTTTGCTTCAAGTTGGCATTACCATATTAATTTTCCACTCATTGGGGGGGGGGGGGGGGTTAACCCCCTAAACCCCCCCCCCCGTGGATACGGCTATGTGGATTTGACACTACACTAACTGAGCGATAATCTTTAAAATTGGTGAAAGGGATCTCAGATAGATTTTTCAGACTAGTTTTCAACAGAATTTCGATTTTCGTTATAAATAGAAGAATAATCAAGTAGTTTCCGCGGATGCCGAAACTTCACGGTTCAATGGATATGACAAATGGTTGCTCGAGGGTGCAATAAAATACAGGGGTTGAACACAAAAGAGATACAGGGGTTGATCACAAAAGAGATGCAGAGGGGTGAGGCAGAGGGGTGAGGCAGAGGGAGATTATTAACGGTTGACTGCATGCCGTAGCCCCTAGTGCAAATATACATCTTCCTGCAGTCTGTGCCGATGGCAATGTTTAACATAGGTATAATCGTTGGATGTACAGCCAACATACATCCTGACGATTATGAATCCATCTTTGCGTTGCGGGCAGGTGACAAGAATTCAGGCATGTTGGCTCTGCCGTGCGGTTTCCACTGGGCTATGAACCTACAGTGACACACTTCCATTTTCCTGGGAAACTTACCCTTTAGACGGGCTGCTCGCTGGCTGGAGATTGTATGAGGTTGAAAAGGATGATTCGTCTTAGCAGATTCAGATGATATATTGGCACATACTCAGACACAGATCACAGTAGAAACATCGCACAATACCACGATACCACATTACACATACACACACCGCACTTAGTATAAAAGTCCGAGATTCCGGTTAGCAACTCGCAAAGATTTGTTCAGGACTGACTGCTGAGGATCTGTGCATGTCCTCAGGTTTTATTGGTCACGGTTTCGGGTTTCTGACATTTTCCCTCGGGGACTGAACTTATGTTTGTCGACCTCCTAAGCCTTCATTACTTGCAATTAATTGCATTTAATTAGCTTACTATATGGCAACCAGGCCCGGGCTGTAGCTGACGACCTGCTGACATATTCGCCTTATGTCGTACCTATGTCCCTTATTCGGCAACCTCCAGAAACTGCATGGCTGCCGTCAACTACCGTCAGCTAGGCCTGTGCCCAATCTAATGTGACAAACAACTATTGCGCAACGCGAGCGACCTCTTTGTTACCCGAGCTTCTTGCGTTAGCATTTCTAATAAACCACTGCTCTGGTATCGGGTATGATTGTCGTTGAGGGATTTATGACAGCTCCCTTGGGAAGCTCCTATAATACATTCCCCACACCAGGCCCGTACCCAGAAAGTGGTCATGAGGGGGGGGGGGGGGGTCATGGGGGGGAGGGGGGTTTCGCCTATATTTTTTTGCTTCACGTTGGCATTGCCATATTAATTTTCCGTTCATGGGGGGGGGGGTTTAACCCCCTAACCCCCCCCCGTGGATACGGCTATGCCCCACACTATCGACAACGTCTCTCAGCCAGGGAGCCAGGTTGCTGTCCAAAGAGCATCGTAGGTGGCCATATGCACCTTTATTACGTCCAGGCATGCATGCAAACTGAAGGCAGGAAATCAATAAATATGTATGTATCTTGAAACTATATAGCTGTCTGGGAAATTTTCGACACAAGAAAGCTGGCTGAGCGCTACTTCTTATAGTCAAGAGAAATAGGAGAGAGATCGATCCGTTACCACGGAAACACCCCTCCCCTAAAATCACAGAGAACGTGAGCGGGAGTTTCCTCCCATTTCCCGCACCCCCTGCAGGCTGGTAACTCAGCTATCCCCATCCTGTGTAAATGCTTCTGTGCCGGCCCACAGCTGCTTTGTATCTGTACCTACCTAATGTATTGTACCTACTGATAAGGTCCGCTGCCTCTGCAGCTGACTCGGCGCAAGGTCACATGGCCGTTCACTATTGCTTTGGAAACTGCTTTAGTCATATTTTAAATAGGTACTATATATAAACCTGGTACCTTCCATATATTAATTTAGTCTCACCACGAACGCGGCACATTTGCTGGCCTGGTAGACTCGGCTCTCTCGCGGCACTTTTGCTGGTTAGAGCTCACAACACGGCACTATTGCTGGTTGGACTAACTCAAGGGTGATATAAATAACCTAATGGAACCTCTTGCCTTTTCCCTTTAGTAACACGCACACCTACCTCCATACTTCCTTATGCTGTGGCCCGTGGTGGCCTCAGCTACATGTTTCAGCTGTATATTCAGGAGAGTGGCAGTGCCTCTCTCCTCTGCTTTTTGCCTAGCCTGGCTTTCATAAAAGCTTTGCCCTGTTGCTGTTTGCTGTCCTTCTATTTTATTTCATCTTTTATTATACCGACCTGCTCAAGTTACAAATACATGTCAAGCCTCCAGAGTCCGGAGGCTCGACGGAGCTCCCACATCAGTCTCCACATTGGTCTCCTCATCAGGAGGCGCCATACTTGTGGCCTCATTGGCTAGCTGGTCAGCTCTTTCATTACCTATACCTATACCTGCGTGGCCAGGCACCCACGAAATAGTTACATTGTTTTTGCCACCAATCAGCTCGTTTAGAGGAAAATTCTTGAGAGGAATCCCATTTTCCCGTTTCCATCTCAATAAACAGATAATGAGAAACTGTCTAGGAAAATTTCGATTTAAAAAGGCTGACTGAGCGATACTTACCGTGCTTACTGTATAATGCTTCTTATAATCCCCCAGGTTTTTGGTCCTGCTACGCCCATGCTCCACTGCTTCACTGCACCCGAATCACCCCATGCTCTTTTCAGCACATAACAAATCTCTGGAAAAAACGGTTGAGGTTAGTAGGTATAGATAGGGATGAGGCAAGGGAGCGATAACCCAAATTTTCTTCTCATTTCTGTCGCCAGCGTATGGGCCGGTGGAGCGTCGTCATGGTACTCTGAACCACTGGCTGTCACAGTTCCTCACAGGACACGGCACCTTTGGTTCATACTTGCAGCTGACTGCATGAGAGGGTGGCCGACAGTGGGTGCGAAACCTGCGGGGCCGTAAGTGACACACGATATTTGTACCTATGCCAGAAGTGGGAATCGCGAAGACGCTGCAGTCTGAAGAGATGTGGCTCACGATGATCCAAGCCAAGGCGATGGATATAGCCCGAGGCGTGATCCCAGGGCCCAGCTATATGACTGCAATGACTGTACTGGGTTACTGGAGGTCCTACGCCAGCTGTGTGACTTAGCTGTATTATCGCTGTTCTAATGCTGTAGTATCGCATTTTGCAGGCCCGTATCCAGAAAGCGGTCATGGGGGGGGGGGGTTTGCCTATATATTTTTTGCTTCACGTCGGTATTACCATGTTAATTTTCCGTTCATGGGGGGGGGGGGGGGGGGGTTAACCCCCTAAACCCCCCCCCCCCCCTTGGATACGGCTATGGCATTTTGTATTGATAAATGGATGGGAACCTAAGAGCTCGGACACCTACTCCAGCCGAAGCTATGCAGAGATGCGATGGTCGGGGTGGGCGCACGTATTGTGTAACTTCAATATTATGCACCAAAGAAAAAAAATCCATAACTGTTGAAAGAGTTTTGGTAACTTATGTCAGCTTACAATAGACCTAAGAAATATTAATAATAGTACCACAGTGAAAAACAGATGAATGTTGATGAGTCCGTTCAGCTCCACTGTTCGCTTTGTGACTTTACACAATAAAATAGGGTGCCTTTAAGGGGTAGGCACAGACCCGCCACAGGTTAGCTAGGTGAGCTGGGTTTTACTCGTGGATTCCGAGACTAGAGACCTATCATAATATCATAAAATGTTAAGCAGAGCACATGCAGACTAAGTTCAGGTTGAGAGGGAGTATATTAAGGGTATAGTTATCACGGAATTTACTTTTGTAATAAAAAAATAAGGTGACCAATAAACTTCAATAAATCGGTGGCAACAGCCACATGTAAACAAGATACCTACCACTATTTAAAGTACCAAAGCCACATAGTGGAGGATCTCGTGTCAACCTATCTATCTAATGAATACATACCTACTTAGCCTAATTATATTGGATGGTTATATTATAAGAAAACAACCGGTAATGTAGAGGGCGCCAGAATCAGTAGTTAAACCCGACGAAACAAAAGACACATGAGCTGATTCTCTCATGAAACGTAGATAAGTGATAGGTAGATAATTCTTCAAATGTACATATCAGGTTACGGAAGTAATAGCTTGTGATAAAGGTGGTAGGAGCTCATGGCACATCTCAGCCGTCATCATAACGTAGGTAAAATCATTGTAAATATTGTAAATTGATGTGTGTAGATTTCATGTAGGTAGGTATGGGTACTTGCGGTAAGGTCATCTTTGAGGTCATTGGTGACGTGGTCTCGCGAAGCCCCATTTCGGCCCCTTTAGCCCCTCATCAGGATTCTCCAAATCGCCGTCACAGACATCATCACGCAGCAATCAGGACTAGCCATTGTGGAATGCGATCTATGTAGGTAACCTTTCAATAATGAGCCGGCACTTTCCGCAGGAATCCCCGAACAGATGGTCAACAAGGAAGAATATGATCAGCTTGCAATGACAGGCGGATGGCGACTACCAGAACTCTGTACGGTGACTCATCTCTCCGCAGCTTTCAGCATGTCTTACAGAATAACTTTCCTGGTCTCCCTGACTATGTACCCTACTACTATCTTCCTAAATATATGTACCATACTGGTGCATTGCCAAATATGTACCATTCCGGTACAGCTTCTTTACCTTACTACTCGTACCATCGCCTGTGTCAAACCGTCCAAGAAGGTTGAAGGATGGTTTATCTCTTCCCATAACTTAAAAATAAGCCTGATATACCAATACCTATACCTATAGTCCAAGTCAGGCTGGAAGCATACCGATTAGTCATAATTTCTTGACGATTTTCAGTTGACGCCGATCCGGATTTGGGTTCCATATTCTACCATACGCTAAAAATGCCAATCCGACCCTGAGCAGATATTTCCTTGCTCGAAAAGAAGTTTTGATCAGCCCTAGTGTTGGAAAAGGTGAAAGGGAGCGTAGTACCGCTAATCACCGCCAGGGGCGCCACGTCCCCTGGGCCTGGGCCCCAAAGTTTTCTACTGATCTTGCAAAAAGTTGCAAGAGTTTGCATTGTTGTTGTCAAAGTTTGCTTATAATGTCTAGCCTACTACTTTTTTATTGAAGGAAAATACCTAGGTACTAAAATTAAAATGAGTTCTGATCCTCCTATGTTGTTGATCTTTATTAACTATAGATCTAAATTTAACAAACCGTTAAACTGGGCACCCTTAGCGTGGCTTTTACCAGATCTTCACCGTGCTGTTAGTAAATTAATCTTTCCGAACAAATAACAAAAAACTTTATCTTGCCTTTAAAAGTCTACTAGGTATAACTATAACGTTATGGCAGGGTGGTGAAAGGCACAACTATTTTTTTTCGGACGGATAATTTTTAGGGGGCACTAAAGTAGACTTTAGCAACTGGTGAAATCCATCCTTTGATGGCGAATTTCGAACTCAGACAGCCAATATTTTTCCTCAAGATTTTCCGTTTTACTTAGGTAGCGAATAAAGGAACAGTGCGGATCTGGTGCTTAAACTTTAGATCTCCATCAAAGTCTGTCTGGGACGCTTGATAACCATAGTTTGAACACATAACTTATTCCTCTCGGGAGTGCTCCCCATGGCTATACTCCCCATGGCTATACTCCCCATGGCTATACTCCCCATGGCTATACTCCCCATGGCTATACCCCCCGTGGTTTGGAAAATCTGCCAAGGGATTCGTTTGAAATCATAACCACACGAACTGTGGTGGCTGGGGATGGTAGCTCACCTATTGATTAGTGAGAAACGTCCCACGAAAAGCAGAGAACACGCCAGCCCCTCCAAGCATCAGTATGGGCGGGGATAGGTGACGTCATGCGCAGATGGCTCTGCTTCCAGTACCCCCTGTAATGCATCCGTTCCCTCGCAGTTCCTCGCCAGCTCTCGCTCCAGTTAGACGGGTTGCTCTGGCTGGATTGCATAGATCATAGTGTCCCTGTAAAGTTCATTAAGAGTTATCCTCCCAAAAAGTTGGTACCTACCTTTCACCATCCTGCCGATAGTTTGTGGACTAAGATAAAGTTTTCGGGTACTAACTTTTGGTGGCTGAAGTGTTAAACTGTGAGCTAGGTGCTGATTACCAGTGTTGGGTAAGTTCAGTTTGCAAAGATAATCGCACCCTCCTCTTTAACTAAGGGTGGCTTTCACCTGTTCCTTACCGTGCAGATAAAGCTAGTAAATGTAATTTCCTGAAAAAGTTATATAAAATTAAATCCTGATCTAAGTGGCCGCTCTTTACACAATTCCGTCACCAAGCAGCACTATTGCGTGATGGTAGTAATGTTGAATGGCATCGGAAAAGGTCCATTGAGTAACAGTCCAGTGACGTTACAACATTCCCTGAAAATATTCAAGTGATTTATCTAGGGTTCGGATTGTTACGTTGCTTAAAACCGAGAAATAGGTTGCTCAAAAACGCAAAATAGGCTACAGGGAGCCAGGTAAATATAAATGAGAATGGGGTGAAATAATATGTTGGAGCCATATTGGTTATGGCTCCAACAATAATGATCATGAATCATGACGGACCTTCTCAATGAAAGTGAAAGTAAAAGTTACTCCACTCGTCGTATTTAGCCAGTTGTTGGTCAATATTATACTCGAATGTATATTATCGATTATCGAGGAGATTGTAAATATAATGGTATCAAAGATATTTATCCGGTGGTTGGCCTACCGAATCTGAAGTGGGTCCATGTGTTCAATTGTCCTATCAGTGAGGTGGTATGGAAACATCACAGGAGTGAAGTGACCAATCTGAAAGTGAACCGCTCTGCGCATCAGCTGAGTGCAAATTGATATCGAGGGTGCAATTTCCGCAAAGAAACAGAAAGTACTTGGGTACCTAATACCTCTCTCATTTGTTTCAGGGTTATAGCGCGTACCTCAGGGTGAATGACCTTGATGCCATCAGAAGCGCATTCGAATTGGCAAGAATGGCGTTCACTCCACCGCAGTTCTCGCTCATTTTCAGCTTTAAAACCAGCAATTAAAGGTAAATTTGTTTAAAATAATGTGTTGTGGACCCTTATTGACGCCCGGAAGTGTTTTTTCGTTGCTATTTTCGTTTATTTCTCTTTGAAATCGTGATGAGCCATTATGCCTGTGGCAATACGAGGCTGACCGTTGAAGTTGTCGCTTTTTTAGTAATTTCGATCATTTTTTTTTGGCATAAATGCGTCTGAAGATGAGCTCTTTGTAACAATGAAATTAATATTGCTTTCATTATTAATGTTTTTTCTCAAATTTCAGTGGATTTTTGGGAGACTACTATAGAACCAAACTTGGACTCACTCATTGTGTTTGAGGAAATATATTTCACTGTGATAAGTCAGCAGCCATTTTCTTGTTTGAAATACAACAAGAGTTGTTTTAGCCACGTTAAAAGCGTCCTTTTGTAATTATTTGATCAGGAAAATGCCAACTAGGACGGCATGTAGTTTCCTGTTGCGTTGTGATTAAACTTGTCGGTTTCTATTGAATGCTGTCCAGTCCTTATAGGTATCTGGCTTACCTTCCTGGATAGGCCTGCTGTCGTTAGTGATCGTGATCTAAAGTCATCCCCTTGTGTATAGATGTTGCGAAAAATGGGACCTTACTCTCAGAATGGACCGACTGGAGGGAATCCAGACCCAGAGCCCATCGGAGGAAGGAAGTAGTTCCTCGTCCTAGCTGGGGGCGTCGCAGTGGAAACCGCCGTGACTGGAGGAGCAAGTTCTCAACGAGACGGTCACAGGTAAGAGCCTTGAAGTATCAGGTGTATTTAGCCCCAAACCAAAGAAAAGTGGGCTAAAGCCAGACAGGAGTGGACCGAAGCCTAAAAAAAACCTCACTGTTGGTCGTTATTCTGCCTAAATCATCCCCTGTGGAACTCTGTTATCTACTCAGCCCTAACCCTCCTAGGGCAAGGAGTTTCTTTGTGCGTTGCTAGTGACTTGTGGTGGCTTTTACCAGAATAAATAACTCCCGTGTAATTTCGCCTTTGGTGGGATATCACTGGGGTTGTTGGTGGCCCCTTCCATTCGGGAATGCAGGCTGTGGATATCGTGTTAAGGTGGTGATGCGCTGCCAGGGAGGCTGCCAGCTCCTCACGGGGTGTGAGTAGAACAGAGGAGAACCCAGCGAAAACTTCGGGTCGTAGGTACCGCGAGTCATAATCTTCACCGTTCAAGAAGCTTATTCGTTCATTAGCTTGGCCAGGACCCGACTGATCATTATTAAAAAACATATTGTTTTTCAGGACAAAGACACGTCTACCAATTTTGTCAGAACAATGGCAACAAACAGCATTGTGTGAACAGTCTTGACGGGACATTGATGAACGAATGGGCAATGAAGTAAGTCAGGTAGTAGATACGTGGCAAGTGCGGGGGTTGTAGGTAAACCCGGAGGAGTATCCGCGCAGTTGAGCTGGGAACCAAAACTCTAACCCTAAGTAACCTTGTACTTTTTCAGATAGAGTAATCTGGCAGAAGGCAGGACAGTGCCCAGCGAAACGCATGAGTTGGCATTGTCAAAATTTTGACAATACTAATCTACGGTGTCCAGCTAAACGTGACCATTCTGATGATTACTGTACATTCACACCAGCCTGTGGAAACTGCCCCAACCATCAAACTGTTAATCCCATTTTTTCTACATCACCATAATAGGGTAAGACTGTTGTTGCAACTCATAATGTTATTTTTAATTAACTTAATTTTTACTTTACCTGTATACGGAGTATACGTAAGGTAAAGTATTGTATTCGTGCGGGCCTCAACTTTGAACCGTCATTGCTCCCAGTCTTCAAAAGCGATTGAAACTTGCATATACATTTCGGAAACGTCCGTTCCTATGGGTTGTGTGGGCTCAAAACTTAACTTATCAAGTGAATTATTTCCTTTAGCTTTAGCAGATGCTCTCATAATGGACCGACAGGAGGGGAATCCGGACCCAAAGCCCATCAGTGAAGAGGAAGCAGTTCCTCGACCTCGCTGGGGCGTCGCAGTGAAAGCTGCTGCCACTGGAGGAAAATGTCACAAGCAGCATTGTGTGGACTGCCTTGGCGGTACACTGATGAACGAAACGACCGTGAGGTAAGTCGGGTAGTACAGGGGAAAGTAGTACAACAGCAACACGTGCTGTGTGCGCATATTGCACTGATAGCTCACTTGTCAAGTTGAAAATCGTAATCGTTAACTGGATTAGTGATATCCATACTTAGTCTCTTATAAAAGAAATCAGCAATAAATTTATCATCAGTTTCATTATTCAATTTTTAAAGGAAAAACATCTCTGATCCTTATTATCCTGGTACTTTTTCAGGTAGAGCAACCTGGTAGGAGGCTGAGGATGAGGACGGCACACAGCTAAGCGTATGAGTTGGCATTGACAAAATTTTGAGAATACTAATCTACCTAAGCGTGGGGGCGTGGCCATACTGTTGATGACTGTACAGCCTGTCCGTTCACACCAGCGGAAACTGCCCCAATCATCAAACTGCTAGTCCCAGATTTTCTACATCTCCATAATTTGGTAAGATAGTTGACGGGGTAACCCATCTCTCCCCACTAGCGATTATGTATGAGGATGCCAATTTACCAGAACGGCCGCCGGGGACGCTCGTACGTTTTGCTAAAAATTGAAGGTTCTTCTTCATGATTCTCACCCATAAGATTAAACATTGCGAGCGGCGAATTGTTTTTAATTTTTCACCTTGAAACGCCAGATTTCCATAAAGTTATTTGGCAATTTGGAACCTTTCCTGAGATAATATGAGGCAACGATTAGGCGAAACTGTGAGCCTTTCCAATCAAGGGAAAAAATTCAAAATAATTCCCCACTTGTAATGGTCATGTTACGGGTGGCAGAATTGCATCACCAGCTGGAGCTGAACCTTAATCTGATTTTTATTCCTTCGCAGGCGCCATGGCAAAAATGAATCTGAACCTCGTTCCTCATACCATCTGGGTCATCTTCAAAACTCCAGTACCCTATTCACGTAGAAATCAAAATGGGAGGAGAATCGGTGCGTTCTTTGTCCAGGTAAAGGAAAATACAGTAATTTTTTTTATAAATTCACAGAGGTCCTTCAGTTTGACATACATAATGTGAAACTAGAATGGAAATGTACTGGTTGGAGTTTATTTTGATTTCATCAAGACCTTTGGCTAAAAGCGTGATGAAACGGTAGAAGTGATGTGTATTGCTGTTTACTTGAACCAAAACAGAGCATTTTTCCTCAAATTAAATACCTTCCTTCTTGAAATAAAAACATTGTACGTAAATCCGTCAGAACATAAAACAACTAAACTGACTTGGTTACTTCACAATGTTTGAAATATAAACACCACATCAGCAGACTCAACATTTTGTATCAGTGGGTTTGTTGATGTTTGGTAATTCAAACACTGTGAGATAACCAAGTCAGTTTAATGAATTTTCGCTTACTTTATGTTCTGAAAAGAATTGGCGAAGTTATTACAATGTTTTATTTCGATAAGGAGGTTAGTTTGTATGATAATATGAGAACAGGTGCTTTGTTTTGGTTCTGGTGAACAAAAATAAAAATGATGTTACCCATATCGTAACACACTCACGCCATTCCATACGGTGTAGAGGTCTCATTGCTTCTGATTAAATCGAAAGGAGGCTTATTCTTGACATCTGAAGGGTTTCTTAACTGTTGGTTATTACTTTCTTGCCCGTATGTAATACATGGGCTGAGAAAGTTATGTCTTCGCGCTAAATTTCGATTTTGAGATTTTGGGTTTCCCATGATCCTGGAGGTCCACCGAGTCCAAACAAAGGGTCCGACAATGGTCGCACTAGACTTTCTCGCAATTTTTACGCCAGCGGTATCGAAAATTTTGATTTTTTTTTTTACGTAATTTATTTTTATTGGACCAAAATTTTATTTTTTTCTAAAAAATATTTTGCCATACACTGGACAATAATTTAAGGCACCTACTCACCGGATTTCAAACATATCCGTCAAATGGTGAAGTGTCGTTCGACGCGCAAAGTACGTGTTTTCTATTTTTCATGTCACGGCCTTAATTTTCAAGCAATTGAAAATCTATTGAAAACGACCTTGAAGCATCTCTCTGAGACCACTTTCACCAATTTTCAAGGGAATCTGTCGATTAGGGTTGTTGCAAATCCGTCTGAACCAATCAAAAACGTGATTTCCATTTTTGGAAAATTTTCCTACGATAATGCGAATATTGGCCATAATTATTATGTTGGATAAAATTCGTTCAGTAAAACATTAAAGTAGGTTAAAGTACACCTCCCTACCAATTTTTATTGAAATCGATCGAATAGTGCTACCGTAGTGACGACCAACGCGTTTGGGCCAAAAATGGGCCAAGTTATTGGCCCACCTCCAAATGATTGAACAAGACTTAAAAGCATCTATTCAAAAACACTTTCGCAAATTTTCAAGGTTCCAACTTGATATACGTAGCTTCCAGCCCTTCTTAACTGTCAAAAAACACGATTTTTTGCCTTTTTTTGACCATAGCAGGCGCAATTTTTGAGTTATCAAAATTTATCAAAAAACATGTCCAGATATTTATATTAGGTACCTACATACCGAATTTGAGCAAAATCGGACGAACGGTGTGACGTCCAGTTGCGCGACAGACTGACGTACGTACGTACGTCGGACGGACATTTTTTAAAAACCACTTTTTTGGATTCGGGGGACCTCCAGGATCATGGGGAACCCAAAATCTCAAAATCGAAATTTTGCACGAAGACATAACTTTCTCAGCCCATGTATTACATACGGGCGAGAAAGTAAAATGTGGTTTTTAAAAAATGTCCGTCCGACGCACGTACGTCACTCTGTCGCGCAACTGGACGTCACACCGTTCGTCCGATTTTGCTCAAATTCGGTATGTAGGTACCTAATATAAATATCTGGACAGGTTTTTTGATAAATTTTGATAACTCAAAAATTGCGCCTGCTATAGTCAAAAAAAGGAAAAAAATCGTGTTTTTTGACAGTTAAGAAGGACTAGAGGCTACGTATATCAAGTTGGAACCTTGAAAATTTGCGAAAGTGTTTTTGAATAGATGCTTTTATGTCATTTGCAATCATTTGGAAGTGGGCCAATAACTTGGCCCAGTTTTGGCCCAAACGCGTTGGTCGTCACTTCGGTAGCACTATTCGTTCGATTTCAATAAAAATTGGTACGGAGATGTACTTTAACCTAGTTTGATGTTTTACTGAATGAAATTTATCCAACGTAATAATTATGGCCAATATTGGCATTATCGTATGAAAATTTTCCAAAAATGGAAATCACGTTTTTGATTGGTTCAGACGGATTTGCAACAACCCTAATCGACAGATTTCCTTGAAAATTGGTGAAAGTGGTCTCAGATAGATGCTTCAAGGTCATTTACAATAGATTTTCAATTACTTGAAAATTAAGTCCGTGACATGCAAAATAGGAAACATGTACTTTGCGCGTCGATCTACACTTCACTGTTTGATGGGTATGTTTGAAATTCGGCATGCCGGTGCCTAAAAGTATCGTCCAATGTGTGGCAAAGATGTTTTTAGAAAAAGTTAAAATTGTGGCCAAAAAAAAATAATTCACGTAAAAAAAATCAAAATTTTCGATAAAAATTGCGAGAAAGTCAAGTGCGACCATTGTTGGACCCTTTATTTTTTTCTGCCTGGAGTGTAATGTGTATTGTTATGAAACTGGTTAACTGAGCTCGGATTTAACTGTCATTTTTTCACTGCAAAAAGCAGGGATCGCTCAATCCTTACTAGGTTACCTGTGCTCTGGAAATAACAAACTTACCAATTTCAGTGCAAAAAAATATCCCAACGGTTTTAAACATGGAAACGATAACGACCTTGTAAACAAACATAAGTTCACGGATGCTGACTGCTGTTGTTTATGTTGCTTACAGGAGAATAACGGGGGTTACAAGAGGAGAGCAGAGAGACCTTCGAGGGAGTGATTCTAACCAGATAGTGGACTTCCAGTTCTTCGCTTCGTGGGACCGTTACGGTAGGATTATAGGATTGTAGGATTGTCTTTCCTTTTACCTACAGAGAGTACACAACATATACGTGTAGCAGTCTCTCTCTGTAGCGACCGATAAGGGACCATGTAAATTTTCTCGCTATGAGAGGGGTTCAAAATGAGTCAGGGGATTTCATGCAACCCATTTAGCGTGTGACAACTGTGTACAAACTGATCATGCGAAAATAATAGAACCACCGATTATAGCTTCCACTGGAGTGGTGAGATTGATATCATCAGTTCACTTGGACTTAAACCGCAGGTTAATGAGTGTGTTGTGTATTTTCTGCGGAACTCCATTGCGTGAGATGGTTTGGCTGCACGTATACAAATCACATAAAATCTAATAACGATACTTAATAAGTTATAGAAGTAATAATAACAGTTTTGCTCTGTGCCACAACTAAAAAGAAAATCATGATCCTGCTTATCGTGATAGATTATCTAAATATTGTTGATAAATGGAAGGAATGTAGGTACTGTTGCTTGCAGCCATCCCCTCTACTTCTGTCGTTTGTTTGTTGGTACACCAAGCGCCGTCCCAGCGACCGGTGACTTGCTCACTCAGGCACACGGTGACAAGATCTCATTGCCAGTCCTCGCACATAGACCTGTCCACAACGTAACGAGGTAGCAATGATCGTGAGCGATTGAATTTCCCGCCCAATCCGTCCATTTCCGTCCGTCTACACGCAAGTTACTGTTGCATATTTCGCTATCTCTCGTACCCATCTCTTGTGGTCACCATGTTTGTGGTATATGTGACCACACCTAGTTACTGTCAACACACGGTCGTCAGTAAAAATATCTGAGTACCTGTTTATACGTCAGATCTTATTTCACCGTTCGTCCATTAGCCCGTCCTAATCCCCTTCACTCTGCATAACGTCGTGTTACTGTCCACTGTAGTAAGTTCGTTAAGTAACAACAAACAACGACTGCACGATATCACGATAGTTTTATGACTGTTATATTACTAGAATATATAGTCCTAATACTACGTTATGGGTAGGGAAGATGTCGAAACCCAGAACAAGCGGTACGACACAGTCGGACAAAACTTTCCCTGCTTATTAGCGTGATTCCTAGAACTAAACCCTTTGTTAAATGATTGGTGACGGAAAAACTTTTTGACGAAAGGAATGGCCCAAGAATGTTCCCCCGAGTACTTAGAGACCCCACACGACGTACTTCGGCAACCACACAAACCAACCCCCTAAAAGGAGGTGGGGTGGTTGGGGAAGCTTGGAAAAACTTTTTGACAAAATAAATTGCCTAAGAACGTTTCCCCGAGCATTTTGATACCCCATTCAACGTACTTTGGAAAGTGACCAAAACTCCCCCCATATGGGGGGAGGGGGGGTAATTTTGGACGCTCAAAAAAACATTTTGACCAAATAAATTGCCTCAAAACCATCTCCCGATCATTTTGAGCCCACACAACCCATATTTCGCAAACCACTCAAATTTACCCCCCTAAGGGGGGTGGGGTGCTTGGATACGTTCAGAAAAACTTTTTGACGCAAGAGATTGCGTCACAACGTTCGCCCGAACAGTTTGAGACCCCACAAGCTGCACTTTAAAAGCACGCTCGGGCATGTGGTCCGACACGCCTGCCCGCTGTGGGGTCGTTTACACAGAGAGCTTCCCTCAGTGACAAATTATCGCCGTAGTAATAATGTCATCGTTGTGGTAACGGCTGTCAAGGCGTACTCGGGGTTTTGGGAGCGCCTTGTGTGCCCAGGACGATTGAGGCGATTGCCACGAGGCCTGCCCCCTAGGCGCTTTTGTAGCTGGGAGCTAGTGGGATGACCAGGAAACAGTAGTTGTGTGGGAGCACATTATTATTCACATTATTAAGAAGTCTTTTAAGCATCAGTCAGACTTTCAGTACATTTGTGACCATTGGGATGAGTTCGGTGGGTTTACCGGAAAGCGGACATTTAGGTGATAAATGACCGTCATAAATGACAACCTTTGACGTCAGTTCGGACCACAAAAAGTCGTCATTTAACACGTCACCCTGTTACCTGGGGCCGCTGTTGAAAGGGAGTACACAGAACTAACGCACATTCACGTCTTTTCACGTTGTTTCTGCTCCTCTCTGACAGAAAATGAAACTGATTTTACAAAAAACTTTTTCAGACAAAAGTTGTAGATATTATTAATAGAAACTCATAGCAAAAAGAATAAACTCAATATCTCACCACATAAGTGAGTTATGACGTTTTGAAAATTCAACCCCCCACCCCCTGCCTAAACGGTGCGTCGGACGAAAAACTTTTTCAGACAAAAGTTGTAGGTAATATTGAGGTAAATGCATTACCACACGAAAGAACTCGATAACACCCCTAGAACACAAGTTATGAATTTTTGTGTGTGCAAAACCCTGTTTTTACACCGAAGTTAAACAGAATAAAAATCCCCAAATAAACTTATGTTTGTTAAAAATCAGGTAGCACTCCTCACAAGAGAAATGCCATTCTCCTGTGTGAGTTCTCGAATGAGGCCTAAGGGACAAGACGGCGGAAGATTACATCCGCAAGACGAAGATAAACAGAATAAAAATCCCCAAAAAAAAAAATCAGGTAGCACTCTCAAAACTCTCAAAACGATGAATTCAGCCATCTAATGTACTGCTTTGGTAGCTGGGAGCTAGTGGGATGACATGGGAACAGTAGTTGTGCGGGAACACATTATTATTCACATTATTAAGAAGTTTTTTAAGCTCCATTGGGAGGAGTTCGATTTTCCTCCATTGGTCAATCCATATCTTTACCGTACAAAAATGGGTAAGAGGCAAAGTTGGGGCGAACCCGAAGAACCTTTCGGAGTAAATGTTACCGAAGAGGACAAACGTGGAGTCATCACCTGAGATTGAGAGTGCATAGATCTATGTCGCACTGGTATGCGGAGTCGGGATCACGTTGATGGTGATCAACGCCTGGGCGGCTTGGGAAGCTGGGAGCTGGTGGGATGACCAGGAAACAGTAATTATGCGGGAGCACATTATAATTCACATTAATAGGAAGTTTTTTATGCATAAAATAGGCATTCAGCAGTAGAGTACATTTGTGAGTCATCCCCTGAGATTGAGATTACATACGTGAATCTTGCCCATGTATGCGGAGAAGGGATCACGTTGTGACCAGTGGGAGGAGTTCTTCACGACTCAAACAACTATTGCTGGTATTTATTTAAAATACTCAGGACTTCAAGGATCAAGTCATTATGACCAGTACGAGTCATCGTTGTGGTAACGGCTGTCAAGGCGTACTCGGGGTTTTGGGAGCGCCTTGTGTGCGCAGGACTATTGAGGCGATTGCCACGAAGCTTGCCCTCTAGGCGCTTTGAGATTGAGATTACATACGTGAATCTTGCCCATGAATGCGGAGAAGGGATCACGTTGTGACCAGTGGGAGGAGTTCTTCACGACTCAAACAACTATCGCTGGTATTTATTTAAAATACTCAGGACTTCAAGGATCAGGTCATTATGGCCAGTACGAGCGCACTGACATTGGGGCAGCTGGGAGCTGGTGGCATGACCAGGAAACAGTAGATGTGAGGGAACAGGAGTGCAACAATATCCATTGGGAACGATTTACTATTGATTCTGATGTAACATGGCAAGTTTGTCACTTGTATTACAAAAACCAAAGACAACATGGGGATCTGTCGCCAATTACTCGTGTAATAATGGATACAGTCTCAAAACGATGAATTCAGCCATCTAATGTACTGCTTTGGTAGCTGGGAGCTAGTGGAATGACATGGAAACAGTAGTTGTGCAGGAACACATTATTATTCACATTACTAAGAAGTTTTTTCAGCTCCATTGGGAGGAGTTCGATTTTCCTCAATTGGACAATCCATATCTTTACCGTACAAAAATGGGTAAGAGGCAAAGTTGCGGCGAACCCGAAGAACCTTTCGGAGTAAATGTTACCGAAGAGGACAAACGTGGAGTCATCACCTGAGATTGAGAGTGCATAGATCTATGTCGCACTGGTATGCGGAGTCGGGATCACGTTGATGGTGATCAACGCCTGGGCGGCTTGGGAAGCTGGGAGCTGGTGGGATGACCAGGAAACAGTAATTATGCGGGAGCACATTATAATTCACATTAATAGGAAGTTTTTTATGCATAAAATAGGCATTCAGCAGTAGAGTACATTTGTGAGTCATCCCCTGAGATTGAGATTACATACGTGAATCTTGCCCATGTATGCGGAGAAGGGATCACGTTGTGACCAGTGGGAGGAGTTCTTCACGACTCAAACAACTATTGCTGGTATTTATTTAAAATACTCAGGACTTCAAGGATCAGGTCATTATGACCAGTACGAGTCATCGTTGTGGTAACGGCTGTCAAGGCGTACTCGGGGTTTTGGGAGCGCCTTGTGTGCGCAGGACTATTGAGGCGATTGCCACGAGGCTTGCCCTCTAGGCGCTTTGAGATTGAGATTACATACGTCAATCTTGCCCATGTATGCGGAGAAGGGATCACGTTGTGACCAGTGGGAGGAGTTCTTCACGACTCAAACAACTATCGCTGGTATTTATTTAAAATACTCAGGACTTCAAGGATCAGGTCATTATGGCCAGTACGAGCGCACTGACATTGGGGCAGCTGGGAGCTGGTGGCATGACCAGGAAACAGTAGATGTGAGGGAACAGGAGTGCAACAATATCCATTGGGAACGATTTACTATTGATTCTGATGTAACATGGCAAGTTTGTCACTTGTATTACAAAAACCAAAGACAACATGGGGATCTGTCGCCAATTACTCGTGAAATAATGGATACAGTCTCAAAACGATGAATTCAGCCATCTAATGTACTGCTTTGGTAGCTGGGAGCTAGTGGGATGACATGGAAACAGTAGTTGTGCAGGAACACATTATTATTCACATTACTAAGATGTTTTTTCAGCTCCATTGGGAGGAGTTCGATTTTCCTCAATTGGACAATCCATATCTTTACCGTACAAAAATGGGTAAGAGGCAAAGTTGCGGCGAACCCGAAGAACCTTTCGGAGTAAATGTTACCGAAGAGGACAAACGTGGAGTCATCACCTGAGATTGAGAGTGCATAGATCTATGTCGCACTGGTATGCGGAGTCGGGATCACGTTGATGGTGATCAACGCCTGGGCGGCTTGGGAAGCTGGGAGCTGGTGGGATGACCAGGAAACAGTAATTATGCGGGAGCACATTATAATTCACATTAATAGGAAGTTTTTTATGCATAAAATAGGCATTCAGCAGTAGAGTACATTTGTGAGTCATCCCCTGAGATTGAGATTACATACGTGAATCTTGCCCATGTATGCGGAGAAGGGATCACGTTGTGACCAGTGGGAGGAGTTCTTCACGACTCAAACAACTATTGCTGGTATTTATTTAAAATACTCAGGACTTCAAGGATCAGGTCATTATGACCAGTACGAGTCATCGTTGTGGTAACGGCTGTCAAGGCGTACTCGGGGTTTTGGGAGCGCCTTGTGTGCG
Source organism: Mesopsocus fuscifrons (assembly GCA_950004255.1). Classification (NCBI taxonomy): domain Eukaryota; kingdom Metazoa; phylum Arthropoda; class Insecta; order Psocodea; family Mesopsocidae; genus Mesopsocus; species Mesopsocus fuscifrons. The sequence continues at coordinate 17,771,651 of OX465378.1, forward strand.
CAGGACTATTGAGGCGATTGCCACGAGGCTTGCCCTCTAGGCGCTTTGGTAGCTGGGAGCTAGTAGGATGACCAGGAAACAGTAGTTGTGCGGGAGCACATTATAATTCACATTAATGGGAAGTTTTTTATGCATAAAATAGGCATTCAGCAGTAGAGTACATTTGTGAGTCATCCCCTGAGATTGAGATTACATACGTGAATCTTGCCCATGTATGCGGAGAAGGGATCACGTTGTGACCAGTGGGAGGAGTTCTTCACGACTCAAACAACTATTGCTGGTATTTATTTAAAATACTCAGGACTTCAAGGATCAGGTCATTATGACCAGTACGAGTCATCGTTGTGGTAACGGCTGTCAAGGCGTACTCGGGGTTTTGGGAGCGCCTTGTGTGCGCAGGACTATTGAGGCGATTGCCACGAGGCTTGCCCTCTAGGCGCTTTGGTAGCTGGGAGCTAGTAGGATGACCAGGAAACAGTAGTTGTGCGGGAGCACATTATAATTCACATTAATGGGAAGTTTTTTATGCATAAAATAGGCATTCAGCAGTAGAGTACATTTGTGAGTCATCCCCTGAGATTGAGATTACATACGTGAATCTTGCCCATGAATGCGGAGAAGGGATCACGTTGTGACCAGTGGGAGGAGTTCTTCACGACTCAAACAACTATCGCTGGTATTTATTTAAAATACTCAGGACTTCAAGGATCAGGTCATTATGGCCAGTACGAGCGCACTGACATTGGGGCAGCTGGGAGCTAGTGGCATGACCAGGAAACAGTAGATGTGAGGGAACAGGAGTGCAACAATATCCATTGGGAACGATTTACTATTGATTCTGATTAACATGGCAAGTTTGTCACTTGTATTACAAAAACCAAAGACAACATGGGGGTCTGTCGCCAATTACTCGTGTAATAATGGATACAGTCTCAAAACGATGAATTCAGCCATCTAATGTACTGCTTTGGTAGCTGGGAGCTAGTGGGATGACATGGAAACAGTAGTTGTGCGGGAACACATTATTCACATTACTAAGAAGATTTTTCAGCTCCATTGGGAGGAGTTCGATTTTCCTCAATTGGACAATCCATATCTTTACCGTACAAAAATGGGTAAGAGGCAAAGTTGCGGCGAACCCGAAGAACCTTTCGGAGGAAATGTTACCGAAGAGGACAAACGTGGTGCCATCGCCTGAGATTGAGAGTGCATACATCTATGTCGCACTGGTATGCCGAGTCGGGATCACGTTGATGCTGATCAAAGCCTGGGTGGCTTGGGAAGCTGGGAGCTGGTGGGATGACCAGGAAACAGTAATTGTGCGGGAGCACATTATAATTCACATTAATGGGAAGTTTTTTATGCATAGAATTGGCATTCAGCAGTAGAGTACATTTGTGAGTCATCCCCTGAGATTGAGATTACATACGTCAATCTTGCCCATGTATGCGGAGAAGGGATCACGTTGTGACCAGTGGGAGGAGTTCTTCACGATTCAAACAACTATTGCTGGTATTTATTTAAAATACTCAGGACTTCAAGGATCAGGTCATTATGACCAGTACGAGCGCACTGACATTGGGGCAGCTGGGAGCTGGTGGCATGACCAGGAAACAGTAGATTCGACGGAACAGGAGTGCAACACGATCCATTGGGAACGATTTACTATTGATTCTGATGTTACATGGCAAGTTGGTCACTTGTATTACAAAAATCAAAGACAACATGGGGGTCTGTCGCCAATTACTCGTGTAATAATGGATACAGTCTCAAAACGGCCAAAGGGACAAGACGGCGGAAGACTTCGTCCGCAAGCCGAGGTTAATAGAATAAAAATCACAAAATAAACGTATGTTTGTTAAAAATTCTGAATAATGGCAATAGGTAGCACTCTTTACACGAGAAATGTCTTTCTCCTGTATGACTCCTCATATGAGGGCTAAGGGACAAGACGGTGGAAGACTTCATCCGCAAGCCGAAGATAAACAGAATAAAAATCACCAAATAAACTTATGTTTGTTAATAATCAGGTAGCACTCCTCACAAGAGAATGCCTTTCTCCTGTGTGAGTTCTCATATGAGGCCTAAGGGACAAGACGGCAGAAGACTTCATCCGCAAGGGACAAGACGGCGGAAGACTCCATCCGCAATCCGAGGTTAATAGGATAAGAATCACAAAATAGACTAATGTTTGTTAAAAATTCTGAATCATGGCAATAGATAGCACTCTTTACACGAGAAATGTCTTTCTCCTGTATGAGTCCTCATATGAGGCCAAAGGGACAAGACGGCGGAAGACTTCGTCTGCAAGCCGAGGTTAATAAAATAAAAATCACAAAATAAACTTATGTTTGTTAAAAATTCTGAATAATGGCAATAGGTTGCACTCTTTACACGAGAAATGTCTTTCTCCTGTATGAGTCCTCATTTAAGGGCTAAGGGACAAGACGGCGGAAGACTTCGTCCGCAAGCCGAGGTTAATAGAATAAAAATCACAAAATAAACTTATGCTTGTTAAAAATTCTGAATAATGGCAATAGGTAGCACTCTTTACACGAGAAATGTCTTTCTCCTGTATGAGTCCTCATATAAGGGCTAAGGGACAAGACGGTGGAAGACTTCATCCGCAAGCCGAAGATAAACAGAATAAAAATCCCCAAATAAACTTATGTTTGTTAAAAATCAGGTAGCAGTCCTCACAAGAGAAATGCCATTCTCCTGTGTGAGTTCTCATATGAGGCCTAAGGGACAAGACGGTGGAAGACTTCATCCGCAAGCCGAAGATAAACAGAATAAAAATCCCCAAATAAACTTATGTTTGTTAAAAATCAGGTAGCACTCCTCACAAGAGAATGTCCTGTGTGAGTTCTCATATGAGGCCTAAGGGACAAGACGGCGGAAGACTTCAGCCGCAAGCCGAAGATAAACAAAAAAACTTATGTTTGTTAAAAATCAGGTAGCACTCTCAAATCTCTCAAAATGATGAATTCAGCCATCTAATGTACTGGTTTGGTAGCTGGGAGCTAGTATGATGACATGGAAACGGTAGTTGTGCGGGAACACATTATTATTAACATTAGTAAAAAGTTTTTTAAGCTCCAGTGGGTGGAGTTCGATTTTCCTCAATTGGACAATCCATATCATAACCGTACAAAAATGGGTAAGAGGCAAAGTTGCGGCGAACCCAAAGAACCTTTTGGAGTAAATGTTACCGAAGAGGACAAACGTGGCGTCATCGCCTGAGATTGAGAGTGCATACATCTATGTCGCACTGGTATGCGGAGTCGGGATCACGTTGATGTTGATCAACGCCTGGGCGGCTTGGGAAGCTGGGAGCTGGTGGGATGACCAGGAAACAGTAATTGTGCGGGAGCACATTATAATTCACATTAATGGGAAGATTGCTATGCATAAAGTTGGCATTCAGCAGTAGAGTACATTTGTGAGTCATCCCCTGAGATTGAGATTACATACGTCAATCTTGCCCATGTATGCGGAGTAGGGATCACGTTGTGACCAGTGGGAGGAGTTCATCACGACTCAAACAACTATTGCTGGTATTTATTTAAAATACTCAGGACTTGAAGGATCAGGTCATTATGGCCAGTACGAGCTCACTGACATTGGGGCAGCTGGGAGCTGGTGGCATGACCAGGAAACAGTAGATGTGAGGGAACAGGAGTGCAACAATATCCATTGGGAACGATTTACTACTGATTCTGATGTAACATGGCAAGTTTGTCACTTGTATTACAAAAACCAAAGACAACATGGGGGTCTGTCGACAATTACTCGTGTAATAATGGATAAAGTCTCAAAACGATGAATTCAGCCATCTAATGTACTGCTTTGGTAGCTGGGAGCTAGTGGGATGACATGGAAACAGTAGTTGTGCTGGAACACATTATTATTCACATTATTAAGAAGTTTTTTCAGCTCCATTGGGAGGAGTTCGATTTTCCTCAATTGGACAATCCATATCTTTACCGTACAAAAATGGGTAAGAGGCAAAGTTGCGGCGAACCCGAAGAACCTTTCGGAGTAAATGTTACCGAAGAGGACAAACGTGGAGTCATCGCCTGAGATTGAGAGTGCATAGATCTATGTCGCACTGGTATGCGGAGTCGTGATCACGTTGATGGTGATCAACGCCTGGGCGGCTTGTGAAGCTGGGAGCTGGTGGGATGGCCAGGAAACAGTAATTATGCGGGAGCACATTATAATTCACATTAATGGGAAGTTTTTTATGCATAAAATAGGCATTCAGCAGTAGAGTACATTTGTGAGTCATCCCTTGAGATTGAGATTACATACGTCAATCTTGCCCATGTATGCGGAGAAGGGATCACGTTGTGACCAGTGGGAGGAGTTCTTCACGATTCAAACAACTATTGCTGGTATTTATTTAAAATACTCAGGACTTCAAGGATCAGGTCATTATGACCAGTACGAGCGCACTGACATTGGGGCAGCTGGGAGCTGGTGGCATGACCAGGAAACAGTAGATTCGACGGAACAGGAGTGCAACACGATCCATTGGGAACGATTTACTATTGATTCTGATGTTACATGGCAAGTTGGTCACTTGTATTACAAAAATCAAAGACAACATGGGGGTCTGTCGCCAATTACTCGTGTAATAATGGATACAGTCTCAAAACGGCCAAAGGGACAAGACGGCGGAAGACTTCGTCCGCAAGCCGAGGTTAATAGAATAAAAATCACAAAATAAACGTATGTTTGTTAAAAATTCTGAATAATGGCAATAGGTAGCACTCTTTACACGAGAAATGTCTTTCTCCTGTATGACTCCTCATATGAGGGCTAAGGGACAAGACGGTGGAAGACTTCATCCGCAAGCCGAAGATAAACAGAATAAAAATCCCCAAATAAACTTATGTTTGTTAAAAATCAGGTAGCAGTCCTCACAAGAGAAGTGCCATTCTCCTGTGTGAGTTCTCATATGAGGCCTAAGGGACAAGACGGCGGAAGACTTCATCCGCAAGCCGATGATAAACAGAATAAAAATCCCCAAATAAACTTATGTTTGTTAATAATCAGGTAGCACTCCTCACAAGAGAATGCCTTTCTCCTGTGTGAGTTCTCATATGAGGCCTAAGGGACAAGACGGCAGAAGACTTCATCCGCAAGGGACAAGACGGCGGAAGACTCCATCCGCAATCCGAGGTTAATAGAATTAAAATCACAAAATAGACTAATGTTTGTTAAAAATTCTGAATCATGGCAATAGGTAGCACTCTTTACACGAGAAATGTCTTTCTCCTGTATGAGTCCTCATATGAGGCCGAAGGGACAAGACGGCGGAAGACTTCGTCTGCAAGCCGAGGTTAATAGAATAAAAATCACAAAATAAACTAATGTTTGTTAAAAATTCAGAATAATGGCAATAGGTAGCACTCTTTACACGAGAAATGTCTTTCTCCTGTATGAGTCCTCATATAAGGGCTAAGGGACAAGACGGCGGAAGACTTCGTCCGCAAGCCGAGGTTAATAGAATAAAAATCACAAAATAAACTTATGCTTGTTAAAAATTCTGAATAATGGCAATAGGTAGCACTCTTTACACGAGAAATGTCTTTCTCCTGTATGAGTCCTCATATAAGGGCTAAGGGACAAGACGGTGGAAGACTTCATCCGCAAGCCGAAGATAAACAGAATAAAATCCCCATATAAACTTATGTTTGTTAAAAATCAGGTAGCAGTCCTCACAAGAGAAATGCCATTCTCCTGTGTGAGTTCTCATATGAGGCCTAAGGGACAAGACGGTGGAAGACTTCATCCGCAAGCCGAAGATAAACAGAATAAAAATCCCCAAATAAACTTATGTTTGTTAAAAATCAGGTAGCACTCCTCACAAGAGAATGTCCTGTGTGAGTTCTCATATGAGGCCTAAGGGACAAGACGGCGGAAGACTTCAGCCGCAAGCCGAAGATAAACAAAAAAACTTATGTTTGTTAAAAATCAGGTAGCACTCTCAAATCTCTCAAAATGATGAATTCAGCCATCTAATGTACTGGTTTGGTAGCTGGGAGCTAGTATGATGACATGGAAACGGTAGTTGTGCGGGAACACATTATTATTAACATTAGTAAAAAGTTTTTTAAGCTCCAGTGGGTGGAGTTCGATTTTCCTCAATTGGACAATCCATATCATAACCGTACAAAAATGGGTAAGAGGCAAAGTTGCGGCGAACCCAAAGAACCTTTTGGAGTAAATGTTACCGAAGAGGACAAACGTGGCGTCATCGCCTGAGATTGAGAGTGCATACATCTATGTCGCACTGGTATGCGGAGTCGGGATCACGTTGATGTTGATCAACGCCTGGGCGGCTTGGGAAGCTGGGAGCTGGTGGGATGACCAGGAAACAGTAATTGTGCGGGAGCACATTATAATTCACATTAATGGGAAGATTGCTATGCATAAAGTTGGCATTCAGCAGTAGAGTACATTTGTGAGTCATCCCCTGAGATTGAGATTACATACGTCAATCTTGCCCATGTATGCGGAGTAGGGATCACGTTGTGACCAGTGGGAGGAGTTCATCACGACTCAAACAACTATTGCTGGTATTTATTTAAAATACTCAGGACTTGAAGGATCAGGTCATTATGGCCAGTACGAGCTCACTGACATTGGGGCAGCTGGGAGCTGGTGGCATGACCAGGAAACAGTAGATGTGAGGGAACAGGAGTGCAACAATATCCATTGGGAACGATTTACTACTGATTCTGATGTAACATGGCAAGTTTGTCACTTGTATTACAAAAACCAAAGACAACATGGGGGTCTGTCGACAATTACTCGTGTAATAATGGATAAAGTCTCAAAACGATGAATTCAGCCATCTAATGTACTGCTTTGGTAGCTGGGAGCTAGTGGGATGACATGGAAACAGTAGTTGTGCTGGAACACATTATTATTCACATTATTAAGAAGTTTTTTCAGCTCCATTGGGAGGAGTTCGATTTTCCTCAATTGGACAATCCATATCTTTACCGTACAAAAATGGGTAAGAGGCAAAGTTGCGGCGAACCCGAAGAACCTTTCGGAGTAAATGTTACCGAAGAGGACAAACGTGGAGTCATCGCCTGAGATTGAGAGTGCATAGATCTATGTCGCACTGGTATGCGGAGTCGTGATCACGTTGATGGTGATCAACGCCTGGGCGGCTTGTGAAGCTGGGAGCTGGTGGGATGGCCAGGAAACAGTAATTATGCGGGAGCACATTATAATTCACATTAATGGGAAGTTTTTTATGCATAAAATAGGCATTCAGCAGTAGAGTACATTTGTGAGTCATCCCTTGAGATTGAGATTACATACGTCAATCTTGCCCATGTATGCGGAGAAGGGATCACGTTGTGACCAGTGGGAGGAGTTCTTCACGATTCAAACAACTATTGCTGGTATTTATTTAAAATACTCAGGACTTCAAGGATCAGGTCATTATGACCAGTACGAGCGCACTGACATTGGGGCAGCTGGGAGCTGGTGGCATGACCAGGAAACAGTAGATTCGACGGAACAGGAGTGCAACACGATCCATTGGGAACGATTTACTATTGATTCTGATGTTACATGGCAAGTTGGTCACTTGTATTACAAAAATCAAAGACAACATGGGGGTCTGTCGCCAATTACTCGTGTAATAATGGATACAGTCTCAAAACGGCCAAAGGGACAAGACGGCGGAAGACTTCGTCCGCAAGCCGAGGTTAATAGAATAAAAATCACAAAATAAACGTATGTTTGTTAAAAATTCTGAATAATGGCAATAGGTAGCACTCTTTACACGAGAAATGTCTTTCTCCTGTATGACTCCTCATATGAGGGCTAAGGGACAAGACGGTGGAAGACTTCATCCGCAAGCCGAAGATAAACAGAATAAAAATCCCCAAATAAACTTATGTTTGTTAAAAATCAGGTAGCAGTCCTCACAAGAGAAGTGCCATTCTCCTGTGTGAGTTCTCATATGAGGCCTAAGGGACAAGACGGCGGAAGACTTCATCCGCAAGCCGATGATAAACAGAATAAAAATCCCCAAATAAACTTATGTTTGTTAATAATCAGGTAGCACTCCTCACAAGAGAATGCCTTTCTCCTGTGTGAGTTCTCATATGAGGCCTAAGGGACAAGACGGCAGAAGACTTCATCCGCAAGGGACAAGACGGCGGAAGACTCCATCCGCAATCCGAGGTTAATAGAATTAAAATCACAAAATAGACTAATGTTTGTTAAAAATTCTGAATCATGGCAATAGGTAGCACTCTTTACACGAGAAATGTCTTTCTCCTGTATGAGTCCTCATATGAGGCCGAAGGGACAAGACGGCGGAAGACTTCGTCTGCAAGCCGAGGTTAATAGAATAAAAATCACAAAATAAACTAATGTTTGTTAAAAATTCAGAATAATGGCAATAGGTAGCACTCTTTACACGAGAAATGTCTTTCTCCTGTATGAGTCCTCATATAAGGGCTAAGGGACAAGACGGCGGAAGACTTCGTCCGCAAGCCGAGGTTAATAGAATAAAAATCACAAAATAAACTTATGCTTGTTAAAAATTCTGAATAATGGCAATAGGTAGCACTCTTTACACGAGAAATGTCTTTCTCCTGTATGAGTCCTCATATAAGGGCTAAGGGACAAGACGGTGGAAGACTTCATCCGCAAGCCGAAGATAAACAGAATAAAATCCCCATATAAACTTATGTTTGTTAAAAATCAGGTAGCAGTCCTCACAAGAGAAATGCCACTCTCCTGTGTGAGTTCTCATATGAGGCCTAAGGGACAAGACGGTGGAAGACTTCATCCGCAAGCCGAAGATAAACAGAATAAAAATCCCCAAATAAACTTATGTTTGTTAAAAATCAGGTAGCACTCCTCACAAGAGAATGCCTTTCTCCTGTGTGAGTTCTCATATGAGGCCTAAGGGACAAGACGGCGGAAGACTTCATCCGCAAGCCGAAGATAAACAAAAAAACTTATGTTTGTTAAAAATCAGGTAGCACTCTCAAATCTCTCAAAATGATGAATTCAGCGATCTAATGTACTGCTTTGGTAGCTGGGAGCTAGTGGGATGACATGGAAACAGTAGTGGTGCTGGAACACATTATTATTCACATTATTAAGAAGTTTTTTCAGCTCCATTGGGAGGAGTTCGATTTTCCTCAATTGGACAATCCATATCTTTACCGTACAAAAATGGGTAAGAGGCAAAGTTGCGGCGAACCCGAAGAACCTTTCGGAGTAAATGTTACCGAAGAGGACAAACGTGGAGTCATCGCCTGATATTGAGAGTGCATAGATCTATGTCGCACTGGTATGCGGAGTCGTGATCACGTTGATGTTGATCAACGCCTGGGCGGCTTGGGAAGCTGGGAGCTGGTGGGATGACCAGGAAACAGTAATTGTGCGGGAGCACATTATAATTCACATTAATGGGAAGATTTCTATGCATAAAGTTGGCATTCAGCAGTAGAGTACATTTGTGAGTCATCCCCTGAGATTGAGATTACATACGTCAATCTTGCCCATGTATGCGGAGAAGGGATCACGTTGTGACCAGTGGGAGGAGTTCTTCACGACTCAAACAACTATTTCTGGTATTTATTTAAAATACTCAGGACTTCAAGGATCAGGTCATTATGACCAGTACGAGCGCACTGACATTGGGGCAGCTGGGAGCTGGTGGCATGACCAGGAAACAGTAGATTCGACGGAACAGGAGTGCAACACGATCCATTGGGAACGATTTACTATTGATTCTGATGTTACATGGCTAGTTTGTCACTTGTATTACAAAAATCAAAGACAACATGGGGGTCTGTCGCCAATTACTCGTGTAATAATGGATACAGTCTCAAAACGGCCAAAGGGACAAGACGGCGGAAGACTTCGTCCGCAAGCCGAGGTTAATAGAATAAAAATCACAAAATAAACTTATGTTTGTTAAAAATTCTGAATAATGGCAATAGGTAGCACTCTTTACACGAGAAATGTCTTTCTCCTGTATGACTCCTCATATGAGGCCAAAGGGACAAGACGGCGGAAGACTTCGTCCGCAAGCCGAGGTTAATAGAATAAAAATCACAAAATAAACTTATGTTTGTTAAAAATTCTGAATAATGGCAATAGGTACCACTCTTTACACGAGAAATGTCTTCCTCCTGTATGAGTCCTCATATGAGGGCTAAGGGACAAGACGGTGGAAGACTTCATCCGCAAGCCGAAGATAAACAGAATAAAAATCCCCAAATAAACTTATGTTTGTTAAAAATCAGGTAGCACTCCTCACAAGAGAAATGCCATTCTCCTGTGTGAATTCTCATATGAGGCCTAAGGGACAAGACGGCGGAAGACTTAATCCGCAAGTTGAAGATAAACAGAATATAAATCCCCAAATAAACTTATGTTTGTTAAAAAATCTGAATCATGGGAATAGGTAGCACTCCTTACAAGAGAAATGTCTTTCTCCTGTATGAGTTCTCATGTGAGGCCCAAGGGACAAGACGGCGGAAGACTTCATCCGCAAGTCGAAGGTAAACATAATAAAAATCACCAAATAAACTTATGTTTGTTAAAAATAACAGTAGCGATTTTTTTTGGGCCATTGGATCATCGTTGAGCTGTTTCCTGGCAGTAACGGTGACACTCGAGTAACCATGGTAACGGTAAAGGTAAAAGATAAGTTTCATTTAAGGCCCTAATATTTTTTTTTTTTTGCCATAAAGATGGGTTTCTTTTAAGGCCCTTGTAATTTATTTTTGCCATTTGAACTCATCGTGGAGCTGTTTCCCAGCAGAGACGGTAACACTACAGTTGCCATGGAAAAGGTATAACACGGGGTTCTTTTAACGCCCTGGCGATTTTTTTTGGCCATTGGTCTCTGGTGCATCTGTTTCCCGGCAGAGGCGGTGACACTAGAGTAGCCATGGTAAAGGTAAAGGTAAAAGATAAGATTCATTTAAGGCCCTTGCGATTTTGTTTTGGCCATTGGGTCTTATGTTGGAGCTGTTTCCCGGGAGAGACGGTAACACTAGAGTAGCCATGGTAAATGAAAAGGTAAAAGACGGGATTTTTTAAAGGTCCTTATAACGTTTTTACTTTACCTGTATACGGAATATACGTAAGGTAAAGTATTGTATTCGTGCGGGCCAATTTTCGGCAAACCTCAACTTTGAACCGTCATTGCTCCCAGACCTCAAAAGCCACTGAAACTTGCATATACATTTCGGAAACATCCAATCCTTCGGAATACGAAAAACATCTCACTTTTTTCTTCCGACGAAAAGTTTGCCCACAGGAATTTTTAGAAGAGGTCAGGTACTCCGTGTCAGTACGTATGTGTGTAGCTAGCTAGCTAGCTATGTATGTGGCATTGACCTGGACGGCACAATTTTCAACCGATTTTCTTCAAAATCGGTAGTGACCTTTCTAAAATTGGAAGAAATCAGAATCCGGAAGCCCAGTTCCCCCTCATTAAAATTAAGGGGGTTACCCCCCAAAAACTCCCCCAAAAGGTAGAAAAAAAAATATTTGCTCAAAATCGGTTCTACGATTTTGATGAAATTTTAGACAATTATAGAACAAATAATAACGAATCCAAAGATACCACCCACTACCCCCGCATAACTCTCTGGAAGGGGGGAAATCCCCCCTGGACCTGTAAAAGGGTGAAATCAGTGGATTCAGTGGTTTGAGGTATACGAGTAGTTCTGAATAGGACACATGACAACCGCCATACCCGTCACAAATGGTATATGGCTTATCTCAAGCCCCCCCCCCCCCCGGGGGGGGGGGGGGGGGCAATTTTCAGTGACATTTAAAGTGCGGTTTATGGGGTCTCAAACTCTTCGGGGGAACGTTGTGAAGCAATTTTTTGTGTCAAAAAGTTGTTCTGAACGTATCCAAGCACCCCACCCCCCCATTTGGGTAGATTGGAGTGGTTTGCGAAACATGGGTTGTGTGGGCTCAAAATGATCGGGAGATCGTTCTGAGACAATTTATTTGGTCAAAATGTTTTTTCGCCCCCCCCCCTCCCTCCCCCCTTATAGGGAAAGTTTTGGTTACATTCCAAAGTACATTGTATGGGGTATCAAAATGCTCGGGGAAACGTTCTGAGGCAATTTATTTTGTCAAAAGGTTATTCCGAGCTTCTCCAACCTCCCCACCTCCTTTTCGGGGGTAGTTTTTAAGGGTCCGCTATACCTGACGGTGCATTTTTTGCCGCCCATAAGATTAACATTGCGAGCGGCGATTCTTTTTCAAGGTTTACCCTTGGTTGGAAAGACACAAAATTTTGCCTGTACCTAGCCCTAACAATGTTCTAGGGAGTGTTCGAAGCAGATTTCCCATTTTTTTACTGGTTTTCGAGATACAGCACTTTTCTTGAGGTATGCGATGCTAGCATTTGCAAACAGTTGCAATAAAAGAAACCAGTGAGAAATTGGGAAATCTGCTTCGAACACTCCCTAGAACATTGTTAGGGCTAGGTACAGGCAAAATTTTGTGTCTTTCCAACCAAGGGTAAACCTTGAAAATGAATCGCCGCTCGCAATGTTAATCTTATGGGCGGCAAAAAATGCATCGTCAGGTATAGCGTCCTCTTAAGTGGTTGCCGAAGTACGTCGTGTTTGGTCTCGTAAGTACTCGGGGGAACATTCTGGGGCCATTCCTTTTGTCAAAACGTTTTTACTTTCTCGCCCGTATGTAATACATGGGCTGAGAAAGTTATGTCTTCGTGCAAAATTTCGATTTTGACATTTTGGGTTTCCCATGATCCTGGAGGTCCCCCGAGTCCAAAAAAGTGGTTTTTAAAAAATGTCCGTCCGACGTACGTGCGTACGTACGTATTGAGCAACCTCCATTGCTTACCGCCACCCATGTCGAACGTTTGTCCCGTTTTTACCGCCACCCCGTTCAGTGTATAAGCTAAGCATATGTAACATAGTTTTAGTTTTCAAAAATTCAAAAAGGAATATTTTAAATTTTGCCGGGAACAGTTGCGAAGGGATTGCGACTGTCTTGCCGGTCGGTGACACGACAGTTTTTGCGGAGGTTGCGCCGTTCCATGCTGTTCCCAACGGTTCAAAACGTGATTGCTTTTTCTGTACACATTGGCCATAGTAGCTTCACCTATTCACGGAAAATTATTGTATACTGAAGGAAATATAGGCTTAAATGAAGAAGAATAAGGAAAGCCGACAGGAATACAACTTATCCATATATTAAGACGTACGTATAAATGTTTTTTCTGGACTAATGATAAATGATTGAAGTTGTACCTACTAAAGGGGACCATGTGATCCGATGACCTAGTACCGACCTATGTTATATATTGTAGCTGATGCGAGTTCCGACGATGCAGGGTTAGAGTAACCTCGATGGGGCGGGCGGCCGCCCGGTTTCTACCTAAAGTTATGTCCTGAACTTACCCTAGACAAAATGCAGTGACCACCATCATGTAAAGTACCTACCCTATCTACTGCCGCCACTACCAGCCACCCCCGTCGCCTCTACAACTTCAATCAGGTTTTCATAATGTAGCGAAGAATAAAAATTGCAATCAATAACTATAGGTAGGTAATAAGTATTTTCGGAGAATCAATTATCTTAATAACGTATATGGAATTTCTAATACCGGTACCGGCCTAAAAATTTACTTTGTTCCTTTGACAAGTATACTAGGTAGGTACGTACGTCAAGATTTTTTTTACATATCTAAACCTTTGCTTAAAGCTACGTAGGTAGGTCACTAATGATTTTCTTTCCACAGTTCCTCCCCTTCCTTGGTTTATTTACCTTTTTTTTTGTTATGTATTATATATTTTTCTTTTTCTCAAACCAACCTTGTTCTTTCAATATCTGTGTGCACACACCTTAGGTCCTCAGAATTATGTCCTCGTAACCCCGCCTGCGTTTGAGCTAGCCAGGCAGCGTTACAAAATGACGCCCAACAACGTGAGGCATTTTTCTTAGTCTAGGGTTTGTGCATCGTGGTTGGAATGACAAGGTTGTTTTGTTTGGTTGTAATCGTTATATTTTAGTGCGTTAGTTAAGTATCTGATTTCTTATCGTTATTTATCTATTTAGTTATTTATTATTACGTATTGTCATATATAGTTTACCGTAAATTTATAGCTCGTATATTTATAGTTAGTTATTTTATATTCCCCAACCTTCCCGTTATATTTTTATCCTTCCCGAATACAGTCTGCTTTTGGTGTTTTTGCTTTCCCTATCACGCATGCTTTGGCTGATAGCTTCAAAAACTTTGACCTAATTGCATTCTTGTGTCACAGTTTTCATGTGTCTTGCTTTGCTTGCAACATTGGTAATGAGTAGTGGCTTGTGCTTTGCAACTATTTTTCCATGTAAGCATTTAGCTTGATTTTTCCCCAGTTTAATTTTTTTTTTTTTTTACAGAAAAAATTGTAGAGGCATGCAGCGGTAATTAGGTAGTTAGGCTGTAGGGCTTTTTCATGTTGATGAAGGTACAGCATTAGTGACAGGTTTAGGAATTTTCTTTAGGTGGAATCTAGGGCGGTCGTGCCGTTCCCATCTGGGCACACGACGTACTTGGAAGAAGGTAAGAGTGGTAAAAATTGCCACATAGGACTTAGGCGCTGTACCTAAGTTTAAAAGTGAGGTTAGAAAATAGGGCGAATGGTCAAGGGCTAAACCTTTCCACGCAAAATTTTTTTTGAGAGTAGGTATTATTTTGCAAGTAGGTACTAGGTACAGTTTTGTACATGGCTTCTGCGATGCCGTCTCTCACCAATATTTTAAACTCTATGCAGCAGGAGGCATTGATTATTGTAGCTGCAAAACTGGCCGTTGTAGATCCAACTTGTACGGTGGATTCAACAACCAATGTGGAAGACTTGCGACGAAATCTAAAACTGATGATGACTGCTCACCCGGAAGTAGCGGGAAAAATACCTGGATTTGAGTTTCTTCTGGCCACAAGCGGATTGACTCCCACCGATTTAACTCAGACGTTCGTCTTCCCGCCTCTCCAAGCTGGAACTCACCCAGGCCCAAAAAAGGGTGAAGAACGAAAGAAAGAAGAGCAAAATCTCACATGGCTGACCTTACAAGAGGGACAGAAAACTCTCCAGGAACAGCAGCAAAGGGACAACCCAAGTGACAAATATCGAGAAATTAGGACGCTACAGCGGAATAAGACATCGGACGGAGAAGAGGACGACCGAATTTACGAAGGTAAGGAGGACGAAATTACACTAGGCGGAGTCTCGAACGAGCAGCTAATGTCAGCAATGATTGCTAATCAGCAAATGATGACCAGAATGATGCAGGCGTTTGTCCAGAACATGGAGGGCAGTACCGGAAACGGAGGAGGAGGTAGCAATCTACTTCGGTTTCAGAAGGAAGCGCATCGCCAGAACATTGTCTTCAAGGGGGAGAAAAAGGAATCGATCAAGGATTTTCTAGAGAAGTTTGAAGCCCTGCGGAAGATGATCAAACTGAAAGGAACTGAGGAATTGTTGGCTCTTCGGAATCTTATGCAAGAAAAGGCCGGCATTGGTTTAAGTCCTGGAATTTTGCGGATTACGCTGCTTACAAGCAAGAAGTTTTGCGGACCTATGTGCCTATTGACTATGATGCGAAGATTCGCCAAGTGATAACCACACGCAAACAAAAGAAGACCGAGAGAGTCACGGAATTCATCGCACAGATACGAAACCTGAATGAAGAACTCCGCAACCCCTTTACCTGTGACGAATTGATTTCAATTATGAAATTAAACCTACACACGGACTTCTTAGTTCACGTGAACCTGCAAGATTTTCCAAGTTATCTTTCATTCGATACCTTCTGTCGCAAGATTGAAAACAGTCTGGAGCTGGTGGAGAAGTATCCAGTGCGCAACGAGGATATCATGGAGGTTGCAGTCGAGGTGGTTAATTTGGAGCAGACAAAATGTTTCAATTGCCAAGAATTTGGGCACATGGTTCGACAGTGCCCGAAGAAGACTCCAAAAAACTAGAAGGAGGGTTCGTCAAACCAGGCGCAGAACCTGTGGTTGTTAATGGCAAAGACCTGGAAGAAACCGAGACCATACCCCTATGCTTAACCAAGGTTACATTGGACACCATGGCTCGCGACCCTAATCACTCAAGAAGAATATTTATCGAAATTTGGATAAATACGATGAAGATTGTGGCTCTCGTAGATACAGGTGCCAGCCATACAGTATTTCGGAGGGAACTATTCTACGAGATTCAAGAGCAAGGAGTAAGACTGACAGCATTGGCAGCTCGTGCGAAGGTGGCCGACGGAGGCTACGCAGAAATTACGGGGGCCTTGCGTCCAAAACTACATATAGGAGGAGTAATTTGGAAAGGAACCTGCTATATGGTCAAGAAACTGCCATATGCAGCCATTATTGGCATGAATACGCTTCGTGCCCTCAAGGCAAAAATTGATCTGGGTAAGGGAACGCTCACATTAAAGAGTGAGGACGTTGAAGAACCTGAAGAAGTGATGGAATTGTATACCCGGGCAGGAGATGACGCCATTGAGGTCGAAGTTATAGATGCAGAGGACGACCCACCAAAACTGCCACCTGACAATGATACGCCTCATGAGGATGAACACTTCCACCACCCGGGTCTAAACGACGAACAAAAGAAGGCAGTAGCGGCCATAAACGCGGCAAAAAAGCGTCAGACGCATTCGTATAACCTAAGATATAGGCAATTAGAATTTAAGGAGGACACTTTAGTTTGGCGTAAGAATTTTCCACAATCCTCGCTGATAGACAGAACCGCTGCTAAAATGGAACCTAAATATGTTGGACCTTTTAAGATTGCACAAGTTTTGTCTCCTACTCAATACCAGTTAAAAGATTTAAACGGAAAGGATTGCGGTCGTTGGCATGTGAGCCACCTTAAACCCGTTGTTAATGGCGAATCAGATTGATGGTAGATCGTTCCTTTTAACCCTCCTCCCTGAATCCGCCGAAACCGAACCGACCTCTTTTGTAACATAGTTTTAGTTTTCAAAAATTCAAAAAGGAATATTTTAAATTTTGCCGGGAACAGTTGCGAAGGGATTGCGACTGTCTTGCCGGTCGGTGACACGACAGTTTTTGCGGAGGTTGCGCCGTTCCATGCTGTTCCCAACGGTTCAAAACGTGATTGCTTTTTCTGTACACATTGGCCATAGTAGCTTCACCTATTCACGGAAAATTATTGTATACTGAAGGAAATATAGGCTTAAATGAAGAAGAATAAGGAAAGCCGACAGGAATACAACTTATCCATATATTAAGACGTACGTATAAATGTTTTTTCTGGACTAATGATAAATGATTGAAGTTGTACCTACTAAAGGGGACCATGTGATCCGATGACCTAGTACCGACCTATGTTATATATTGTAGCTGATGCGAGTTCCGACGATGCAGGGTTAGAGTAACCTCGATGGGGCGGGCGGCCGCCCGGTTTCTACCTAAAGTTATGTCCTGAACTTACCCTAGACAAAATGCAGTGACCACCATCATGTAAAGTACCTACCCTATCTACTGCCGCCACTACCAGCCACCCCCGTCGCCTCTACAACTTCAATCAGGTTTTCATAATGTAGCGAAGAATAAAAATTGCAATCAATAACTATAGGTAGGTAATAAGTATTTTCGGAGAATCAATTATCTTAATAACGTATATGGAATTTCTAATACCGGTACCGGCCTAAAAATTTACTTTGTTCCTTTGACAAGTATACTAGGTAGGTACGTACGTCAAGATTTTTTTTACATATCTAAACCTTTGCTTAAAGCTACGTAGGTAGGTCACTAATGATTTTCTTTCCACAGTTCCTCCCCTTCCTTGGTTTATTTACCTTTTTTTTTGTTATGTATTATATATTTTTCTTTTTCTCAAACCAACCTTGTTCTTTCAATATCTGTGTGCACACACCTTAGGTCCTCAGAATTATGTCCTCGTAACCCCGCCTGCGTTTGAGCTAGCCAGGCAGCGTTACACATATGCGGAACCTACAGACATTATCCTCGTTTTTACTGCCATGTGAATATTTTACGTTTCACTAGCGCTTACTGCCATGACGCAAGTTGTCGCTACAATGGCGCGTAATTCAAACACTTCACTCTCGCATCTTACCAACTATTTCTTAAGTAGAAAACGCTTATGAATGTCAAATAAATGTTAATATTGCTTGAAATTGTTAGAAAACATTATGTCAGTTCAAGAAATAGATCGCCTTCCATCAGTGGTAAAATAATGGAGTACAATGTGAGCTCTGCGGTAGGGCTTGTAGTTGGTCACTAGTCAAAGAGATGGAACTAAGATTTTTTTTTACATTTCGTTCACTAACACTGTTGGGACAGCCTTGATGGTCGACTTTTGAGGAGCAGTGAGAGCCGGGTCACACCGGTTCGATCCCGATCCTAAAAAAAGTTTTTCTGATCGGCATTCACCTCTGATATGTTCAGCATGTCAGGTAAAATGTACATCGAGGCTGTGGTGGTTCAGAACCCAACTAAAACTGTAGGTTTCCATCGTTTACACGATGGCTGGGGAGCTGGTAGATACTTAGTAGTGCTGCCAGCTGAGCAATAATGGATAGTTCTTGAAACGAGCTAGTCAGGGGCGCCATTTTGGGGGAGGGGGGGGGGCAGGGTCCACTTTGCCCCCCTCCCCCCCCGGAAATTTGGGGGACGATTATTTTTATAATGTCAAATAACTAAAAATCACAACTCTTTAACTCTAAATACACCTGCATGTACTTATAATTTTGTACGTTATTTTTTCCCGGCTTATTTTGAGGGGAAAAATGTCCTTGTTCTGAAATACAGTTTCGTCTTTTTAACAGATACTGTGATTTTATAATCGAGCGATTTTTGCCTGCATAAATAATGCATTCGTTTCTAATGTATCAAAGACATAGGTAGGTATAATTATCAAAACAAATAAGTGTTCAACATAAAAAACATCAAAAAACAGAATAATTGTTTGCCCCGGGTTGGCATAACACCAGAGGAGTTAGACAGAACCCGAATAAGAGTGGGCATTACATCCATGCCTTAAGCGGAAAATATTCCTTACACCGGGATTCGAATCCAGACCTCTGAGGTCACAAGTCGAATGCCTTGGACGCTGGGTCACTGAGAGGCGCAGAGACCCATCAGACTGATAAGAAACTTGAATATATCTGATGTTTACAATTTATTGCCCCCCCCCCCCCCCCCCCGATTGCTGGGCCCCCACCTATAACACTGTTGGGCATGTTGGTGGCTTCAAAGTGTTGCACTGAGATTTGAAATACCTACTTACTACCTTTTGAATGACAGAATAAGTCAAAAAGTAACAAAAATGAGGATCCAGAAATCGCAAATAAACTGCCAATCACTTTTTTGGCCATAACGTTACTAGCCTCGATAATGAAAAGAAAAACTCGAAAAGTTGAAATAAAAATGTGCTGTGAAAGTATTTAATTAAATTAATTTAAAGTAGGTATAAAAACCGTGGGACGTACTACCCTTTTCTATCTCATGTAGCATTACCGCCAGTAAAAAGCAGCCAATCACGTTCTTGTTCTTCAGCGCATGCGCCAGTCGCCAAAACATTTCACAATGAGCGACAAGGCGCGTAATTCAAACATCTCTTTCACATATTTTAATCTAGGTACTATAAATCTTTAAATGAAAAAAGAACTCATTTGATGTCAGATAAATGTTAAAATATCTTCAAAATGTTGTAAAACTTATTTGTGAAACGAAAAAATAGATTGCCTTCAATCAGTGGTCAAATAGTTGAATATATCTGAGCTCTAGGGAAGGACTTGTAGAAAGCCACTACTTGGAGGATGAAACTAAGAATTGTTTTACAGTTCCTTGAATTTTAATTTTTTTTGGGTATGTTGATGGTTCCAAAGTGTTGTACTGGGCTATGAAATACTAACTTTTATAACAGAAGTCAAAAAGTAACAAAAATGAGGATCCAAAAATCGAAAATAAACTGTTAATTACGTCTTTGGCTATAACGGTAACTAGTTTCGATAATGAAAAAACAAATTCCAAAAGTTGATATAAAAATGTTAAGTGAAAGTATTTAATTCAATTAATTTAATGTAAGGATACGTACACCTGACAAAACTACGGGTCTTACCGCCCAATGTAAATCGGCCATAAGCTTTACCGCCAGTGGCGATAAAACGTTCGTATGCAAAAACGATCGTAAGAGTGGCGGTAGTATATGGGCGCATATCCCTACCTCAGTCTGTCGCGCAACTGGACGTCACACCGTTCGTCCGATTTTGCTCAAATTCGGTATGTAGGCACCTAATGTAAATATCTGGACATGTTTTTTGATAACTCAAAAATTGCGCCTGCTATGGTCAAAAAAAGGCAAAAAATCGTGTTTTTTGACAGTTAAGAAGGGCTGGAAGCTACGTATACCAAGTTGGAACCTTGAAAATTTGCGAAAGTGTTTTTGAATAGATGCTTTTAGGTCTTATACAATCATTTGGAGGTGGGCCAATAACTTGGCCCAGTTTAGGCCCAAACGCGTTGGTCGTCACTCCGGTAGCACTATTCGATCGATTTCAATAAAAATTGGTAGGGAGGTGTACTTTAACCTAGTTTGATGTTTTACCGAACGAATTTTATCCAACATAATGATTATGGCCAATATTGGCATTATCGTAGGAAAATTTTCCAAAAATGGAAATCACGTTTTTGATTGGTTCAGACGGATTTGCAACAACCCTAATCGAAAGATTTCCTTGAAAATTGGTGAAAGTGGTCTCAGATAGATGCTTCAAGGTCATTTTCAATAGATTTTCAATTACTTGAAAATTAAGGCCGTGACATGGAAAATAGAAAACACGTACTTTGCGCGTCGAACGACACTTCACCATTTGACGGATATGTTTGAAATCCGGTGAGTAGGTGCCTAAAATTATTGTCCAGTGTATGGCAAAATATTTTTTAGAAAAAGTTAAAATTTTGGTCCAAAAAAAATAAATTACGTAAAAAAAAAAATCAAAATTTTCGATACCGCTGTCGTAAAAATTGCGAGAAAGTCAAGTGCGACCATTGTCGGACCCTTTATTCCGACTCCAATCATTTAACCAAGGGTTTATTTCTAGGAATCACGCAAATAAGCAGCTAAAGTTTTGTCAGACCGTGTCGTACCGCTTGTTTCCCCTGGACCTACCTACATAGGTGTCTGGCAACTAGAGGTGCGAGCTGCTACCCAAGTTCTAGCTACTACATTGCTTTTCTGAGAGAACTTTTTGTCACAAATAAAGCAAGAGAACCGCTTATTTTCGCCAGTATGGATTCGTACATGTTTCTGGAGATTCCCGCTTTCTGTAAATTTCTTATCGCATAACAAAAAGTCAAACGGCTTCTTCCCAGTATGAATGAGTGAATGTCTACCAAGACTTCCACTAGTTCTGAAGTCCTTTCCACAAACTGAGCAATGCTATGGCTTTTCACCTGTATGTATTAACTCGTGCTCCTTCAGGTTCCCTTTCAATACAATTTTTTTTCCACATTCGGAGCACTCGAATGGCTTATCACCGATATGCTTGCGAATGTGTCGTTCTAATATCACTTTTCTGAGAGAACTTCTTGTCACAAATAAAGCAAGAGAACCGCTTATTTTCGCCAGTATGGATTCGTACATACTTCTTGAGATTCCCATTTTCGGTAAATTTCTTATCGCATAACAAACAGTGGAACGGCTTCTTCCCGCTATGTGTCCAGGCCTGCCTATTATTTAGACTTCCAAGTGTTGTGAAAGTTTTGCCGCAGATTAACCCTTTACTGCATGACTTCTTAGAATTGGTGAAAAATTGCTACTGGGTTGCTTATAGGCTCTAGGTAGTCCAAAAATTCTTCACTTACCCATTGAGCTTAAAAATTAACAACCTAAGGTAGTTCCATATGTGCATAGCCGGAAACTATTGAGGAGGTAATGGTCTGAGTTGGTAAAGTGCTTGTACACTTCTTCGAGGCCTGCCTCAGTAAGTTCAGAAGGTGATTTGATTGAAATCTTCAATTGTAATACTTTCAGTCTCACCAACTCTGCGTCTGTTGAATATGGTCAGTGCGCCCAGCTTCAGTTCTGCAGTTTCCACCCAGTGACATTTCGACCACTTCTTCATGCCCATAATGTTTTTTAGGTCTTCGTTAATGCCATCGATTACTTCACAAACATCACGTGACTGAGGTAATTTCATACTTTTGTTGAAGCTTTTGGTTTTGATTGTCAGTTCTGCCAACGGGATGATCTTCCCTTTGCATTCATTTCGAATTACATCATCGAACATCTTATACCTCTTGGACTCCTCGTAACGTCCATTCTTATTACAGTCATGGACCAGAAATGTGGTGTAGTCATATAAGACCCGGCAGTACCTCTCTGCCAATGACGGTGTCGCCCCGTTTTTAGTTACTTTTAACGTGCCATCTTTTTGATCATTTCAACAAACATGTCCGCATACCCTGGTGATAAGAAATACTTTAGTTCTTTTGTTTCTCCCTGTGTCTTTTTTAACATGTCAGATATGAGGCCTAGGTCTCGCAGTTTTTGTTTCACGTGTTCATCTTTGCGATATGACTTCCTCTCCCACAGGTCCTTCCCGAAGGCAAGGAAACAGCCATTGCTTCTTACTTCTGTCCCTACTTCAGCGGTAAACGAAAACCAGGAATTTACCATGGTGGCGTCGAGAAGGTGATAGAAGACTCTCATGTACCACTTTTTGGACTTGAGGACTGTTTTGAGGCGTCCTGTTGGTACCTATCTCAGCTCGAACGTGGTCCAGAGTGGTCGTAGCGAACACGTAGGGGTTGTTGGCCGGAACGCCGCCGGCTGATCTCTCCTTAATAATTCTTTCCATAGATGAGTAGCTTAGGTTGTCTATCAGTGTGAACACTCTCTTACTGCTCTTGCCAATGGTTTCGACAAGACGAAACGACGACATGAGTCCAGAATCCTCAGCAGTCGTGGACTCCTTCACTTTTTGAACTCCAGCATTAGTAATGGAGTCACACTCCCCGGCCCGACGCCTTTTAAAAATAAGGAGTGACCCGAGGCAGTGCTTCACCGCCTCCAGCCAAAGTTGGCGTCTTTCTTTTTTGAACACTCCCACTGAGGCAAAAGTCGCACCGGCTGATCTCTTGCAAGGTTCGAAGAATGATTTTTTGAGTGTGCGGGAATGTGGCTTTAGCCTCTCTATAACAAACACACAGCCTCTATACTTATAAGTATTTTGATGATCCATTTTTGATGGAATTGACTGAATTTCGATCGATTTGGCTCCAATCCCAATCCCAGGCGATGAACACAATATGCTCCCGCACAGCTACTGTTTCCTCATCATCCCAGGCGATGAACACAATATGCTCACGCACAGCTACTGTTTCCTCGTCATCCCACCCGATGAACACAATATGCTCCCGCACAGCTACTGTTTCCTCGTCATCCCACCCGATGAACACAATATGCTCACGCTCAGCTACTGTTTTCTCGTCATCCCAGGCGATGAACACGATATGCTCCCGCACAGCTACTGTTTCCTCGTCATCCCACCCGATGAACACAATATGCTCACGCACAGCTACTGTTTCCTCGTCATCCCAGGCGATGAACACGATATGCTCCCGCACAGCTACTGTTTCCTCGTCATCCCACCCGATGAACACAATATGCTCACGCACAGCTACTGTTTCCTCGTCATCCCAGGCGATGAACACAATATGCTCCCGCACAGCTACTGTTTCCTCGTCATCCCAGGCGATGAACACAATATGCTCACGCACAGCTACTGTTTCCTCATCATCCCAGGCGATGAACACAATATGCTCCCGCACAGCTACTGTTTCCTCGTCATCCCACCCGATGAACACAATATGCTCACGCACAGCTACTGTTTCCTCGTCATCCCAGGCGATGAACACGATATGCTCCCGCACAGCTACTGTTTCCTCGTCATCCCACCCGATGAACACAATATGCTCACGCACAGCTACTGTTTCCTCGTCATCCCAGGTGATGAACACAATATGCTCACGCACAGCTACTGTCTCCTCGACATCCCAGGCGATGATCACAATATGCTCACGCACAGCTACTGTTTCCTCGTCATCCCAGGCGATGATCACAATATGCTCACGCACAGCTACTGTTTCCTCGTCATCCCAGGCGATGAACACAATATGCTCACGCACAGCTACTGTTTCCTCGTCATCCCAGGCGATGAACACAATATGCTCCCGCACAGCTACTGTTTCCTCGTCATCCCAGGCGATGAACACAATATGCTCACGCACAGCTACTGTTTCCTCATCATAACAGGCGATGAACACAATATGCTCCCGAACAGCTACTGTTTCCTCGTCATCCCAGGCGATGAACACAATATGCTCACGCACAGCTACTGTTTCCTCGTCATCCCAGGCGATGAACACAATATGCTCCCGCACAGCTACTGTTTCCTCGTCATCCCACCCGATGAACACAATATGCTCACGCACAGCTACTGTCTCCTCGACATCCCAGGCGATGATCACAATATGCTCACGCACAGCTACTGTTTCCTCGTCATCCCAGGCGATGATCACAATATGCTCACGCACAGCTACTGTTTCCTCGTCATCCCAGGAGATGAACACAATATGCTCACGCACAGCTACTGTTTCCTCGTCATCCCACCCGATGAACACAATATGCTCCCGCACAGCTACTGTTTCCTCGTCAACCCAAGCGATGAACTTAATATGCTCACGCACAGCTACTCTTTCCTCGTCATCCCAGGCGATGAACACAATATGCTCACGCACAGCTACTGTTTCCTCGTCATCCCAGGCGATGAACACAATATGCTGCGGCACAGCTACTGTATCCTCGTCATCCCAGGCGATGAACACAATATGCTCACGCACAGCTACTGTTTCCTCGTCATCCCAGGCGATGAACACAATATGCTCCCGCACAGCTACTGTTTCCTCGTCATCCCACCCGATGAACACAATATGCTCCCGCACAGCTACTGTTTCCTCGTCAACCCAGGCGATGAACTTAATATGCTCAAGCACAGCTACTGTTTCCTCATCACCCCGGCGATGAACACAATATGCTCACGCACAGCTACTGTTTCCTCATCACCCCAGGCGATGAACACAATATGCTCCCGCACAGCTACTGTTTCCTCATCATCCCAGGCGATGAACACAATATCCTCACGCACAGCTACTGTTTCCTCGTTATCCCAGGCGTTGAACACAATATGCTCCCGCACAACTACTGTTTCCTCGTCACCCAGGCGATGAACACAATATGCTCACGCATCGCTACTGTTTCCTCATCATCCCAGGCGATGAACACAATATGCTCCCGCACAGCTACTGTTTCCTCATCATCAAACCAGCCCTCCATGGCGCACAATGCCAATCCCGCGACCGCTGGTGAAACTAGTAGCTCTGTAATTGTCATAATATGAAAATTGGATGCAGATGACTCTGAAGCATCTGAGGCCACAAGGTTATTGTTCAAATGATCAAATATTTAATATGCGCGTTTTGATTTTTGAAAAAACTCCACAAAAATGTCTATGACACAAAGGTTTTGAAGATTTTCTCAAACTGGCCTTAACACTGGACTAGAGAGAGGCAAGAGGGAGACCGAAATGGCCCATGAAAGGTATAAGAGGCCCGATGCATCCTTAACGTCCAAGGCTATATTGCTGATGATCATATTATAATCAATTAATTTTTTACTGACAAAAATCAATCGATCGTAAAATCACAATGTAGTGTGTTAATTTCGGAAGTTACTTATACGTATACGGAATATTCAACTGTTTTTTGTCTACTTTTTTTTCGAAAATATTCTGACGACACACTGTTGGATAGGCTACCTGGATATTGGATGGATACCTTTTTAAATATTCTGAAATATAATACGACTTTTTAACATCCAAAATTAACTGGCTTTTGGTGGTTTAACAATCGAGTGATTTATGTCACTAAAAAATTTGTTCAAAATTAACTGATCATAAAATTACAATATAGCCAGTTAATTTCTGTCGTTGAAAAGACATTGCATTTCGGAACAAGTAAATATCTAGCAGTTTCCTCAAAAAATAGGAAAAGTCACCTCATTACAACACTGTTGTGAATTTTTAGGGGAATAGGACATGGTAGAGTTGGTTAAATTCACTCCTTATTAGAAAAAGTTATGATTTAATTTTTTCCTGAAATTTCCTATGTATGGATTCACATAACATGATAATGACATAATGGCAGTAGGGTCTTCTGCACTGAGTCCATCCAGTTAGCAGTCTCACACAACTCATTGAGGTTTGGATGCAGAGCTCCGTGTGAGCGATTTCAAATGGGTTGAGACATTTGAGATTGTTCTGCGGGTCTGCATTGCGGAAAATAACGTATGCAATACTCGGTGGTGTTTGCTCTGCCATTACTTTTGACACCTTCCCCCTACCAGGGGAAGAGGGACACGAAGATGTGCACAAAGGTAATATTTTGTAACGATTAGCTCAAGATTGGGCTAGAAGCAAAAACACTGGTGGTAACGAGGGACCGTCTCAAGCAGAGCCTGAGGTAAGAGGAGGAAATATAATGTGAGGTAGCTTTACCTCGTGCTAAACCTCAGTTATTTTTCTAATTTCTTCTATGACTTAAGTCTTTTGGGATGGGATGCCTTGCGATGAAGACATCCCCCCCCCCCCCCCCCCCCCCTTCGTGATTGGCTGCCTTCTCTGAATTTGAACCTGAGCTGAATAATATTTTCATACTCATTCCCTTTAGAGTTTGGATGATAAGGTGATGGGGTTTAGTGGCAAGGGGGCTGGTCGCGCGCGGCCAGCACTAGTCCCAACTATTTATTCGGTCTCGTACTCCTCTCCGGTCTGCTTCTGTCAATGACTTTGATCAGTTTAGGTTCGCTCTTAAGTTTTTATTGATCTTCTCCTTCCCGCTTTCTGATTTGAAGATTAGCAGGGTATGAGCAGATTCCAGATGCCAAGTTTCAGCTTTGGGGTGGACCTAATTAGCGGTCATATCAACTCCTAACAACCAGTTGAAGACTTTTTTCTTTCGATGACTAAACGAATCGAAAAAAAAGTCGTGTCTGCTGATATTATTTGCTTTTTTGCAAAGCCTTCTAACCGGTGCTAATTAGACAGCGTCTACTCGTGGCACAGACAGATAGAATACTTTAGATTGCCTCATTTTTCTAGAAACTTCTAGAAACATTAAATTGTATCTTCCCGATTACATAATCATCATTTTCCATGTTATTTAAAATTTTATAAGGCTAAGCAAGGTCTACGGTTTCTCTCCTCTTTTCTAGTGTTTTCATACAAAATATAGGTAATTGCTCATTGTAAGAAACAGTTCGGGTTAGCCATTTGAAATTTTGTTGACAGATATTTAATAAAAATTTTCTGGATCCTTTCAATTCATTTAGTTTTGGATTCGTAATGGGGATTCCATATCATACTACAATATTCTAGTTTACTACGAAAAAATGAATTGAATTAAATAATTGGAGTTTGGACAATTTTGAAATATCTCGAGACCCTTTTTATAAATCCTAACTCCTAACATAAATAAAATAAATAAATAAATAAAACATTATTATTACATAGGCAGGCAGATGCAATGAAGCTGTAAATACGAATACACTCCAACACACACTGAAACCTAGCTACCCAGGTAAAATAGCGTCATCTTCACATACAAATTAAAAATTTTATATGAGAGCCTATCTATCAGAGATGCTCAGCGGCCACTCTGCACATAAAAATTCATCTACCGTTTAAAATGTGTTATTGATAAAAAATTAGTATACAGCAGGTTTAAAAAGTTTGAAGGGGAGGGCACGAACAGTCCTGGGGACAGCACTGAGAGGAGTTGCTGCTGCAACCAGGGGAGCGCTGTCATACTTTTTAGTTCTTCTAAACTGGGTACTAAGGTTTGCTGCACCCCTGGTAACCCTGGTTGCATAGCCGTGTTTACCTGAGTTCAAGAGGTCCTCCCTTTCCTCACAAATTTTTCCGTATTGTAATATTTTATAGATATAAATTTCTGTTAAGGAATTGAAGTGTTGGAACCCTTCTTTACAGCTAACATGAACATTCTTGATGCCTCCCTTCCTTTTGTCCGTATATGTGTTAATTGTAATTCAACTTAGAATCAAATATTACTCCTAAGTATTTACATTCATCATTTTTACTCAACGATAAGTTATTCATTCATTTGGAAGTCAAAACGTGTGGGTTTCTGTTTGAGCGTGTACGTCATACTAAAACATTTTTTGATATTGAAC
Organism: Mesopsocus fuscifrons; assembly: GCA_950004255.1. Taxonomy (NCBI): domain Eukaryota; kingdom Metazoa; phylum Arthropoda; class Insecta; order Psocodea; family Mesopsocidae; genus Mesopsocus; species Mesopsocus fuscifrons. The sequence continues at coordinate 17,800,012 of OX465378.1, forward strand.
TCTAGATTATTTTATTTGGCTCCATCTTGGAACAATGTCAAATTCACTCTGTGGCTCAAGGTAATCCTCATCTGGGTTAATTTTTCTTAACAACATTTAAAATCGTCAGCGAATAAACACAAGTTAGGGTGCGTACCACCATGTCCAGTTAAAATTAAACTGGAGATTTTGTCCTATGTTTACCATGTTAAATTTAAATTTTCTGTTAAATTTAACATGGTAAATCTCCAGTTTAATTTTAACTGGGCTTGGTGGGACGCACCCTATGGTTGAACTCCAGTTAAAGTCAGTTTTTACCGTGCAGTAATTGGAATTTAACTGGAGTTTAACGTTAACCTAGTAAGGTGGGACGCACCCTTAGAGTAGTATACTTAACCACAGTTGGTTAATTGTTTATAACGACGAGTAATAATAGAGGACCAAGATTTGATCCCTGGGAGACGAAAGAGTTTAATTCGAAACTTCGAGATTTAACATTATTGTAAAGTAAAACTCAGTTCTTTCAGTCAAATAATAACTGGGAAAAAATTTAATTAAATAATCAGTTAGACCGTAAAACTTTAGTTTCTTCAGTAGTACTTCAAAATCAACTAAATCAAAAGCTTTCCTGACGTCTACCTGACCTTTGCAGTGATGTCCAGTACATCGTTTGTCACTCAAGTTTCGATTGTTTTTCTTTTTCTCCCTTGTACGTGTAGTGAATGGCCCTACACTCTTGAGGGCTGATATATATAGTTGTCTTCAGATGAACATTGTCACACGGTTTCGATGTCGCTCCTACCATAAAATTTTTTGATCGGCATTCAGCTCACCTTTAATATGTTCAGGGTGCGTCCCACCATGCCCAGTTAAAATTAAACTGGATATTTTGTCCTATGGTTACCATATGTTAAATTTAACTTTTGAGTTAAATTTAACATGGTAAATCTCCAGTTAAATTTTAACTGGGCATGGTGGGACGTTAATAAGTGAAAAATATATCGAGGTTGTGATGGTTCGGAACCCACCTAAAACAGCAGGCCCCTGTCGTGCACTATGAGTGGGGAGCTGGTGTTTGATAGAAAAGCCAGGTGAGCACGGCGGATAATTCTTGAAATGGTCTTGTCTTAACTTTCCACCCCTTCTAGTAACTAGCGTAAAAGGGAATAACGCGATGTTTGAAAGTTCATTTCAAAACTGTGGCCAACGTCTTTATTTGTTCGGTAAGAATTGGTGAAAGCCATCCTTAGTTTTATTATGTTCGCATTAAACAAATGAGAATATATTGATTTGTACTCGAGTTGTCACTCTCTATATCGAGCGAACGCTAGAAAATTCGCTTGAAAAACCCTGACTCATTCTATTGCTATTTTCACCACTAATTTACATGGTCCCAGTATTTCTAGAAGTGTATTACGTTTTTTATAAAAAACATTTTTGCTTGAGCAACTCAACTCCTATTGCTGGTTGCTTCAAAATAAATAGGTTACGTACGTACCTACCTACTGTTACAATAGTGTTTCGCTGAACTCATTTTTTCTTGTTTTGAAAAAGAGAATCATCTAATCCGCTGGTTTTGTGTCCAACACAGGAGCCCCTTGTACATGTTAATTTGGTTATTAAAGTGTTCCGTTATTTTGAAATTTAATTTGTTGAATATAACCTTCATTTAGAATAATTTGTTGTGTTCTTCTTTTTTTTTTATTTGAAAGAAAAGGCCACAGCATTGCGCCATAATATGGCCAGAAGCACAAACACATAGGTGACAGCAATTAGTTCAGATTTCTGTATAGAGGCCGGTGGCTTTGGTGAAGGTCAACAGAGCGCTGAGAGAGGCGGCATCTTGGAACATCTTAGGCAGAGTAGGTGGGAGGCAGCACTGTTGACGTAGGGCCTGGTAGCCAGGACACTCCAGCAGAAGATGATGAAGGCTAAGAACGTTGGTGCAATGGGGACATTCATGCTGATGGGTCAGTCGGGAGTGACCAGTTTTTGGTGGGGGCTACCAGAGAGACAGTAGGTCGGACGAGTCGCAGAGACGAGGTGCTACGAGTCCAATCAGTTTGCCAGGTGGTGGTAACGGCAGCTTTAATTAAGTTCTTTGCGTCAGTGTACGGTAGTATCGGATCTGTAACAACTGTGGCGGCAGCACAGCGGGCTGCCCGATCAGCTGCATCATTACCTCTGATGCCCACATGACTGGGAATCCAAGCGAGGGTGAGTTGCTTGCCTTGCGTAAGCAGTTGGTTATTGTTAACTGTACAGGGGGTTATCAGGGGTTGGAGGCTTACCGATACCGGCGACGTCCTGAAGCGAAGGGGGTGGCCACCCTGATGACGATGATGTTGATGGAGCACGGTACCGAGAAGGGAGGTTTGTATATATATCAGGGTAAAAGGTAGGTAAATAACAGGTTAACAGTCAATAAATTGCACAACAGGTAAAAATTATAAGGGGAACTGAACTGTCATATGTTTGTAAAGGGAGACGGAACGGAACGGAACTGACTGATTAAGAGATTAGACTGGGCAGAGCTCTGTCAACACAACGGTTGGACAGGCTGTGAACTGTCTAGTTATAAAGGAGCTGTATCCGAGACACTTCTTCTTCTTTTGTTGGTATGATAGGTAGCTAGTGCCTTCAGAAGTTTGCTCAGCCTTATGTAGCCCCGTCAATTAGGCGCACTATTAGTTCGGTGTGTCCTCTAAAAGTTTACTATAGCGTTATCCTCCCGAAAACAAAAGTTGGTTCCTTTTATATGATCTGACCTTATTGTAACGTTATGTGCCGATCTAAGGTTCGATTTTTAACTATGGTATGGGAGAAGAGAATTAGGAAGTCACCAGCCCAGATTATATGTCCCTACTGTGCCGTATAGGCTTTGTATAGTATAGTTTGGCAGGCTATAGCAGCAAACTAGGAAAATCGGAATAAGGAAAAAGTGTAGAACAATTCAGTGAAGACATGTTTGAGTGTGAAAGTCTAGTCCAGCGCTGCACTATTGCATACCAAGAGAAGGCAATGCAGGCGCTGGCTTCGAAGGGTCCAGAAGAAGAAGCAGATCAAGACACACGTTCAGAAGAAGAGGCAGATCAAGAACAAGATGTTAGACGCGTCCCAGTCAACAGCAGGTTGCCTAAGATCACTTTCACTGAATTCGACTTGAGTCCAAAAAATTATCTAATGTTTTGGGCTCAGTTTCAGCAAGTATACGAGGATCAACAATTGCACTTCTCAGAGAAATTCTTTTATTTAAAGCAAAGCCTCAAAGGCAAATCGAGGTCAATTGTCGAGTCCTACCCTCCATCAGAGGAAAATTTTGAAAAGGCTGTTAAGCAGCTCAAATCCAGGTATGGAAAAGAAAGTATGATCGTCGAGGTGCACATCAGAAATCTTTTAGAATTAGTCTTGAACAAAACTCTATCTCTGCAGTCATTGTATGACAAGCTGAATAGTCAGATTCGCGCACTGGAGTCGCTGGGACTGACCACAGGGTCCTATAATGCCTTTCTGTATCCACTAGTGGAGTCAGCCCTACCGACCGAAATTCTAAAGCTATGGACCCGCACTAGGTCTAGTTGTAATCTAGAAGGGTCTAGCTTGAGCTTGAGTGATGATGATCCCGATGATTTGTCAGGCCTCATGGCATTCCTTGAAAGGGAAGTTGAGGGAGAAGAGAGGGTGAAGCTGGCACAAGGCACAGTCTCAGCTCAGAGGTCAAAGCCAGTTCTCGACTCATCACCTCGTCCCGCGTCTACTTCGGCAGCAATGGTGAGTACAGGCGGTGTCACAGGGAAGACATGCGGCTTCTGTGGTTATCACTACTTTACTTCAGACTGTCGCAAGGCGACAAAGATGTCCTACGAAGAGAAACGTTCAGCTCTTATGAAAAGTAAGTGTTGTTTGCTTTGCTTAAAAAGAAACCACATCGCTAAATTTTGTTCAGCCAAAATTTCATGTACCCGCTGTACCAAAAATCACGCTTTGATTATGTGTCCAGAACAAGAGAAGGAAAAGGAACCAGTGCCAAGTATGCACGCCTACCAGCCCGGTCCCATTTTCCTGAAAACGCTCATGCTTAATTTGCACGGTAAATCCGTTAGAGCTTTTCTGGATGATGGGAGCCACCGTTCTTACATTACGAAGAGCCTAGCCTCTTCCTTGCAGCTTGCAGTTAGAACCATCAGGTGAAGAGAAATTTGCACATGGTCTTTTTGGTCGACGTACTACCACCGAAGTTTGTCATCGTCGCTATGAAGTCACACTCACTGGTGTCCAGAAACCTTATCGGTCTCTACAAGTTTCTGTTCTAGACGAAACTACGTTATGTGTGAAGCTGCCTCGCGTCGCAGACGCCCAGATAAAGATCTCGCCGAGCGTGGTGTCACACTGTCTGATGTCGGGCTAGACACGCCCCCCGTCGAGCTGTTGTTGGGAGCAGACGCCATTGGTCGCTTACTCACCGGCAGAATGGAAATCTTCAGTTCCGGCCTCTCGGCCATCGAAACCAAACTTGGATGGGTGGTAGTTGGAGCAGCACCAAAAGCATCTGCATCAATGATATCATTTTCTTTAAATGCATGTCAACTTCCTACGCTGTGGGATTTAGAGACAATGGGAATTTCTGATCCCATTGAGAAGGTATCTAGCCAACTCCTTGCCCAGGAGACGTTGGATCACTTTGAGAGTACAGTGAAGCGTCAAGAGGATGGTAGGTATGAGGTAGCTATCCCGTGGTTAGATGGTCATCCTACGTTGCCTACAGGTCTCGACACGGCCGAAAATAGACTCAGAGCAATCACAAAGAAACTTGAAAGGCAGAACCTACTCGCGCCTTATGACGAAGTTTTCAAGAAGTGGGAAAGCGAAGGTATCATTGAAGAGGTGAAGGAACCTACTGATAACCTTCTCCACTATCTTCCGCACAGACCAGTTATTCGTGAAGGGAAAACGACGAAGATTCGTCCTGTGTTTGATCCCTCTCAAAAGAAACCTGGAGAGGTTTCTCTCAACGAGTGCCTGAGTGTAGGCCCCAATCTGACTGTACAAGTTCTCCCAGTTTTGTTACGTTTCAGGGTGGGAGAGGATGCCGCCACGGCCGACATCCGTCAAGCCTTCCAGATGATAAGCGTGAAAGAAGAGGACCGAGACGCGCTCCGGTTCCTCTGGTGGCGAGATGGATCCTGTACCGAGCACGAAATCATGAGACATGCCAGAGTGCCCTTCGGTCTCGCTTGTAGTCCCTTTCTGCTCAACGCTACGGTGGCGCACCACATTCGTCTACCTGTATACGACACAGCTAAGTACCGAGATACTGTAGAGCGCTTAACCAAAAGTTTTTATGTTGATGACGCTGTGTTCAGCGGCACAAGGACAGAAGTGGACGATTTTATGTCCCAGTCTCAAGAGATCATGATTGAAGGGCAGTTCGAGCCCCGTGGGTGGACTCGCAACACGCCAGGCTCTGAAGAGACCAAGAGTGTTCTCGGAATCTTATGGCAAAGACGAGCTAAGCTTCGTCGTACCGGAGTTTGACACTAGCAAGCCCGCAAACAAACGCTCTGTGCTAGCAGTAATCAGCAAAGTCTATGATCCTATAGGAGTCACTGCCCCAGCATTGATTCCGCCTAAGATACTTTTACAGGAGTGCTGGAGGCGTAAACTGTCGTGGGATGAACCACTACCAGAAGACCTGATGACTCAGTTCCTGTCATGGGTGAAGCACCTCCATGAAATGGAGTTCCTAACCATTCCTCGTAGATGTATGGACGCCCAGCTTGTACACTGTAGTATACATGTTATGAGTGAAGGCAGTCAACACGGATATGGAGCTTGCGTCTTCGTTCGATGTGAGAGTCAGTACGGAGTCTCCCTCCAGCTGATCGCGGCTAAGGCCCGCGTCACACCGCTATCCAGCAACTCCATTCCCCGAATTGAACTTCCAGGTTGTGTGCTCAGTGTGAGACTGAGTAAAACTGTACAAGAGTCACTACAGCCACTCAGATGCTATTACTGGACTGATTCAACAGTAGCTTTGGCGTGGATCAAATGCAATGAGCCATGGAACACGTTCGTAGGAAACCGTGTGAAAGAAATAAGACAGCATAGTACCTCAAAAGACTGGCACCATGTTAATGGTTGTAACAACCAGCAAGCAGATCTTCTCTCTCGTGGTTGTAATTTTCACATATTGAACCGTTCGCACTGGTGGGAGGGCCCCCAGTGGCTGCTGCAACCAGAGTCATTGTGGCCTCAATCCAGCACTGAGCCACTGCCCTCAGAAGCCTTGGTGGAGAGAAGAAAAACCGTGACATCAGCAGCCAATGTTGCCAATCACCTCTGTGATAGCCACCCACTGTTCCACTTATGTGAAAGCCAGACGCGTCTGTGGATGGATTTTTAGATTCTGTCACAACGCGCGTCACCCAGACTCAAAGGTGACTGGAGAACTGTCAACAGAAGAAGTTACTCTGGGAGAGCGAGGACTCTTCAAGGCTCTGCAAGCCGAGTGGCCTGAAGATGAAAAAACTAAATTGTTCAGCCATCTAGATGTTGAACAAGATCAAGGAATCTTACGAATAAGAACCAAGCTCATCCACGGTGATGACGCCGATTACTTCCAGCGTCCGATACTGTTGCCCGAACACTCCATCACAAGACTGATGGTGATGGAAGCTCACCAGAATGTGGGACACACAGGTGTCGCTACCACCATCGCCTATCTCCGCCAGACATTCTGGATACACCGCGCTAGAAGACTGGCCCGTGGCGTGGTGTCCTCTTGTGTCATATGTAAAAGATTCAAGGCTAAACATATGAAAGCCAGGTCCTCAGCACTGCCTGCTGACAGGATAAAAATAGTCAAACCGTTCCAAGTGACGGGTTGCGACGCAGCTGGACCTCTGTTTCTCAAGAGTGGTGAAAAGGCTTACATAATCCTGTTCACTTGTGCTGTTTTCAGGGCAGTTCATCTCGAGCTCGTCTTATCTCTCTCAGCCGACACTTTCCTACAAGCTCTCCGACGCTTCATCGCTAGAAGGGGGAGATGTGACGTCATTCGTTGCGATAACGGGGGAAATTTCGTTTCCGCAGCCCGAGCACTTAATACCCTAGACTGGGACAAAGTAGAAGCTTTCTCGAGCATCACTAAGATCAAATTCATATTCAATGTCCCCAGTGCTCCTTGGTGGACTGGGTTTGTAGAACTTATGGTAGGAGTTGTAAAAAATGTTCTAAAAAAGTCCTTAGGTCGTGCCCTATTGACTTACCAAGAGATGCAAACCATCCTCTGTGAGGCAGAGAGTTGTGTGAACTCTAGACCAATCACTTATGTTTCTGATGACGCCTCAGAGCTGAGTCCGTTGACTCCGGCTCATTTCATTCAGACCATACCTTGTACCGATGTCTCAGACATTGATCTAATCGATTCTGAACATCCTGTTAAAAGATTTCGTTATTTACAGAAAGTTCGCGAAGCTCTGAACGCTCGCTTCAGAGATGAATACTTGTCCGAACTTGTCAAGTCTCCTCAAGTGCTGGAGAAAAGACAGAGTCTACGCCCAGGTGACATAGTCCTTGTAGGCTCAGACAACACCAAACGACAGAGTTGGCCCTTAGCCCGTGTGCTAGAACTGGTGTCCGGTAAAGATGGTGAGATCCGAACGGTAAAGGTAAGACTACATCATGGAGATCTGTATCGCCCGATCCAGAGACTGTATCCGCTCGAAGTTGACACTTCCGAGCTGCCTACCAATACTCCAGACAAAGGTGAGTGTGATGCTGAATTACCCGCAGACTCGACTGATCTATGGGACAGTGGCTGTGAGCCTCCTGACATCGAGAGTGAGTATTCTGATAGGCCCACTAACAGTGCCGGATCTATGGGGGTACAAGGCGGTCCCCCTGGACCGGGCGCCAAATTTGAGGGGGCGCCAAACGTGTCATTCACAAAAAAAATGTTCCCATCTAACATTACTATATTTACTACCTATATTACTATATTTACCCTATTATATTGTTAACCCATTAAAGGCGGCTGTCCCCATTTGAGGACGTCTGCAGAGTTGAATGATTTTAATCGCTACATGAAAGTTGTTGGTTTCAAAGGAACTTTTAGGTGTTCCCGCCAATACTGAGGTTTCAGTAGTCCAAACTCGGTAGTCAGTTGCCACATTACTGCTGCCACATTCAAAATGGCGGCGACTGAAATCTGCTGATGTTTGTTCGTCCGATGGTAGGTAATAAATATTTATTTATAAATATTCCGTGGGGTTTATTTTTACTCAGCTGTTGTTGTTTTTTATGCTAACAGATCTAGATTTCATAAGCAATGATCTTTTTTGTAATGGCTGTTACTGTGGTCCAGGAAGAAGGTGAGAAACGTTGGTGTCCTCGAACAGGGACAATAGCCAGATTTGTATGCGTTTGTAGTAAAATTTTCCTCTTTTTACTTTCAGCTCCAAAATGTCTCACAATCGTGTATTTAGTGGCAGAACCGGATACAAAGGCCTAGCTGAGGCTTTGGAAGCCCTCGATGACCTTGAGGAGGAAGGTGATTGGTCAGGTGATGAAATTGAGATTGATATTATACCACCGGAAGTGGACCAGCTGACTGACAACGAAGAAATCAACGAAGATTGTTTGTTTGGCGACAATTTTGAAATGCCTCGTGATGTTCCTGGAACTGTGGAGGTCAGTCTTTTTCGTGAGCTTGAAGTGGAAGGCCCAGCTGACGGTCAGGAGTGCTCAGTTCCAGCAACAGTGGCAGAAATTGACCAGAATCTACCGCAGATGTTTCCACTCACCAAAGAGCAGTATGACAAAGAGCAATACCTTCAAGCTTCCCGACAATTTAAATCAATCAAGAAAACCACCCCGAAGTGGAAAAAAAACTGCGATTTGGTGGAGCCGACCGACGTTTCTGAATTTGACCAATTCCTACTGGAAAAGTTGACTGAAGACCTGTCTGGGTTGTCTCCCCGACAGGTGTTCGAAAAATTTGTCACCGATGATGACATACAATTTATGTGTCACCAGTCAATGACTTATGCCGGCCAGAAAAACAATCCAAAGTTCAGTGTGACAAAAGAAGAAATGAGAGCTTTCCTTGCAATCCATGTAATAAGTGGATACCATAAATTGCCCCAACAGGACTTTTACTGGAGTTTGGACGAAGAAATGGGGTCGCAGTTGCGATGTCGAGTGTGTCATTCGAAGACAAGGTTTCAATGCGATGTGTGCGGAGTAAGCCTCTGCCTCGATCCACGCTATTGCTTTAAAAAATTCCATGAGTAATTAAATTTTTTTAAATAAAGAGTTGTATTTTTTGCACCGAAATCCGGCTATTGTCCCCATTTGAGGACGCCCCCATTACTCGCAAACTTTTGCTTAGATTTTTAATTTTTTTGTCTAAAGCCCTTAGCTAGGCTCCAAACTCCATAGAAAGAAAGAAAAAACGAATAGAATCGGACTGGACGAAGTAGCCGCGGTTAATAGGTTAAAAGCCAGAAATTATGCCCAATTATTATGGCCGTCACTGAATTATTATTTCAAAGTGGGGGGGGGGGGGGGGGGGCGCCAAAATGATAAACTGGACCGGGCGCCAAATCTCCTAGATCCGGCACTGCCCACTAACCTCCCTCGCTCGAATTCACCTTTTGTGGATGAAACTGAGGCTTGTGACGAATCCAAGACCGTTACTCGCACAGGAAGAGTTGTAAAAGCTCCTGCAAAGCTAGACCTTTAACTGTTTGTATCCCGCAAGCGTTGTAACTGTAACCTAATTAATAATCTTTAATTTGTAGCATTTTGTATTTCAGTCCTCCGTACTGTATTAATCTAATGGGATAGTAGGTATAAAGTAGGGGTGCTAGGCCAGCGGTGCTGGGGGACTAGGCCACCCTAGGCCCTGCCCGCCAACCCGATCCCACTTCGACCGTACTTCGACATGGGGCCGGCCTAGCCCCTACCCGCCAGCGTACTTCGAAATCTATTTGTTACTTTTCAATAAAATTTTGAGTGAGGCCCCAAAGCCCACCCGACCCAAAATCCTGCTAAAACACCAGTCCGACCCTGATCACAGAGAGTTGTTGTCTCAAAAAAGCACGTACTTCTTAGAAATAAACTTCATGACAGCATAAAATCTGACACCCTGAAATTGATCTCTAGATCGATAACGCTAGATGTGGCCTTGGAAAGGCACGTATCCTGATGCACCTAAGCCTTGCCACGCGCTTGCCGTAGTCATAACAATACCGAGAAATCATGCGATCACCTGCAAATCTGCTGACGCTGCGCATCGAGCAAAATGTCAAGCAGAGGCGGCTCGTCTATAAAATTATGACTGATTCAGAACTGCATAAATAACTTAAATAATGTTTATTAGGAACCATTGCACACATATTTACACATCTGTTAATAATAATAATTTTTCAAACAAAAATGTTCCCCTAACGAGTTTTTTATTGAATTTTTTCCAGTGTTTGAAATGGATTTAGGGAGTAAAAAAATAGTGTCCCATGGAAGTACCAAAAAGTTATCGATTAAATACACTTCTCATTTATTGTTCCCTAAAAACACAAGTTTAGCAGTGTGTCAAAACAGTGACAAGCCGCTTCTGATTCACACTCTTTCCACCTTTCAAACACACCTGTTTCCATTACCTCAGATTAAAATAGCATATGCGGAAGGGTATTAACTTATGATTTCATGATCAAAAACTGCTGACGTGCAAATATCATATTACTCAAGTCATCATAATATGCATACTTCTATGCTTAGCTTATGATGCTTACGATTAACTTATTTTTTATTCGGCTTCACATCTATGCTTCGCTTATGATCAACCCCGTCTTAACGTGACTAAGAAAATTGGCGCAAAAAAGTGCCTATAAAAGCAGATTCTCACTTTCACAGCTATCATATGTGCATCAAAGTTTACCAGTGTGTGTTTTGTGCTTCAACTACTGTGTCACTGTAAGTACCCTTCATTATTGTCCCTTTGAAATTGTCCCTATGAAACTATACCTTTGAAATTGTCCCTTTGAAACTATGTCTTTGAAATTGTCCCTTTGAAACATTCTACCACTTTTATCAACTGAAATGTTCCTCTGAAAATCCACTACCAAGCGCATCTTATTTTCTTTCAAGATGTCATTTAATGCTAAGCTGCAGGCGGCAAATGAGGCAAGGGCTTCGAAGCCAATGTCAATAAAAGAACTGGAGGAAAAGAAGACTTACCAGGTCAAAGGAGCAAGGAAAATTGAGAACGATTACGGCATTCAGGTCATGCTGAAATTGAAGTTGCCCACTTCCTCAAAGACTTACAATATTCGCATCGGTAAGTGCAATTTCAATGTTTTTTATTCTGATCCCACCTATTTAAATTACCAGGGCTAAGTGAAAAATGTATTTTTAGGGGAAGAATTCAACGATGCGTTCGACGAAGACACAATGAAAGCTATCAATGATGGAAAAAAAGGATTAACCTTCTACTACGAGGGAATGAGGGGGAAGAAATTTATTTACAAAATCAGCGAAGAGGAGGGGAAACGCCATGTAAGTAAGTATTTTTATTTTAACTACCCTGCCACTTTTCAGGGCAAACCATGATTATTTTCAGAGTGTACCTATCCACTTTTTTCCATTCCAGAGCAAACCATCATTTTTTTCCGAGGTTACAAATAATATTATTTTTACAGAGTAAATCATGCGACCAAAGGGACCCCAGCACATCCAACTTTCACACCAGTCACAGGGACTCCACACCCAGCACATCCAACTTTCACACCAGTCACAGGGACTCCACGCCCAGCACATCCAACTTTCGCACCAGCCAAAGGGACCCCACACCTAGCACTTCTAAAATGAGTGACTCAGACTCCGATCAGTGGGAGTGCGGCACATGTGGGGGTAAGTTTACTTACTATCGAAATTTTAAAAATCACAAATGTAAAAAAAGGAACACCCCGTTAAAAGCCTCAGCATTAAATGATAGATACAAGGAAGGTATTTTTCCCATTGGACATGTAGGAGACGCCCTGACATTTCTTGACCGTGATCTTAAAAAACATTTGAAGAAAAAGTTGAAAAAGAAATTGAAAAAAATCAAGACTTTTAAGTGCAGATTAAGTATCAATGTTGAGCTAATGAGAGAAGTTGACGGGCAACAACAATATTTGTCCTCATGGTTCTCCACAAACATGGCAATCATTTTAAATAGACAGGACATCAATAGTTTCTGGAAAAATGGCAGGAACAAAATGTTAGAAAGCCTCGAAGCCTTCGTTTCAAAAGGTTCAGGTTGGCGAGAATATGGAGTAAATGCCTACCACATTAAGTACACTAGCTATGACCCAGTCTCTGGCAGTTCTTATATCCCCACCCCAGCCAAACTGGCCACAAAAAAGGCTATCGTAAATGTGAAAAACAGTGATAACCGTTGTTTCCTGTACAGTCTTTTGAGCGCTCTCTATCCAGTGAATGAGCACGTATATAGAGTCAACAAATACATTCCCTATGAGGATAAGGTTGACATGACAGGCATTGAATACCCCGTGAAATTGTCAAAAATCCCAGTTATTGAGAAAAGAAATAAAATATCAATTAATGTCTTCTCTTACAATGAAAACAAACTCTCGCCTGCCTATCTATCCAAGTATCCGGACTTTAGAAAATCAGTCAATTTACTCTTGTTGACTAACGAGGATGGTAACTCCCACTACTGTTGGATCAAAGACTTGAACAGACTTTTGTTTGACACCACCAAGTACAAAGGAAGAAAACATTTTTGCTTTCGTTGCCTGCACTCTTTCTCAACAGAAGCCAGGTTAGAAGTACACAAGAGACTGTGTTGCAATGTTAAGGCTCAAAACGTACAACTTCCCAAGGAAGGCAAAAATATCTTAGAGTTTACCAAACATTCGTACAAGCTAAAGGTTTCATTCACAATTTACGCTGACTTTGAGTCCCTCTTAAAGCCATCTGATGATGATACCCCAGGAAAAACAGAAGTTCTGTCTACCCATGTCCCATCCAGCTTTGCCTATGTTGTCATTGACGACTGCGGGCAAGTTATTAGACAAGTTTCGTACTTAGACAGGACTGGGGCAAATGACGCAGCCGAATGTTTGGTCCGATGCTTACTCGATGAGGAAAAGAAATTAAAACCACTTTTAAAAATCAACCTTCCCATGGAGGCTACCCCATCTGACTTTGAGGCATTTGAAAATGCAGATACTTGCCATATTTGTGGAGAATCACTTGAAGGTGACAAAGTGATGGATCACAATCACAGAACAGGGAAATATAGGGGTGCAGCCCACAATGGATGCAATTTAAATTATCAAACTGCTGACCATGTACCTGTATTTTTTCACAACTTATCCTACGATAGTAAGCTCTTATTCCCCGCATTTGGCAAGGTAGGTATCCAAAGGCAAATGAGCTGTGTGGCTCGAAATATGGAAAATTTTATATCGTTTAGTTGGGGAATGTTTCGCTTCTTGGACAGCTGCCAGTTTCTTTCAGCCTCTTTGGAAAGCCTATCAAACAATCTGGCCGCAGGTAGTCCAACTCCCGAAAAGTTCCCCATCTTATCTAGTGTTATTTGTGACAATTTTGAACTGTTGACCAGCAAGGGGGTATTTATGTATGAATATATGACGGATCATACAAAATTAGCTGAAACCTCTCTTCCTCACATAGAAGATTTTTTTAGCAGTGTTAGACAAGCAGGTATCACCGAGTCAGATTACCTACATGCTCAGAATGTATGGAGCACCTTTGATCTTGCAAACATTGGCGAGTACCAATTATTATACAACCTTTCAGACGTACTTATCCTAGCTGATGTGTTTGAAAACTTTAGAAACCTGAGTCTTAAATTCTATCAAATTGACCCATGTCATGTGTACACTTTACCCGGACTGAGCTGGGAAGCCTGCTTGAAAAAGACAGGTGTTCAAATAGAACTTATAACAGATATTGACCAACTTCTCTTTGTTGAGTCAGCCATCCGAGGCGGTGTTAGCATGATTACCCACAGGCTGGCCACAGCAAACAACCCATACATCCCCGAGTCATATGACGAGTCCAAGCCCAATACCTACATAATATACCTAGACTGCAATAACTTGTACGGTACAGCCATGTGCAAACAAGTCCCGTATGGTGATCTAAGGTGGGTTGAAGACCCTGAAGATTTTGATCTGACAGAACTTGTTGCTGATCCTGACACAGGTTATTTTCTTGAGGTTGATCTCGACTATGATCCGTCATTACATGATGCCCATAACGATTACCCCCTTGCCCCGGAGCATATGGTGATAACGGAAGAAATGTTGTCTCCGTTTACAAAAGTACTTAAAGAAAAACTGAATGTGCCCAACTCGAATGTAAAAAAACTTGTACCTAACCTTCGAAATAAGACAAAATACATTGTTCATGGTGAGCTGTTGAACTTGTACATGAATCTAGGTCTAAAAGTCACCAAAGTTCACAGAGTACTTGCTTTCACTCAAAGTACCTGGTTATATGAATATATCATGTTCAACACTGAACAACGAAAACTGGCGAGGAACACTTTCGAAAAGGATTTTTTTAAGCTTTTAAATAACGCTATTTATGGCAAAACAATTGAAAGCCTAAGGCGCAGAGACACTTTCGAATTTGTCACAGACGAAAAACGAGCCAAAAAAGTCAATAATGACCCAACTTTGAAAGATTTTCTGATTATTTCAAAGAATTTCGTAATTGTTAGGAAAGCAAAGAACTCTGTGCTTATGAATAGGCCAATTCACATTGGGGCAACTGTTTTAGAGCTTAGTAAGGCTATAATGTACGATTTTCACTATAATTTTATTGTTAAAACGTACGGGGAGAAGGCTAAACTATGTTTCACAGATACTGACAGTTTGACCTATTGTATCCAAACAAAGGACCTTTACGAAGATATAAGGGTACATTCTGAACTATTTGACACGTCCGACTACCCCAAAGACCACCCCCTGTTCAGTGAAGCTAATAAAAAAGTCCTGGGGAAGTATAAGGATGAGATGAATGGGGAGCCAGTTTTTCAGTTCGTTGGACTCCGTGCTAAAATGTATTCCTTTTTCACAAAGAGTGGCTTCAGTAAAAAAGTAGCCAAGGGTGTGGCCCGTGTTGCCTTAAAAAGTATTTCCCATGACAACTATTTAGAAGCACTTGAACAGGAGAAGGTCCAGTCAGCTGACATGTATTTTATTAGAAATTTCAGACATGTCATGTCAACCATAAAACAGCACAAAGTAACCCTCTCACCCTATGATGACAAACGTTGGACATGTAGTGACGGAGTGACCACTCTAGCTCATTTTCATAAGAGCTGCAACGAGGTAATGCCACAAGAATGATGTGCTCGGTTCTTATTGGTCAATTCATATGTTCTTATGTTTAACTTATAATAAATGGGATTAATAAAGTCACGCCTATTTTCTGTCAGTGTTCCTCTGTCCTCCGTACAATGAAGACGATTCTTACCGCGCAATATTCCCTAGGATCAAACTATAGTGTTGTCAGTG
Organism: Mesopsocus fuscifrons; assembly: GCA_950004255.1. Classification (NCBI taxonomy): domain Eukaryota; kingdom Metazoa; phylum Arthropoda; class Insecta; order Psocodea; family Mesopsocidae; genus Mesopsocus; species Mesopsocus fuscifrons. The sequence goes on from OX465378.1 coordinate 17,815,548, forward strand.
TAGTTGCTGGACTCTACCTAACTGACGACTATCGTTTCGAAATAGGTATCGTCTTGATTAATAATGAACAAGTGACTTTAACTCTGAGTGAGTGGCACACCTTGTGCTCTTTAAAAACTACAATCCTCTCTTATATGAGGAAAGAAACTGATCAACTCAACTGTGTGTTGCCCAACTTCGTGGTGCTAACCTCACAAAACAGTCGTGATCTTGTCTTGAAATGTTTAAACACTTGGAATACTGTGCGTCTCTCACTAAAAAATTTAGAGCACTTGTTCCTGGTGGAGCCCCTTTTAGAAGCCTATATTGTGAAACTTGTGCACAAAGTACCGCTGGCAAATGTGCACCTATCATCACTTGTCCACGAAATTGTCTTGGAGTTGTTAACTGAAATGCCTCAAGATATCTCAGATGGCGTGATCCGTGGCAAGCTACAGAAACGCGCTGAGTATGGGGACAGAACGATGCAAGAGCTCGTTGTTGTTTACTCAACCGAGTTGACTCATCACATCAAGACCTACTGCCAGTAGTGCTCAGAAATTCAAGCAGGATGGACGTGATGGCTAAAGTTAACAGTGCTATGGCATGTTTTAAGGAACATGTATCTCAGTTTCATATAACCGAGTTGACTCGGCAAGATCTCGAATATTTACCAAAACAGTACCTACTTCAGTGTGCCCAAAACTACATCAACGTGCTTTGGCCTAAATTACCGAAACACCTTCAGGATGATCCAGAAATTTTGCAATTTCTCCGATGCTATATTCATCCGTTCAACGAGCCATGGATGCGTACGCATGTGGATGGACCTCGACCAATGAAAATAAACTGTGGCCACTGTAAAGTTGCAGCAGCGAACTCTGGTGTCTGTGCCTGCGCACTTTGTCTATATGCAGCTAGAGTTCAGTCAGTCGTCGACGTACCGTACTAGCGTTAACATGTCTGACGTGATCTTTGTGGAGTTTCAAGGCTTCAAAGACAATAATAATGACTTGGTGGTGAAGGAACTTGCCATTGGCGGCTTACGTCCTCGTTGGTCCCATCGAATTGTGTTCTTACCACCCTACGATTTTGAAGTTTTGTCAAGAAAAACTCAGATTGCCAACAATTGGTGTACTCGCAACCTACATGGACTCAAGTGGGAGGAAGGGGAACTGCACTACTCCTCTTTGAAGACATTTCTGCAGAGTGAAACAGAGACCTACAAATTTGTTCTGACCAAGGGATCCGAGAAGAAGAAGTTCCTCGAAAAGATCTTGGAGAGACCTGTCGTCAACGTGGACTCTATCCTGCCTGTACGCATTCGAAGACTGCCTGATCCTGACATTGTCTGCAATCACAGGGGGCAGTGCGCACTGAAGAATATTGAGAAGCTACTTTGCTGGTTTGAAGATATTGTTTCTCTTGTGGGTAATGAACCAATGTCTGATGAATAAATGATTTATTATAAAATATTGCTTGTTTTCTCCCAGGTAGGTGTTGGAAAACCAAGCCATTTAATGTACGACCTATCTTTACTCTTTTTGAGTATTTTTTCAACCAAATAAAGGTCGTGATGCTTGGTTTTCTGAAGTTCCTGTCGATAGAAAGATCCTAGAATAGGCTCGCCTTGCCAGTCTTCGAGTAAATAGGTGACAGGATATGTAGGCTGAACAAGTCGAATTTTAAAACTTTCCGCTGACCAGTTCCCCTGGTACCCTTTATCAAACTCTTTCTTTTGCTTACTGATCCGTACGTAGTCCCCAACTTGAAACGTGGGCTGTTCGTTTGAATCTGGCATGGCATAGACACTTGAAAGTAGGTACGATTCCTTTTGTTTAGTCACATCTATAGGTCGCATACCTATCGTTCGATGTTTTCGACGATTATACTCATCAACGAGCCTAGGTAGAAGCTGTAACCACTTGTAGGAGCCCTGAAAACTGAACTCAAGCCACATTTTGGTTTTGAGGGTGCGGTTCCACCTCTCCACGATGGACGCCTTGAGAGGAGAGTAGGTACTATAGTGATTAATGTTCCTCTCTTTCATTAACTTGGTAAAAGTGCTGTTATAGAACTCTTTGCCCAGGTCGGTGTGAAGATGGCGTGGTGTTACCTGAGCCCTCGAAAGAATCTGATTAAAGGCCGTGGTCACATCTTGCCCCGTCTTTCGTTTCACGGGTTCAGCATAGCCCATCTTTGAAAAAGTATCTATGACTGTCAAAATGTAGTTGAAGCCTTTGTTTATTTTTGAATATGGAATCATCTCGACCAAATCGGCTTGCCAAAGATCATGAAGACCTTTAATGGTAACATGGCGTCTAGGATAATTCCTACGTGCCGGTCTATGGAGTTCATGCACAAGTTCTCGCTTACTCATGACAATGAGTACCTACCTCAAGTTGCAATCTAATATATAATCTTGGCCTCTCTCAACTCTTCTATGATGTCTATAATTTCATTATGGTGCCCCGTGTGCCCAGCTTCGGTAGATGCTTGCAGTAAGCGCAAACGATCAACAAGTTCATTTGGGTCATCCCAGTACTGATAGCCAGAACCCTTCTTTAGAAACAAGGGCTTAATTATTTTTTGATACTTGATTCCTGAGCTGCCCTTGAGACGGCCATTAGGTGCAACATGGGCCTTGGTTTGCTGTAGAATCTCTTTGTATGTTAACAAGTCATCTTGCTTGTATTCCATGGGTTCCTTTAGCAGTAAGAGTTCATACAGACCTTTTGTGCCTGCATACCTCTTGTCTTCGATAATAATATCATCACCATCAATTTGAATTAATTTTGAACCAATGGCTAGTCCATTATTACCCAAGTAGGTAAATCCAAAGGTCTGATCTATGACTGACTTATTTTCACTGGCAAACATTTGCTTGATGTATTGTCCAGCAATAGTACCTATTTTATCCATGTACAAACTATGACCTCTTGTTATTGTAGGTATAGGGCTGGGCCCTGGTTCTATCTCGAAAAATTCTTCCTTGCTAGGTGGGGTTTGAAGAACTAACGGTGAAAAAGGGACGGGTAGACGGGAAGGTGTAAACACCTTTGGTGTTCGCGGAGATTGCTTAAACAGTGGTTCAGGTTGCAATGGTTGATGTAGGTATGGGGACTCATATGATAGCAAAGATCCCATTGGAGACTCTATTTCAGGTCTTTTTACGATTTCTACCTTTGGTGTAGGTGGAGTTGTTCCTAAACTGACAAGTTCTTTCAGAGGCTCAGTAATAGGTTGTAGACTTCGTTCTATTTGCATACTTTCATCGATAAATCCTCTTTTGAGACTTAGGTACTTCTGACGAAGGGTTTTCCTCGTTTCCACGAGATCCTTGAGAACCTTTTGTTCCATGGTTGTGGACATAATGGTCACAACTAGTAGGTGCTCACTTATTTATATCCTGGAAGAAGTGATCGAAGCCCTTCCTATAGCGACCATTATTTTGATCCATATCTTTAGCAATGACCAAGTACGAATAAGGCTCCTTCCATACCTCTGAACACATTTTTTGAAAGGTAGGAAATGTCATGTCCCCAGCAACATGATCATCGTATACATGCTTCATATTTAGCATGTCCTGCTTGAAGAGCACTAGAAAGTTTAGATTATCTCGCAACAAGTGTTTCGGGACAGAAGTATAGGTTTGTGTTAGGTAAAAACAATCTACTCCTTTGTGACGGCCCATACAGTAGGCATTACGGATTTCAGACTGTGATTCACAAGAAACATCATCAAAGATTAGAACAGAGTGCGGCTTAACATCGGACAGTGGGGTGACTGAGTCAGCCGAGGCAACAAAAGACATGCCTGGTATACTGTTGATGGTTTTCTCGAGTTGCTTGTACTTGGGTTGAAAAAGTGTCTTACAAAATATGTATACATTTTCAAAACGAAGTCCATGAGGGTGGTAGAGTAAACTAACCATTATGCAGGTCTTGCCACATCCTGAGGGGCCACAGATCGCACCTCTAATGGATCCAGGCAGTAGAACCCCATGTTTTCGCTTGCTAGACTGAGTTGCATCATCTGGTGTGAGTACAACTTGAAACTTTTGCCTTTGAGGAACGAGCTTCATGGTAACACTGAGCAGGATGCTATAAATACGGGGCCTTTTATGGTTTTCGCATCAGTCTGATATGTCCTTCCTTAACAGTGCAATCAACAAGCTTCCGATTGAGCTTCATTTACCAGGGTACTCTTACTGTGGGCCTGGAACTAAGTTAGAAAAACGCTTGGCCCGTGGTGATCCTGGGAAAAATCCACTAGACAGGGCTTGCAAAGAACACGATATAGCTTACTCGAATTCGTCTGACTTGAGTAGTAGGCACACTGCTGATCTCAAGTTGGCTCAGAGTGCTTGGCAACGGGTTAAGGCCAAAGACGCTTCTATTGGTGAAAGGATGTCTGCGCTGGGAGTGGCTGGCGCTATGAAAACTAAAGTTAAACTTGGTTTGGGTATCAAGAAGAAGAAAAAGAAGTGTAGCTTCAAAAAGGTCATCTCTGTTGCGAAAAAGGCTATCCGTCTAGCTAGACCTCCCACCGTGAAAGATGCAGTTAATGTTGCTCTTTCCTGTGTTCGTCAAACTAAGAAAGCGTCTCAAGTCGAATTGCCCAAAGTTGTACCTATTTCTCACAAAGGTGGTGTTTTACCGCTGATACCTATTTTTGCTGGGCTCTCAGCTTTAGGAGCCCTTGCCGGGGGTGCATCAGGTGTTGCTAATGCTGTGAATAGAGCTCAGGCGGCAACCAAAGACTTGCATGAGTTAAAACGACATAACAAGAAGATGGAAGCCATAGCTATGGGTAAAGGACTATACCTGGCTCCGTACAAAACAGGAAACGGTCTCTATCTAGCACCTTATTTGAATCAAAAAAACTAAGAGGTATGCCTCGGAAGAGACCTCTGACGGACCGTGATATTGTACGTTTCACCTCATCACTGTCCAACTTTCGAGGGGTTTTTACGAGGGACACTCTACCGAAATATCCGTGGAAGCGAGAATGTGGGGTCATCAATTTGGACGACTTTGCCGGCCCCGGAACTCACTGGGTTGCTTACAAGAAGGATGATTTACAGGCTTGGTACTTTGATAGTTTTGGAAATCTAAGGCCGCCGTTGGAAGTAGAGCACTACTTTGCTGGGTGCTCTCTATTCTACAATCACGACGCTTTTCAGTCCTATGATACAACAAATTGTGGTCAGTTGTGTTTACAATTTCTACATATTGAACAACCCGATCTCGTATGGAAAAATGTATAAAACTACAAGTGACTTGTTCTAGTGCATCATAATGTCTCTAACAATTACCCTGAGTGGGTGCTCATCTACCTTGGAGTCACAGTTTTTTCCTCCCATTGATCTTCAAGGAGAATGGGAAATTGGACTGCTCAACTTGGAAACTTACAACTCTATTCCTAATATTAAAAATGGCCAGTTTCTCGTGGAGGGTATGGATAATTTTACAGAGGTGCCGGTGGGTGCATATGAACTGAAAGACTTGGAACATTTTATTAATAAGACTGCAGGTTCAACTGTGGTTCAGATCCTTGGTAATAGGAATACTCTGAAAACTGAGATATCTTGCACCAAGTGGATAAAGGTTAATGACGAACTAGCAGATGTTTTGGGATTTGAAGAAGAGGAACAGATATTCAGAGTGGGCTTGGTTAATATGTCTACTAAGCCAGCAAATATTACCAAAGTTAATGTTATTCGAGTAGACTGCAATATCGCAAAGGATTCCTACTTGAATGGAAAACCAACGCACACTATCTTCGAATTTGCACCTAAAGTCCCTCCTGGCTATCGCATTATTGAGGTTCCTCAGACTGTGATTTACAATGCTATAAATACAAGTCAACTTCACACACTCAAGTTAAACATTTTAGATCAGAACGATCGACCGGTCGATTTCCGTGGTGAGACATTGACAGTACGCGTTCATATTCGCCGTGCACGATGAGGTTATATATTTCGAAGCGTGTAGTACCCTACATCATTCCTGCTTCATCCTCTGGACGAAGTAGACCGCACCTTTCTGTGGAAAACAAATCATACCTAGTTTCCCAAGGCTATACTCTTGTTCCGAGCGATGGACATACTCAACGTGAAGGAACCTCTTGTAGTGGACGAAAGTCTAACAAGATATGAGTATCACTCGATACTACCCTATTCGTCATCCACTCTTGGAAACAATGATGAAATACGAATACCTATTCATCAGCAAGATGTGCTTACACTACCTAGTGAAAGTAGACTGTACATGGAAGGATCTTTGGCTGTAGCTGATGGCAGAGTATTGCTTGCGACTGAAGGACTTGCCGACTATGCTATGGGCCATCTCTTTTCTGAAATAAGATACGAACTGAATGGAATCATCATTGATCGCTGCAGAAACCCTGGCATCACTGGATTACTAAAAGGTCTTGTGTCATTCTCCGAGCTAGACAGAAATCATCTGCCTAACAGTTCAGGTCTCGTAGATGAACATCGTAATTTTCTAAACTTCAACTTTTGTGTTCCTCTAAAGTTCTTGCTGGGTTTCGCTGAGGACTATAAGAAGGTCCTGCTTAATGTAAAGCATGAACTCGTACTTGTTCGCTCTCGCACAAACAACAATGCTGTTATTGCCACTGTTGATAAAGGTTTAACATTGACACTTGGTACGGTACATTGGCAAGTGCCCTTCATCACTGTCAATGATGCTCATCGCCTTCATTTCCTTAATATTTTACAACAAGATGTACCTATTCAAATTGGCTTTCGAACGTGGCAGTTGTATGAATATCCTAATCTTCCCTCAAACAGCACTTCGGTGACGTGGCCCGTACGAATGGCTTCTGCCACGGAACGGCCTCGCTTTATTGTGGTAGCATTTCAAAGTGCCCGCACTGACGTTATTAATATGGATGCAAGCAAATTCGATAAATGCAACATTCGAAGTGTTCGGGCTCACATTGGCTCTGAGAGTTATCCTTATACACCTCTGCAGGTCAATTTTGGAAGGCACCAAATTGCAACTCTTTATGAGAACTTTGCAAACTTTCGAAAACACTATTATCACGATGAGAACACTCGTGCTCCACTTATTACTCCTAAAGACTTTTTGGACTCTTACCCCGTATGGGTGATTGACTGCTCCCGTCAAAATGAAGTTGTCAAAACGGGATCCGTGGATATTAGGCTTATTATTGATGCAAGTGCTAATTTCCCTGAAAACACTACTGCTTACTGTCTCATGTTTAGTGACACCTTGATTGAATATGTCCCGTTCACTGGGATTGTACGCCAGTTGACTTAGAAAATAACACCTGACTTGAGTTAGAACCCCCATGTCGAAGTACGGTCGAAGTGGGATCGGGTTGGCGGGCAGGGCCTAGGGTGGCCTAGTCCCCCAGCACCGCTGGCCTAGAAACCCCATGTCGAAGTACGGTCGAAGTGGGATCGGGTTGGCGGGCAGGGCCTAGGGTGGCCTAGTCCCCCAGCACCGCTGGCCTAGCACCCCTACTTTATACCTACTTGGGATAATTTGTAATTTCGCCTTCGTTTTTCTGGTTATGCTCATTACAGCTTTTGTGTAACGATTTGTGTAATCTTTTTCTGGAAGGAGTTTCTTGTTATACATGACTCCTTGTTAGTTTATACTTGAGTTTTGTTTAAACTTAGATGTAACTTTAACGCACATTCTTAGACTTATTCTGGCTATGTGAAGCTATGTTTAATTAAGTTGTCACTCTTTTACTGTTGCACATGGGTGCGATGTTCATCTCATTTTGCTTTTCTGAAGATGTTGCAATTCTGAATTCGCAAGGGACTCGCTCCCCAGGATTGCAAGGTGGGAGGATGTCGCGGAAAGTTTGTTTGGCGCCATTTTAGCCAGGGATTTTTAGAAGAGTTTGTTACCTTTTTTTGTTTTGGAATATTGGTACGCTTGTTTTTGAGAGGGCTGAGATGGCAATTAAAAATGTAACAAAGAAATGACTAATTGTGTCGATGTATTACTGCAATAAATGGAATGATGAAGTATGGCGGACTCTTAAACTATATTGATATAACAATACTTACTGAGCTTAGCTGGTTTGCTGGCATCCATAAAAGCCGTAGAAAACTGAAAACTTCACCACCGGGACATAACAGGTACGTGCACTACATTGACCATTTTATTAAAAAATAACACACCGAAGGCAAGTGTAAATAGTTAGTTATGGTTATAAGTTGGTACGGTCTGTAGGACTGCTCATAGGTTTTCACGCGCTTATCTTAAGTATAATAAGTAACTACAATTACGACCGCTGCCAGTCAGCGCGCAGGTTCTTGCCCCCCTGGCACGCTGTTACCTGCCCACCGCCTGTTGACGCCACGGAGGTAGGTACATTAGGTACATACTCCGCTGGTGACCTGTGCTTGGTGAGAACCTGATCCCAGGTTCCCGGCTCGAACCATCCTATAGGCCACAACTCCGGACGCCCGTGACGCCTCTCATAGTGTCGCATGAGATTCCTCCCTTTTGCATCGAAGTATTGACAGGCCTTACAGTAAAGCTCCCTTCTCCCTCGAGGGTTCACTGATTGCCTCCCCAAAGGCGTGAGGCGGGGAGGGTTGGGGTGCAGAGCGGAAACAAGGGCTGACAGATTGGATCAATGTTTTCGTTTCCATGGATACGAAGGAGTCTGCATGGCTCTGCGCACAAATAGCTTCCGGAAGGCGGGGGGGGGGGAAGTGTCGCTCAATGGGGCTCGTGTTAAGCTAAGCGGATTAGACGTCCTGTTTGTGAACCCTATACAAGCCCAAGTTCGAATCTCAAATTCGAATCAATTTTAAATTTTATAGAAACTCACCCTAACATCAATATAACCACTGATTCAAAACGTCCAGTCTAAGGCTGTTTGTTGAGATAATAAACTAATAAGGTAAGTCATTCTCGTGAATTTTTGCTATCTTTATGTTCTTAAAAGAATTGACTTTAAGTTTTTATTTCAGTAACGAAGTTAGTTTCTTTGATAATGATAACATGAGAAACAAGCGGTACGACACGGTCGGACAAAACTTTACCTGCTTATTTGCGTGATTCCTAGAAATAAACCCTTGGTTAAATGATTGGAGACGGAAAAACTTTTTGACGAAAGGAATGGCCCCTGAATGTTCCCCCGAGTACTTAGAGACCCCACACGACATACATCAGCAACCACCCAAAACTACCCCCTAAAAGGAGGTGCGGTGGATGGGGAAGCTCGGAAAAACTTTTTGACAAAATAAATTGCCTCAGAACGTTTCACCGAGCATTTTGATACCCCATACAACGTACTTTGAAAAGTATCCAAAACTCCCCCCATAAGGAGGGGGGAGGGGTGGCGAAAAAACATTTTGACCAAATATATTGCCTCAGAACGATCTCCCGATCATTTTGAGCCCACACAACCCATATTTCTCAAACCACTCAAATCGACCCCCCTTAGGGGGTGGGGTGCTAGGATACATTCAGAAAAACTTTTTGACACAAAAAATTGCTTTACAACGTTCCCCCGAACAGTTTGAGACCCCATAAGCCGCACTTTAAAAGTCACTCAAAATCGCCCCCCTCCCTGGGGGGGGGGGGGAAGGCTCGAAATAAGCCATATACCATTTGTGACGAGTATCGCCGTTGTCACGTGTCATATCCAGAACTACTCATATACCACAAACAACTGAATCCACTGATTTCACCCTTTTACAGGTCCAGGGGGACTTCCCCCCTTCCAGGGAGTTATGCGGGGGTAGTGGGTGGTATCATTGGATTCGTAATTATTTGTTCTATAATTGCCCAAAATTTGATCAAAATCGTTAGAGCCGATTTTGAGCAAATATTTTTTTTCTACCTTTTGGGGGAGTTTTGGGGGGGTAACCCCCCTTAATTTTAAAGTGGGGGAACTGGGCTTCCGGATTCTGATTTCTTCCAATTTTAGAAAGGTTACTACCGATTTTGAAGAAAATCGGTTGAAAAGTGCGCCGTCCAGGTCAATGCCACATACATAGCTAGCTAGCTACATACATACATACATACATACATACACACACACATACATACGTACTGACACGGAGTACCTGACCTCTTCTAAAAATTCCTGTGGGCAAACTTTTCGTCGGAGGAAAAAAGTGAGATGGTTTTCATATTCCGAAGGAATGGACGTTTCCGAAATGTATACGCAAATTTCAGTGGCTTTTGAGGTCTGGGAGCAATGACGGTTCAAAGTTGAGGTTTGCCGAAAATTGGCCCGCACGAATACAATACTTTACCTTACGTATACTCCGTATACAGGTAAAGTAAAAATTGAATGTTTTGGTAAATAAACATGACCTCTCCCATCTCCTCTTAAAACTATATTCTTAAGACCGAACATACATGGCGTAAAAATTGCGAGAAAGTCAAGTGCACCATTGTCGGACCATTTATTTACTCTTTCGCTAGCCATTGTAATGTTTCTGGGTGGGTTTGGAACCACCATAAAATTAGTTCGGAATAGGTAAGTAGTAGATAACACGGCCTACCTAAAGAGGGTGCCCCTGCTAGCTCATCAGGGGGTGTAATACGTGCCTTTCTCTGGATCGTCGGCTTTACTGACGGCTCTCTGCTCAGCTGTCTCAGGACTACTTTGACCATAGTAGGTAGGTAATTACTAATTATTAGACAATAGGCAAATTTCTAGATGAATAACTAAATTATGATGATTATAATGAGGGCGCCAAGCCGTTTCGGTATAATTGGGAAAACGGCTAAATCCACTTGAAGAGTTTGTAGATAGATAGCTTCAGTAAAGAACATTAGGAGAAGAGGTACAGTAGATCGGTACGTAGAATAGGTTGAGTTGTTAGCAGCAGTAGGTATGTAGGTATCAGAACGAACTCACCAACTGCCTGTTTGTCTGCGCTGATGAAAATATGCTGGCATTTACGTTTCTCCCCCCCAGGTGGGGGTAGTTTCGGTGTCCTTCACCCCATGCTGGGGCCTTCCTCTACTCGCTCGCCATATCAGTCGTTATTGGTCGTTTGTACACCTGCTCCGGCAACCTCCTATTAATAATAATAAGATATGATTGTATTTATATTTTTTACATAATGTTATTTGTTATTTGTTAATACTCGTTATAGTTAAAAGAATGAGAATAGTATACCTTTTCGGAGGTGTTGTGCAGACCACGACCAATACAAGACTGATAAGGCGAGCAGCGCCGTGCGCAGACAAACAGCCCGTTGTGAACTGTACAACTATATTCATGTTTATCTCTACCTAAAGTTCCGTATTTATTTTAACATATTGTTTATTCATTGTTATTCTTAGAGCATAACTGCTCTAAGTTTCCTACAAATGATTAATAATCATTACACCATATATGGTGAGAAAGTATTGTTTTCGTGCAAAATTTCGAAATTGAGATTTTAGGTTTCCCATGATACTGGGGGTCCCCTGTAACATTGGTAAGGGTGGTGGAAATTACATGCTTTGAAGTATTTGCAACAAAAGTAATTGAATTGGTTCAAAATTACGACCGTTTTGGACCAAAGTCATTGCGCCATTGACATTAATTGACCGATTGTCATGAAATTTGGTACATTTGTGTACTAATAAGTAACTTATACACGAATCGAACAGAATTTTGTTATCTTGAAAATTACAGCCGTTTTTGTCAAAAAAGTGTTGAAAATGAGAAACCACGTTTTTGTGTAGTCAGAACGCATTTGGTAGGTACTACAGTAAATGAGTGACCGTCATGAGATTGGGTAATAGTGATCTCAGATAGATGTTCGTGGGTTGTTTTCAACCGATTTTGGTTTGCTTATTTGTAATTACGCCCGCAAAAAAAATCTCGAAAAAAAAGAAACAAATCGAAAATTTCATATGCGACTGTCGTCGGACCCTTTATTTCTGCACACTTTATGAGGAAATTTATTGGATAGTTAAATGTGCTGAAATATAATATCTCTTTTTTAACGGCTAAAATGAACAGACTTAGTAGTAATTTTTGACATCATAAAATTTGTCCGAAATCACCTCACAGCCTGTTAATTTTGGTGGTTAAAAAGATATATTATATTTAAGAACATTCAAATATCCAAAAGTATTTTGATGAAATGTATACAGAAAAATAAAAGTTAAACAAACACACTACTGCGTAGACGCCCATAAGGTATTGGGTTTTCCTTATCCAGTCAGCCGCTGTGCAGCCCGAGCCCTGAGGGCTTGTCAACATCAGTCGGGGTCAGGATGTACCCCTCCTCTTCCCGTTGCTACGGTTACCGAGGGGATTTAAATAGAAATCTTGTATAGATTTTATATTTGCTTTCTACAACGAGCAAACGCTACGCTCCCTCGACAAAGCTTACCTCGTTTTGAGTCATTTTGAGTCATTTTAAAACTGTATAGGAAAAAAATGTAAATGGTCCCTTGAAGGTCGTCAACAGTGCGATTTATTTTAAACTAAACATACGATAAGGGAAATCTGTTCGTTAAATCTTTTCTTTAGGATACACTATATAGTATACTTCAGAGAAGTGGCGATGACTTTCACCAGCGTTCCCTTATAGTTGACTATGGCCCATTGCCCGGCACCCGGCATTCTATGTCACAAAAGCAGTCATGCCCGAGTCCTGGCGGTATAACCGGCAACATTGGGGAGCCTGAGGAAATGCAGGCTCGCGGTGTGACAGCTTGTCAGCCATCAGCCGTTCTTCGCTAGTGGAGGACACTATACATGGCACCATAGCATGGGAACGGGCGCTGCGAGTGAGACCACCGCCCGCGGTCGTTGGGCACAGCGTATAGCTGATTCATAGTAGGTACCATAGCCGTATCCATGCGTGGGTGGGGGTTATATAGGGGTTAACCCCCCCATGACCGGAAAATTAACATGGTAATGCCAACGTGAAGCAAAAACAAGCGGTACGACACGGTCGGACAAAACTTTACCTGCTTACTTGCGTGATTCCTAGAAAAAAAACCCCTGGTTAAATGATTGGAGACGGAAAAACTTTTTGACGAAAGGAATGGCCCCAGAATGTTCCCCCGAGTACTTAGAGACCCCACACGACGTACTATGGTAACCACCCAAAACTACCCCCTTAAACGAGGTGAGGTGGTTGGGGAAGCTCGGAAAAACTTTTCGACAAAATAAATTGCCTCAGAACGTCTCCCCGGGCATTTTGATACCCCATAACACGTACTTTGGAAAGTAACCAAAACTCCCCCCATAAGGGGGGGGGGGTGGCGAAAAAACATTTTCACCAAATATATTGCCTCAGAACGATCTCCCGATCATTTTGAGCCCAAACAACCCATATTTCGCAAACCAACCACGCAACCACGCAAATCTACCCCCCTTAGGGGGTGGGGTGCTTGGATACGTTCAGAAAAACTTTTTGATACAAAAAATTGCTTCACCACGTTCCCCCGAACAGTTTGAGACCCCATAAGCCGCACTTTAAAACTCACTCAAAATTGCCCCCCTCCCTGGGGGGGGGGGGGGCAATTGTGGGCATTTGTGACGAGTATGGCCGTTGTCACGTGTCATATCCAGAACTACTCATATACCACAAACAACTGAATCCACTGATTTCACCCTTTTACAGGTCCAGGGGGGACTTCCCCCCTTCCAGGGAGTTATGCGGGGGTAGTGGGTGGTATCATTGGATTCGTAATTATTTGTTCTATAATTGTCCAAAATTTGATCAAAATCGTTTGAGCCGATTTTGAGCAAATATTTTTTTTCTACCTTTTGGGGGAGTTTTGGGGGGGTAACCCCCTTAATTTTAAAGGGGGGAAACTGGGCTTCCGGATTCTGATTTCTTTCAATTTTAGAAAGGTCACTACCGATTTTGAAGAAAATCGGTTGAAAAGTGCGCCGTCCAGGTCAATGCCACATACATAGCTAGCTAGCTACATACATACATACATACATACGTACTGACACGGAGTACCTGACCTCTTCTAAAAATTCCTTGTGGGCAAACTTTTCGTCGGAGGAAAAAAGTGAGATGGTTTTCATATTTCAAAGGAATGGACGTTTCCGAAATGTATATGCAAGTTTCAGTCGCTTTTGAGGTCTGGGAGCAATGACGGTTCAAAGTTGAGGTTTGCCGAAAATTGGCCCGCACGAATACAATACTTTACCTTACGTATACTACGTATACAGGTAAAGTAAAAAATCCCTTTCGGCAGCCCCGAAAGGCGTAGGTAGATTTCGAAGATTACTTCCATTAAAAGCAGTCTAAAATCATTTAGAATGACGGTTAAGAAGAATTTCAGTTGAACCCGATGCATTCCCTCCAATTACTCCAATAACAACGGAGGAATTGAGTTTTCAAATTTCACTCCCCCCCCACCCCTAAACAGAAAATGAAAGCGATTTTACAATCAAAATTTAGACAAAAGCTGTAGATATTATTAATAAAAATATAATAATTGATAAATCTGTTGCAAAGGAGCCATTATAGTACACTATAAGAAGTGGTGAAATCCACCATTATTGCGATAAGCTAAACATACACGTATATATGTTTGAAATTTTTATGCAACAATTTATCTTATAGTTAAGTTTAGTTGGACTGTTGAAAGCCAGCCTTGCTCTGATTGTATTTGTCGTGATTGGCACCTGGCTGTCACTGGCTGCGAGAATACTCGAAGGCATGATTTCAACCAAATCACCCCTTTGTGTAGGGGTCACCGACCCTTCCCGGGGCTTGAGATAGGGTGGGGTTATCGATCAGTTTCTGTCTGGATGAACTGTTAGGACATGCCCCGTGTCTGTGCTGCTCTTTCATAGCACTCAAGAGAATACGTCGCCGGCACAGCGCTTTCAGCAAAGTGTCACTATTCACTATATTATGTTCCTCCATGGCATTAAAGCTTGCAGAAAGAAATGTGATATTAGCCGTAAGAAGAGCTTAAATATTTGGGGGAGTTGTTATTTCCTATATGAGCACAGCACTCAAAAACTGAAAAGAAAAAAACTCCTTAGCGCTGCAGCCCTTGGAGGGCCTGGTGGGATACAGGGTGGCACCTTTCGTGAGCTCAGTACACAAGGGGGTCATTTGGTCACAGCCGAGTTTTCCTCCAGCCAGTGAAGGCCAGGTACCCTCAGGGCTGGGTATGCCCAGGGCCGGGCAACATTCACCATGCACTTTTCTCGAACGCCAGAAAACCCACTCCACTAACATCTCCAAAATTTATTGTAAGAAGATAAGGCGCGCCATGATCGATGATGATCCATGATATGGAAAAAAGTTCTTCTAAAAATAAATTTTGGAGATGTTAATAGAGTGGCTCCTTTTGCTTGTTACCTCAGTTTCCTGCCACAATCCTAATCCAGCCCGCACTCACCAACTGAGCATACCTAAGATAAAACGTAAATTAAACTAACTAAGGGTGCTTCCTACCATGCCCAGTTAAAATTAAACTGGAGATTTACCATGTTAAATTTAACTTAAAAGTTAAATTTAACATGGTAAACATAGGACGAAATCTCCAGCTTAATTTTAACTGGGCATGGTTGGACGCACCCTAAGAGAATTTTTTCATTCACAGGAAGCCAGGAGCATTTACAGTCTATATTTGATCCTCCTTAACAGCCTCTTTATGATAGAGGGGTGCCTCTTTTGTCAAAACCGGTAAAGCCCTTTCATCAGTGCGTTCTGGGATAGCAGGGTGCCGCCATACTCAGTACCTGCCCTCTTTTGTCAAAATCGGTAAGCCCTTTCCGACAAATAGACTTGAGATTAGCCCAGAACTGACTCAAAGGGCTTCTAAGCTGTACTGTGTAGCAGGGGGTCCTTTTTAAGTTCCACTAGTTCTTTTATAATCTCCCTGTCAGGCAAAAGATAGAGTTCCATTGTCAATGAAATAGGGTCACAACTCCATTGTGATTGGAACTGGAAATGGAAATGGTGATGAACACAAAGCTGGTCACTCCCAAACAAACCAATCCCTCTGCAGTTTTTACACGCTATGGCCATCATCACTCCCTGCGAGAATTTAATTCAACTCAATCCCTGGAGTGTGTTCTACAGCCATGGGACATGGGACCAGGTTGAATTTAAATCTGGTGAAAGTTTAACATTATTTTAAAAAAATTGTTAAAAGTTGTTAAAAATGGTTTACTTGAAAATGTTTCTTAAAGTTTGGATACATTTTGGTCATTGCAAGACTTACCATGACCAATCTTGTGCGAAACTTGACACGGCAATCAATCAATCAGTCAGTTGCCTTCCGAACTTCGTACGTTGAACTTGAATCCATAGCCAGTGCTCAATCCAAACTTCAATTAATCCACTTTCTTTACTTATACTTTTAAACTATTTATATTCGCTGCTCGTGTGCTTAAGACATTATTATCATCACCATCCAAGGTCTTCGGGGCAACCCACGTCTGCCCATCCGCCGCCACGTCGCGTCGGTAAGTGTCTTAGAGCACAAAACTTACTTTCCCCTTTTTAAGTCTAACTTTCTATGGTCCTTCGAAAATTTTACTGGCATTCCCTATGTTTTACAGCAGAAAAAACTGTGTCAAGTTTGGTGTGACGTCTTACTAACTTACGGACGTGACTTAACATACCTACTTCGACTACTTTTCCCTTTACTGTTCATTACTGCGAGCAGTAATACGCTGTGCTGTATTTTCTTAAAGGTAATTTTACTGTCCTTAATACGGTACAAAGTGTACTTTTTCCGGTGGGCAAGTATAGGCTTCGCACGGTCACTACAAGCCTCGACCTACTCCATCTTGTTCACTTTGAACTTTCCTTATTGAGCTACTGCAAACGGGATATACTTAATAACTTAATACTTAATACTTAAAATCAGTTCTTTATTTGTTTTATACTTTATACAAAAATGGAAAACCTAACTGCTTTACAACTCCTAGAGATAAAAAAAATGGATGTGGATGATCTCTTCTGCCGTTTAACTAGTCTCGTTGATACAGCGAAAGGTTATGGTAAATCTAAAACTAGCCTTTTGCGCACAAAACTTCACGATGCTAAAGACATGGAACTGGTATTGCAGCAACACATTAAAGAAATACGAGTCATTCACTTGAACTGCCCGGAAGGAGCTAAACTCATGGATACTGCAACTCTTTTAGTGCGATTTGATGAGGTAATTGAGACTCTGAATGTTCTTTACTGTGAAAGCCTGGATGCCACATCCAAACAAACACCCACTCCTAAAACTGGCCCGTTTAACTTTCCTCCTCCAATTGCAGCCTCAGCGATGCAATTGCCACCTATTGTAATTGATAAATTCACAGGTGATATCACTACCTACTCCAAGTTCATAAATCTTTTTAAAGCTATTTATGGCTCACACACTACACTTAAAAAAGCTGAAAAATTGTTTTATTTGCAATCCTACTTATCTGGAGAACCACTTTCTCTCGTGTCTACATTTCCCTTAACAGATGAAGGCTATGACGAGGCAATCAAAGCTCTTGACGCAGCTTACTCAAACCCGCGCAGACTTGCTGCAACTCTTATCAATTCTTTGTTAGAATTTGCTCCACTTAAGAAAGCTACTCCTGAATCATTAAAGCAATTCCTAACTGTTCACCAAGATCAAATCACTGTTTTAAAAGGTCTAAATTCTGTTCCTGACCTTCAAGATTTTCTACTGCTTACTATTGCCACTAGAAATCTCGACTATCTTACTAGAAGACTTTTTGAGCAATCTCTCAAATCCGATGGTATTCCAACTTGTGCAGAACTGATGAATTTTGTAAGAAAACAAATTACTTCTCTCACTATCATAGAGGCAGATAAACCCGCTGTTACCAACCAACAGGTAGGCATCACGGTCTCATTCCAAAACCTTACATGTCAATGTACAAACTAAAAAATCTGATTACTCACACTCGAGTCAAAAATCATCTACTACAAAAATAACAAATCTCCCACTTGTTACTACTGCCAACAAACCCACTTTATTGGATCTTGTTCAAAGTTCATGTCTCAACCATTAGCTGAACGTGTAAATTGGGTCAACAATGCCAAACGTTGTGGAATTTGTCTCCATCCTACTCACAGTACTTCTGACTGTTTTTCCAAAAAATCGTGTGCTTCATGTAATGAAAAAAGTCATCACTCATCCCTGTGTCCTACTCAGGCATCTAGTAGTCACAAAAAAAAACTCAGGTTCTGATAACGAAAAGCCTAACCAGAAAACTTCTGCTGAAACTTCTAATTCGAAAAATAAAACACTCGTATGTCTCAATACTGAAACTTAACTCATCCATGACGACAGCCTACTAGGTACCGTTCTTGCCAACGTCCCCGACAAGAATGGCAAGCTACTGTCGTTGCGCCTGTTACTTATTGATACAGGTTCGGTCAAAAACTTGGTTACCCTTAAAACTGTCCTTAACTTAGGGCTACCCATTGACCCCAAAAAACTTCTCATCTCAGGTATAGCAGATGAAACTGTTGAAACCTTAGGTACTGTAAACCTAAAAATCAAATCACGTTTTGATCCAAACTTTTCATTCTATGTCAAAGCTAGCGTACTCGAACACATCACTAGTGATCTGGTACCTATTACTTTCACTGAAAACTGTACTCAAATTTTGTCAAAACTGCAACTTGCAGATCCACACATACTGCTAAACGTTAACAGGCCCATTGATGTGTTATTGTCGTATTCACCGTCATTGGAGATAATTCTTTCTGGGTCTACGCAAGATAAGCCAGAAACCAAAGATTTCATTATTGAACTTGCCAATGAGTCACCATTCCAATCGTCAGATGTTGAGCTTATGTCTAAGCCGTAAAAATTTCACACTTGAAAGTAATTAACACTAAAATGGGATCTCTGGTTTCCGGAAATTTGGAAAATGAGGATGATGTTTACAACACACTTCTTGTAAACAATTGTTCGTCCTGTACATCAATCGAAAATGAAGTCAAAAAACTATTTGAAAATGAAGCTATTCCTGACTCAAAAAATGAAACACTTCTTCTCTCAGACGAGGAGTTACAAGCTGAAAATCATTTTGTTCGAACTCATGAACGAAAAGAAGATGGTCAATTTATTGTCAGGTTACCTAGGAAAGACGTACCTATGTCTGAACTAGGCAACAACCGTCGTAAAGCACTTGCATGCTTCTTCAGCCTTGAACGGCGCCTGAAACTGTCTGAAAATGATTACTTATCTTACAAAAAATCAATGCAAGAGTTTTTCGATCTGAACCAAATCACTGTCACTGATATAAAAAATGATTACCTACTAAACCAACATGTTGTTGTCAAACGAAGCTCAGGGAAAGCAAAAATTGTATTCGATCCTGCAGTCCGTGCTAACAAAAACTCAAAGTCACTGAATGAAACCTTACTGTCAGGTCCTAAACTCCAAAGGGACCAACTGTACGTTCTTATTGCTGCCAGGGCGCACGAAGTCGCCATGGCATGCGATATCAACAACTTCTATCGAAGCATTTCGCTTCATGAAGAAGACTCGGAACTTTTGCACATTCTTGTACGCCTTAACGAAGAGGGCAAGATATGCAACCAAGGTGAGATCACTGAAGCTCGTCTCACTCACTTGATCTACGGGGCAACTAACGCGCCTTACTTGGCACTCCGTTGTATCAACCAACTGATTTACGAAAATGAAAATGAGTTTCCTATAGGTACTCAATGCTTGGCAAAGAATAGGTACATCGATGATTTTTTCTTTAGTGCAAATACTGTTTCTGAGTGCACCCAGATTCGAAACGAACTGATCGAAATCTTGGCACGAGGAAAATTTGAACTTGGAAAATTCCTGTCATCTCATCAGGAAACGCTTGATGGTTTACATGCTACTGATTCTGTCCTTAATTTGAACGATAAGACCGAAGTACCTGTTCTTGGCAGCCTATGGAATCCTCAAAAAGACTGCATAACTTTTGAAATAAAAGAATTTAGTGGTGAAATAACCAAACGTACGTGTACTTCGTACGTCGCTAAAACACTTTGTTCAGAAACTGTGGCAGGAACCTGAACTAACTTGGGACACTACCCTCCCCTCCGAACTCCAGCAAATCTGGTTAAAATTTGTCACTGAAATGCCCCTACTCTGTGGAATCGAACATCCTAGGTTTTGTTCTCTGCAAGACGCAGAAAAATACTTAGTAGTTTTCAGTGATGCATCTACCTTGGGGTACGCGACTACTGCATACTTAGTGTCAGTAGCTCCCAATGGTGAAAAAACTTCTAATCTTATCATATCAAAAAACAAACTTGCTCCGTTAAAATCTGTGAAAACTGTTGCTCAACTTGAAACTGCAGCCCTAGAGTTATCAGCAAAACTTATTAAATGGTTTCTTGAGGGAGAACTCCCCTTTAATCTGAAACAAATTTACGTATACAGTGATTCCATGATTGCTCTTGCTTACATGAACATTCCTCCACATAAACTGAACGTTTTCACTGCAAATCGCATATCGAACATACACAAACTAACTGAAAATTGTAATGTCCCTATCCAATGGTTATATTGTGATACAAAATCTAATGCTGCTGACTTTAGCACCAGAGGGCAGACCCCTTCCCAACTAATTAAGAACCAAACATGGTTCAAGGGTCCTACATTTATACATACCAACTTCCCGCCGGAAGAAAAAACTGAACCAATCTGTCCTGAGATTTTGCCTGACGTCAAACGAGTTCTCGTAGTAACTAACACCGAACCCGTCATATCAAACGAAATATTTCAACTGACAGAAAACATGTCAAGTTTCTCTCATGTTCGTAGAGTAATGGCATTTGTCTTACGATTTGTTAAAAACTGCAGGGCATCTAAAACCAAACGATGTCGCGGATCACTATCTGCAAATGAACTCCAAGAGGCCACTCTGGCACTCACTAAGGTGGTACAGGAAAACTCATTTCCTGGCCTTGCCAAAAAACTGAAAAAGAAAAAAAACTGTCCGAAAAACCTAATTACACTGTCACCATTTGTTGATGAATTTGGTCTGATCCGTGTTGGGGGAAGACTAGAAAATTTGAATGTTCCCTTTGAAAACAAACACCCCCTACTACTCCCAAAAACTGGTAACTTTTAGAAACTACTGTCTAGGTACTATCATGTTCTTGCCTTACATGGAGGTTCTAACGTCAGTACTGGCCTACTCAGAAGCCACTTTTGGGTAATTTCTGGTAAATCACTCATGAAACAAATCATCCACTCTTGTACTACATGCACCAAATTCAATCCAAAACATCCAACTCCTATTCAAGGTAACTTACCTAACTTCAGCCTTGAGTCAACTTTCTGCTTTAGAGACTCAGTCGGTTGTGACGTTTTTGGACCGTTTCCTTATAAAATTACTAATAGAAAAAATTCTCCTACGGCTAAAATATACGGTCTTATTTTCGTGTGTGAAAACACAAGGGCTGTTCATATTGAACCGCTAACTTCTCTGTCTTGCAAGGATTTTCTCGCTGCGGTTGACCGCTTCACTGCAAGAAGGTCCATCCCAAAACAATTCAGGTCTGATTGTGGAACTAACTTCAAATCAGGATTTAAGAAAATGTCTGAACTCCAACAATTTCTTTCCAAAAACGAAGACGAAATAAATTCCCACCTAGCTACCAGATCTATTCAATACAAACACCTCCCACCCTACTCCCCATGGATGTCATCCTGGGAAACTCTAATTCGTTGTGCAAAACGTCTCTTAAAACCGCTACTCATCAGCCCTCGATACTATGAAGAGTACAATACTATTTTTGCAAAGGTTGAAGTGATACTTAACTCTAAACCATACCTTTCGCCGTCTCAAGACCCTCGAGATAACACGCAATTGTTGTGCCCAGGGAACTTGCTGGTTGGAGGAACTTTTGTGGCACCTCCCACTATGCTACCCTTTGACTGTAATTATCAATCAGTATCCCTGAATACTAGATGGGATCAAATTAACTCATGTATCAGACTATTCTGGAAAAGATTCTCAGTGGAGATACTCCACACCCTCTGCCAAAAATATAAATGGCCTAAAGGGTCCAAAAATATCAAAATCGGTGACTTGGTTTGGGTCGTTGATGACCAAAAAACTATCCCATCGCAGTGGCCCATGGGACTCGTAACATCCACACTCCCGGACAAAACCGGCGTTGTAAGAATTGTAAATATCCGTCTTGGAAATGGCAAAGAGGTCCAACGAGCCGTTCGAAACCTAATTCTCGTTCCTAATTAACTGATTAATTAATTAAATTGTAAATAGTCATTATATGTTTATGTGTTGTATCAATATTCACGTATTACTGCTTTGACCAGACTGTACTACTGATTGACTAGACTTCTTACTTACTTTACTTCTTGCTTACTTTTACTAATTACTTCTTAATTGCCGGGGCAATATGGTCATTGCAAGACTTACCATGACCAATCTTGTGCGAAACTTGACACGGCAATCAATCAATCAGTCAGTTGCCTTCCGAACTTCGTACGTTGAACTTGAATCCATAGCCAGTGCTCAATCCAAACTTCAATTAATCCACTTTCTTTACTTATACTTTTAAACTATTTATATTCGCTGCTCGTGTGCTTAAGACATTATTATCATCACCATCCAAGGTCTTCGGGGCAACCCACGTCTGCCCATCCGCCGCCACGTCGCGTCGGTAAGTGTCTTAGAGCACAAAACTTACTTTCCCCTTTTTACTTTCTCGCTAGCCATATATGGCGAGAAAGTATTGTTTTCGTGCAAAATTTCGAAATTGAGATTTTGGGTTTCCCATGATCCTGGGGGTCCCCTGAGTCCAAAAAAGTGGTTTCTGGAAAAAGTCTGTCCGTCCGTCAGTCCGTCAGTCAGTCCGTCAGTCCGTGCAGTGCTCTAGCACCTATACCGTTCTTCCGATTTTGATGAAATTTGGTATGGACCTGTCTAAAATTACTGCCGAGGGGCATTTTCAAGGATTTTTTGATTGGTCAAAAATTGCGGCCGCTATTGTCAAAAAACCACCAAAATAATTCAAAAATCGTGTTTTTGGTTAGTCGGACAAGCGCCGACGGTACACTTTTCAATCTATAACACTGAAAATTGGTAAGTGTGTTGACAAGTAGATGCTTCGAGGTCATTTTCAACTAAAATTGAATTGGTTGAAAATTACGGCCGTTCTGGACCAAAGTTCGATCCTTTCGGCGCCATTCACATATATTGACCGATTGTCATGAAATTCGGTACATTTGTTTAAAACTACGTAACTTAAACATTTGTCGAACAGAATTTTGTTATCTTGAAAATTACGGCCGTTTTTGTCAAAAAAGTGTTGAAAATGAGTTGAGAATGAGAAACCACGTTTTTGAATGGTCGGAACGCATTTGGGACTACAGTAATAGAATGACAGCCATGAAACTTGGTAGAAGTGATCTCAGATAGATGCTCTTGGGTCATTTTCAACTGATTTTGGATTGCTTAAAAATTACGCCCGCAAAAAATTATCAAAAAAATCCCCCCACCCAAAAAAAAAAAAAATCATACGGGGCGAGAAAGTTAAGTGCGACTGTTGTCGGACCCTTTATTAAGTCTAACTTTCTACATTTCTCAATATTATGTGGTTCAACTGGAAAGCCAGGCGTTGTATACTTTTTTGTCCACCAACATTACACTGGGCAGGCCTGTCAGTCCTGTCACTGGTGTCACCAGTATAATGTGTTCCTTAGACCGAACATACATTCGCTATTTATTTACACACCTTATATTGAAATATTCTGAAATATAATACATTTTTAACGGCCCAAATTAATAGACAGTCTTCTTATTTTGCGATCGACTGATTTTTTTCAACAAAAAATGTGTCCGAAATTAACCGATCGTAAAATCTCAACACAGCCTGTTAATTTTGGGCAGTTCGAAATAGGTGTATATTATATTTCCGATAGTATATCCTCATAAAATGTGCAGCTGCTCAGCTAGCATAGTGGAGGTGAATAACAATGTGCCCGTTAATGCTCAGTTTCCGCCCTGCCAAGCGTGAGTTTAAATGGAAGGTTCTAGATGGAGGGGTGTCTATTGTGTTTTGATTCTGCGCGCAGCTGCTGTGGCCGAGGGGATCTTGGGTTAGTTTGGCCCAGCCCGTCACCTCGAACGAGGGTATAGCAATACTCTCCAAATGGGTTACTTAATAGCACAAAAATGTAGCTACAGTGATTGTTTAGTGAGGTTGGTGTAATGAACAATAAAACTCGATATTATCAATTATCGAAGAAGTTATGGTTGTACCTACATATAGAGATGGCTAAACACATCATTACTTAATCAAAGAGTGAACTTAACAGCAGGTGAGTTGTCACTATTATCTCGAATTTTTCGTTGAAATATGATCGGATGATTCCTCATATGGGGTGTGGTTTGTGATAGCACGAGCGTGGGCGTACCTACGTATCATCGTAAGCCTATGGGACTTAAAGAAATCAAGTAGCCACGCACCAGTTTGGCCAGAAGAACTTCGTTTATTCGGTTTCAAAAAGGACAGAGTAACCATGAACTCACATTACGGATTGTTATGCTAGGGTTCGGATTGTTAGGTTGCTTAAAACCGAGAAATAGGTTGCTCAAAAACGCAAAATAGGTTGCTGAAAATAGGTTCCTTAAAATCCAATTTTACCTAGTGCTTAACTACTAAGGTAAGGTTTCTAATAAAAATTATAGGTAGGTAAGAGGAAAAAAGGAAGAATTTTCACATTTGGTATTATTGCACGACCAAAACTTTTTCCAGATTTTCATTTTCATTTTTTTTTTTTTTTTTTTAACGCGCGTAATAGGCGCGGATGTTTTTGACCGAAGCCGAAGTAGAGTACGCCGAAGCCGAAATATGAGTGGGCCGAGGCCAATATATCCATGTCGGAAGCGGGAAATGTTTCCGTTCCGCCGGGATTTTCCAGATTTTCCACCTTAAAATTACGTCGCATCTCTGTCAAAGTTCTTGTAAGTGCAAAGAGACTTCTTTCTACGTCACACGAAACGAGAGGCAGAAATTTGAGGGAGGCAACTTCGGTAGATAGGGGAAAGATCGGGCCAGGCCCGTATCCAGAAAGCGGTCATGGGGGGGGTTCGGGGTAATGGGGGGGTTTTAGCCTATATTTTTTTTTTGCTTCACGTCGGCGTTACCATGTTAATTTTCTTTCATGGAGGGGGGAGTTAACCCCTTAGGTTACCCCCCCGTGGATACGGCTATGGATCGAGCAAACGTTTTTTTTTTCTGCACTTTTTCCTTCTAATATCTCCGCAGCTTCTCGGGCTGAGGCCCAGCCTGGGCAGCCTGGGTTTCTTTTTAGGGCTACCGCAAGCTTGGTGCATCTGGCGTGTCCTGTGGCTCTGCGCATAGGCACGTAGCATGTACACAGGTCACAGGCATAAGGGTAGTTGGTATAAAAATAGAGTACATACCTACTTATAGTACAGCCAGTTTAAGCTGCCTTTACCTAAGCTCCGGTAATTGTGTAATCAGGCGTGAAACAGCCCCTACCGTTTCATAGAGTAACGTTTCAATGCAGGTAGCAAGGTTCAGGGTGGTCCCTCAGTGAACATTCCCAAATTGAGACAAATAATAACTGCAGTCGCCAATGGTATCACACTTAACTTAAGTACCTAGATTGTTAGAAGATTGGGTTTCTAATATTTCTGTCATTGTTAACCCCATCTCCGCTAACCAACATATTTATATCAACTTATTAATTAATAACGAGCTAAAGCGCAGGCTCCGCCTGCTCTTCACCTCGCCACTGCGTGGGGCTAGACACCTGGGACTTCGGTCTCATGGTTTGTTTTGATTTTCTATAAAGGTCGTCCATTTAGCCGCGGCGCGCTGTGGCTAGATGGACGCCCTCTAATCATTTATTAAACGAACGGCGTTAGAGCAAATTTACCTCACCATACCTACCTACTTCCTAGTAAAAAAAAAAAAAAAGGTCCTACAATATTCGCAATTAACTTTCTCACCCACTATCAAATTTTCGTTCTTTTTTTGTTATTTTATTAAGATTCAGTTTGCAAAATGCGTTCCGAGTTCCGACCATTCAAAAACGTGGTTTCTCATTTGGAGCAATTTTTTTAAAAAGAACGGCCATATAGGTAATTACGAAATTCTACTCTACAAATTTTTAAGTACCTACCTAACTGAACGTTGTTTTAAACAAAAGTAACTAAATTTCAGAATAATCCTTCAGTAACTGGGATTGGAGCCAAATCGATCGAAATTCAGTCAAAGACTGCTGTAATTTTCTACTAATTGTACTTTCATTCCAAAGAACCCTCAAAGATCTATTTGCCAACATACTTATCAATTCCTATAATGTTATAGAACTGAGATCTCGGCGCTTGCCCGACTAATCAAAAGCACGTATTTTTGAATTATTCTTAAGTAATTTTCTACCCATCGAAAAATACTTTAAACTTAAAAGGATCCCTCGGCCATGATCTTAGACGGGTGCACATCAAATTTCATCGAAAATGGATCATCAAAATACTTATAAGTATAGAGGCTGTGTGTTTGTTAAAGAGAATATTCGTTATAGAGAGTTTGTTACATGTGAAAGTGAATGTTCGTTAGATTGTTGTGGATTATAAAAGGGGGGGTGTTCGTTATAGAGAGACACCTCGTTATAGAGAGAGTGTTGTAGATTATAATGTGGAAGTGTTCATTATAGAGTAGGACCTCGTTAGAGAGAGAGTGTTGTAGATTATAAAGTGGGAGTGTTCGTTATAGAGAGAGTGTTGTAGATTATAAAGTGGTAATGTTCGTTATAGAGAGGGACCTCGTTATAGAGGGAGAGTTGTAGATTTTAAAGTTGGAATGTTCGTTATAGAGAGGGACCTCGTTATAGAGAGTGTTGTAGATGATAAAGTGGGAGTGTTTGTTATAGATTGTTCGTTATAGAGAGGGACCTCGTTATAGAGAGAATGTTGTAGATTATAAAGTGGGGGTGTTCGTTATAGAGAGACACCTCGTTATAGACAGAGTGTTGTAGATTATAAAGTGGTAATGTTCGTTATAGAGAGGGACCTCGTTATAGAGGGAGAGTTGTAGATAATAAAGTTGGAATGTTCGTTATAGAGAGACACTTCGTTATAAAGAGAGACCTCGTTATAGAGAGCGTTGTAGATTATAAAGTGGGAGTGTTCGTTGTAGAGAGGGACCTCGTTATAGAGAGTGTTGTATATATTATAAAGTGGGAGTGTTCGTTATAGATTGTTCGTTATAGAGACGACCTCGTTATAGAGAGAATGTTGTAGATTATAAAGTGGTAATGTTCGTTATAGAGAGGGACCTCGTTATAGAGACAATGTTGTAGATTATAAAGTGGGAGTGTTCGTTATAGACAGGGACCTCGTTATAGAGAATGTTGTAGATTATAAAGTGGGGGTGTTCGTTTTAGAGAGACACCTCGTTATAGAAAGAGTGTTGTAAATTATAAAGTGGGAGTGTTCGTTATAGAGAGACGCCTGGTTATAGAGAGTGTTGTATAGAGGGAGAGTTGTAGATTATAAAGTGGGGGTGTTCGCTATAGAGAGGTACCTCGTTATAGAGAGAGTGTTGCAGATTATAAAGTGGTAATGTTCGTTATGGAGAGGGACCTCGTTATTAAGGGAGAGTTGTAGATTATAAAGTGGGAATGTTCGTTATAGAGAGGGACCTCGTTATAGAGGGAGAGTTGTAGATTATACAGTGTAAATGTTCGTTATAGAGAGGGACCTCGTTATAGAGAGTGTTGTAGATTACAAAGTGTGAGTGTTCGTTATAGATTGTTCGTAATAGAGAGGGACCTCGTTATAAAGAGAATGTTGTAGATTATAAAGTGGGGGTGTTCGTTATAGAGAGGAACCTCGTTATAGAGAGAGTGTTGTAGATTATAAAGTGGGGGTGTTAAAAAGAAAAAAATGAAATAATGTAAAAAAAGAAAGAAAGAAGTATTCGATCCCTGACCCCCCGCACGATAGGCTACTGTTGAAACCACTGTACCAATGGCACACAGCTAATTTCGGAAGCCACAGTTCCATATAACCAATAGGCTACGTTTTTGGAATTCTCTATCTCATCTGTAACAAACTCAATTTTCTATGACGAATATTCTCTGTAATGAACACTCTGTCTATATAAAAATTTTCTAACTTTTTCTTTGAGATAGGATTTTATTAACTTTGTCTATATTTTGAGAAGTTCATTTTCAAATTGACAAAAATTTGATAGTCCTTTCTTTAGCAGTTTTGCCACTATATCATCCTAAAAGCCCTTTTTATTGTGAAAACAAATCACTTTTCACCATTCAAGTCGGACAAATGGTTGAGCCACTTTGACTTTTTCCTCGAAGCCCTGTACTGGTTCTGGCAGTTGCCATTTGATTTTGAATTTTGGCGGGCAAATTTTAGTCGTGGCACCAGCACGGCAGCGGCCTTGACAATGGAGCATCGTCAGGACGCGTCCAGATCAAGACCGATTTTTTGCCTTTTTATATTTTCTTAAAATATTTTTTTACGCGATATATCTGTATAGTTTCTACATGTGTTGCATATCAAACTGTAGCTAAATTAATGGCATCCATTAATATGCCATTATTTTTCTTTCATCCTTTGAATCCAAAGAATTACGATAGTTTTTGAGCCGTATTTTCTGTGTTTTTTGACCCATAATCGCCTTTGAAGTCAATGAAATTGGATATTTCTTCAGAATTAGGAGGTCAGATTTGGTTTTTCTGAAAGCCCGCTTCATTCTGATTAAAAAGAGTATAGAAAACTATAATATTATTGCTTTTGGCGGTGTCTAAATTGTGAAAGTAGACATCCCTAAAACCCAAAAAATTTTCATGGCTAATCTTCCTCACCCCAAAAGACCCTTATAATCTTTGATTTAAACGTTTTCTTTATAAGCGCATTGTAGCGCATTTCATGAGGAAGAAAATGAGCTATTTAGATCACGTGTAGCCCCAAAGGTAAAAAATCGCCCCACTAAAAGCCGAAACCCTACACTACCCCATTTTCTTACAGTGCGGCAACTCATTCCTTATGCACGGCCGTAAACGGTTTCGCAGGTTTTAGCCGAACTATAACTTGACAATGGAAATCTCTGTAGTGGCGAAAATAACCCCTGTTGCGGGCGAGACGATTTTAATATAGTGGGATAGCGAGCGAACTATGTGTCGTTGAGTTATTTCTAAAAGTAGATCGTGTCACTAAAATCATATCAATAACATCATTCTAGTGTTGTATTAGCTGTATAATTGTCAACTTTCCATAACAACTAGGAACGTTAATATTTTCCTATTAGCTTAAAAAATTCTACCAACCCCACACTGAAAAGTCCTGGATGAAATTGTCGACGATGAAACGTCTGGTACCATTTCTGTACCTAAACCATTTTTCAATAGATTGTACATGGAACAAGCAAATAACAATAGACCCATTACAAGAACATGATCTTCCTTTCCACGTGAGTGAACGGAATGCCCTCAGGGGAGGCAGCTTAAACTGGCTGTACTGTACCTGGTCTGCGAGGGAGTAATGGGGAGTAACCTCGACTATCAACGAACCTAAGAAAATATATTTCTAATGGTGAAGTTAATGTAGTCTACGGGCTTCTTAGAAAAAATAAGTCTACAAGCTGATTTTATTTTCGTCTGGAAAGATTCTTTTGAAGCGAGCGTATTGTAAGACACGTGTTCATAAGTACTGTTATCTGCAGAATAGGTTAAATTAGGCCGTCAACCAGCAAAATAGGATTTTTTAGTACTTTCAAAGCTGAAATAGGATTTTTTAGTACTTTCAAAGCTGAAATAGGATATTATAGGTCTCGATAAGATTTGGTGTGTGGGGTCGTGGAGGTCCAAAACGCCTAAATACAAAATTTGGCTGAAATCAAACGTAAGGAGAAGAATAGGTCTTTTTAGGACAAATCCGAACCCTAGATGACACTGTCCAGAGTGTTGAATTCTAATTTCTTAAACACTATTTTGTACGTGCTTATTGGGGTGTAACTGAATAAGCAGCCTTGGGATTTTGGGTGGGAGAAATGCATCATCAAGTAAAGCAGAGCCTTAAAGAAACTGTTTTTAATGGTCTTAATTATTATCCTTGCGCTTTTTCAGATGGGGCAATCTGGCTAGTGCCCTATACTTTGGCTGCGGTAACCTTTGAATTTCGGTGCGCAGTACTGAATACCGACCTGTCATAAGCAGCGGCTTGCAGACAGCTCACCGGAACTATCTTTATAATAAGGTAAGATTGTTGCGTTATATTCTGTTTCATGTTACCTTATGCTTGTCAAAAAGATATCATCAGGTAAAGCAGAGACTTAACTTGGGTAGCTTTTGAAATGGTATACATTTGTTGTACCTGCACGGCTAGCATTTTTTCTTGGAATGGTGGGATCTTTTTAATTCATCCAGTACGTTATAGTTGTGCTGAAGTTTGTACAAACAGGAAAATATATACCAACTTGCAGCATTTGTGGTAATCTGAACTGCGCAGCGAGAGGACGCAGGTTCTAGTCTCGACGGTTGTAGACTAACTTAACTCCATGTGTCTGAGGGTCTTATTGTTTTGCGTTGAAAATGAGACAGAACATTGAGCATGACACGGAACATAAGGGATGCAGTCCCATCTGAGGGGTGACGCCTGAGACGTGTGGGGATGTTGAAAACATAGCAACCAAAGGCAGAGTTCAAGGTACACTCGTACCTGACATGTATGTTCTCAGTGGGTTTCAATAGTGTCCAGAGATGGGGAAATTCCCGCCAATTTATTTTCGGGGAATGTGAGAACATTGGAATTTTCCACTCCCTCGATCCTCTCAATATTTTGTAAGTAGTGAAAATCAATAATATATATATATATATATATTTTACTTTACCTGTATACGGAGTATACGTAAGGTAAAGTATTGTATTCATGCGGGCCAATTTTCGGCAAACCTCAACTTTGAACCGTCATTGCTCCCAAACCACAAAAGCGACTGAAACTTGCATATACATTTCGGAAACGTCCATTCCTTCGGAATGTGAAAACCTTCTCCCTTTTTTCCTCCGACGAAAAGTTTGCCCACATGAATTTTTAGAAGAGGTCAGGTACTCCGTATCAGTACGTATGTATGTATGTATGTATGTATGTATGTATGTATGTAGCTATGTATGTGGCATTGACCTGGACGGCACACTTTTCAACCGATTTTCTTCAAAATCGGTAGTGACCTTTCTAAAATTGGAAGAAATCAGAATCCGGAAGTCCAGTTTCCCCCCTTTAAAATTAAGGGGGGTTACCCCCCCAAAACTCCCCCAAAAAGTAGAAAAAAAATATTTGCTCAAAATCGGCTCTAACGATTTTGATCAAATTTTGGGCAATTACAGAACAAAAAATTACAAATCCAGTGATACCACCCACTACCCCCGCATAACTCCCTGGAAAGGGGGAAGTCCCCCCTGGACCTGTAAAAGGATGAAATCAGTGGATTCAGTTGTTTGTGGTATATGAGTAGTTCTGGATATGACACGTGACAACGGTTATACTCGTCACTAATGGTATATGGCCCATTTCGAGCCTCCCCCCCTCGTGGGGGGGGGGGGGGGGATAATTTTGAGTGACTTTTAAAGTGCGGCTTATGGGGTCTCAAACTGTTCGGGGGAACGTTGTGAAGCAATTTTTTTGTATCAAAACGTTTTTCTGAACGTATCCAAGCACCCCACCCCCTAAGGGGGTAGATTTGAGTCGTTTGCGAAATATGGGTTGTGTGGGCTCAAAATGATCGGGAGATCGTTCTGAGGCAATTTATTTGGTCAAAATATTTTTTCGCCCCCCCCCCCCCCCCCCCATATGGGGGGAGTTTTGGTTACTTTCCAAAGTACGTTGTATGGGATATCAAAATGCTCGGGGAATCGTTCTAAGACAAATTTATTTTGTCCAAAAGTTTTTCCAAGCTTCCCCAACCACCCCACCTACTTTTAGGGGGTAGTTTTGGGTGGTTGCCGAAGTACGTCAAGTGGGGTCTCTAAGTACTCGGGGGAACATTCTGGGGCCATTCCTTGCGTCAAAAAGTTTTTCCGTCTCTAATCATTTAACCAACGGTTTATTTCTAAGAATCACGCAAATAAGCAGGTAAAATTTTGTCCGACCGTGTCGTACCACTTGTTTACTTTACCTGTATACGAAGTATACGTAAGGTAAAGTATTGTATTCGTGCGGGCCAATTTTCGGCAAACCTCAACTTTGAACCGTCATTGCTCCCAGACCTCAAAAGCAACTGAAACTTGTATATACATTTCGGAAACGTACATTCCTTCGGAATGTGAAAATCATCTCACTTTTTTCCTCTGACGAAAAGTTTGCCCCCAGGAATTTTTAGAAGAGGTCAGGGACTCCGTGTCAGTACGTATGTAGCTAGCTAGCTAGCTATGTATGTGGCATTGACCTGGACGGCGCACTTTTCAACCGA
The DNA here is from genome assembly GCA_950004255.1 of Mesopsocus fuscifrons. NCBI lineage: Eukaryota > Metazoa > Arthropoda > Insecta > Psocodea > Mesopsocidae > Mesopsocus > Mesopsocus fuscifrons. The sequence goes on from OX465378.1 coordinate 17,847,955, forward strand.
TTTTCTTCAAAATCGGTAGTGACCTTTCTAAAATTGGAAGAAATAAAAATCCAGAAGCCCAGTTTCCCCCCTTTAAAATTAAGGGGGGTTACCCCCCTAAAACACCCCCAAAAAGTAGAAAAAAATATTTTCTCAAAATCGGCTCTAACGATTTTGATCAAATTTTGGGCAATTATAGAACAAATAATTACGAATCCAATGATATCACCCACTACCCCCGCATAACTCCCTGGAAGGGGGGAAGCCCCCCCTGGACCTGTAAAAGGGTGAAATCAGTGGATTCAGTGGTTTGTGGTATACGAGTAGTTTTGGATAGGACCCATGACAACCGCCATACCCGTCACAAATAGTGCATGGTTTATCTCGAGCCTGCTCCGAAAGCCTCCAAAGTTTGGTTGAAAATTAGTCTGTGATACAAACAGAAAGAATTTAAATTCGGGAGTGTTAGGGGTACCTAATACTTGAAGGCGGGGTGTTTGGGTCTAGCCCGGGGTTTATTGATGGGAGGTGCATTATTGATCCACCTGAGGTACCGCCTATCTTTTTCCTATGAGCACCGTCAATTCGGGGTGGAAATGGGGGACTTGCGCCGTAACAGCCGTCTGGTTCACACTGTCAGGCATGTTGCCCTTCATCAGACGCCTGCCGCCCGTGTGGGACCATCATCGTCTTGTCTGATTTCAATGTCCGAAAGGGGTAATTAGTGGTTTATTAATTGATATCAGTGCACGTTACCTTCGTGGAGGCTGGTAAGTGTTTCCCGCTATTTCGTCTTAGGTATAATCCGACTTAACGTGAAGATTACTTGTGTAAATATTCCAAGAATATGTTTAGGATTTAGGCTATGGATAGAATCAAAGCACACTTATGCATGTGTTATTTGTTGAGTTTATCTTATCTTTAAGTTGGACTGGTTAAATCTTAAATCCATCCTGAATATCTTCTGTCTCGTGTGGTTAGGAGTTAAGCAAAGGGTACTTCAGCAGGAGGTGGGGGTGGATGTAACGGCGTACGGGCACTACGGGCGTCATTTCGCCCATTCAAATGTTGAAAAGGCAATAAGTGGTTAGTATATGAGGAAAGTGTTCAGTAAACCGTCGTGGAGGCTGGCAAGTTATTTTTCGCAATTGCTTCTGGCTGCAATAGTACCTACGAAGCTGTTACACGAAGAGGTTTCCTGGAAGCAGGGGAGGAGGGGGGAAGGAGGGGAGGGGGAGGAGGAGAGGGGGTGGCGCTGGGTGGGAAAGCATGTCTGATCACTGTCGTACAGCTTGTTCGTTAAGGCTCTAGGCTCTACCTACTATACTTGGTGATGCATTTCTGCCACCTATGAGGTTTAAATTGTGTTATTATTTTTTTTACTTTCTCGCTAGCCATATATGGCGAGAAAGTATTGTTTTCGTGCAAAATTTCGAAATTGAGATTTTGGGTTTCCCATGATCCTGGGGGTCCCCTGAGTCCAAAAAAGTGGTTTCTGGAAAAAGTCTGTCCGTCCGTCAGTCCGTCCGTCAGTCCGTTCAGTGCTCTAGCGCCTATACCGTTCGTCCGATTTTGATGAAATTTGGTATGGACCTGTCTAAAATTACTGCCGAGGGGCATTTTCAAGGATTTTTTGATTGGTCAAAAATTGCGGCCGCTATTGTCAAAAAACCGCCAAAATAATTCAAAAATCGTGTTTTTGGTTAGTCGGACAAGCGCCGACGGTACACTTTTCAATCTATAACACTGAAAATTGGTAAGTGTGTTTAAAAATAGATGCTTCGAGGTCATTTGCAACTAAAATTGAATTGGTTGAAAATTACGGCCGTTCTGGGCCAAAGTTCGATCGTTTCGGCGCCATTCACATTTATTGACCGATTGTCATGAAATTTGGTAAATTTGTGTAGAACCATGTAACTTAAACATTTGTCGAACAGAATTTTGTTATCTTCAAAATTACGGCCGTTGTAGTCAAAAAAGTGTCGAAAATGAGTTGAGAATGAGAAACCACGTTTTTGAATGGTCGGAACGCATTTGGGACTACAGTAATAGAATGACAGCCATGAAACTTGGTGGGAGTGATCTCAGATAGATGCTCTTGGGTCATTTTCAACCGATTTTGGATTGCTTAAAAATTACGCCCACAAAAAAATCTCAAAGAAATCCAAAAAAAAAAAAAAAAAAAAAATCACATGGGGCGAGAAAGTTTAGTGCGACTGTTGTCGGACCCTTTATTTTCGTTGAAAAGATTGAGTTTCGCCTCGTCTTAGCCTTAGTAATGTTCTAAGTCATCTAGGTAATAAGAAACATAGATTTGTTGATTTTTCCCACAAATTGTGATGAGATTGATACTTCTTGAACTGCGTACCTGTTAGGTTAGCGGGACGAGGCGTAATTGATCTTTATTAATTACGTACCTACATTATTCTACCTATAACTACCTACCTAATTAATAAACTATACTTAGGATATAATATTTTTCGCAACTTACATTTCATCATTGAGGCACACTCGTTCAGCTGCTCTTGATTAACATAATCCGCTGAGTCCTCGAGTGTTGCTGCTCAAGACCTATTCAGGTCAGCAGGCAACCGAAACCGTTTCAAGGTTGCTGTGACCTGACATAGTAAGACTTGAGCAACACCATAATAGTGGGACTTATTCGCAATTTTTAATATTAACCTCTTCCATACCTAACATAGGTACCTAATACTGGGGCAAATAGTTTTATGTCATGGAGCCGTTGCAAGGTTTAAAATTTGGACAATGTGTATATCAGTATAGGAACTTCAAAACGGTCATGTAGAAACATAATAATTTGGTTCTTCCTCCTTCGCAGATATAGGGGTTGAAAATTGTAGCTTCCGGTTCGGGTAGTGTGGTAGGGTGTCGAGACAGTAGAGTAGCTGTGTCCTTGTCAGGCTGATGGAAAATGTTCCACTGCGCCAAAGTAGTTTGGACTACTTATGGGCTATTGGTACACTACAAAAACTAATAATCGGACAATTTGCAAGAATACCCATTACCTGCAACGTCATAACATAACTGAACTCACCAATCACTTTCAAACCACAGCCAAGCTACGGCCACTGTACAATCTAATCGCGTTTTATTCAGTGATCAGAATATACAGTACAATAATAATAAGACTACAGAATCCAGCTTTGTAGCCTTAGTTAAATTCAGATTTGCTCCCATGGAGGGAAAATCAATCAAATCGACCTTGAGTCAGCAGCAGTGCCTTAAGCCTGTCCACAAAACGCCTCGCCGCCGTTTGCCATAAAATATGAACATTTGCTCTTATTTGTCCTTGTTCTTTTTTCTACAGTTGTCAGATCTGAAGTATGGCTCTTAGCCTGAGGAATGAAGTCAAGTCTGAGGGATGAAGTCAAGTCTGAGGGATGCAGTCCGGCCTGAGGGATGCATTCAGGCCTGAGGGATGAAGTCAGGCCTGAGGGATGCAGTCAGGCCTGAGGGATGCAGTCAAGCCTGAGGAATGCAGTCAAACCTGGGAGATGCTGTCAACCCTGAGGGATGCAGTCAAACCTGGGAGATACTGTCAACCCTGAGGGATGCAGTCAGGCCTGAGGGATGCAGTCAAGCCTGGGAGATGCTGTCAAGCCTGAGGGATGCAGTCAGGCCTGAGGGATGCAGTCAAGCCTGGGAGATGCTGTCAAGCCTGAGGGATGCAGTCAAGCGTGAGGGATGCCGTCAAGCCTGAGGGATAACACCGAGCCTGAGAGATGCATACTTTTCCAGGTACATATAGTGACCCTGGTCCTACAATTTTCTTGTAACTCTTTATTTTTGTTTAAAAAGACAAGTGACTTCTTGTAGTTATGAGACATTTGGTTTTAAAAATAATTTTGAATCAGAGAGAACAAAGATTTTTATTCATTTCATTCATTATCATTTATATAAAGATGTAAATAAAGGGTCCAATAGTCGTCGCACTTGATTTTAAATCTGTAGCCTCTCATTTAGAACAATTTATTGACAAAAATTTTGTTCGACAAATGTTCAACTGACGTAGTGGTCTAGGCACACAATCGTCCCAAATTCCATTTCAATTGGGTCATACATGTGAAGGTGCTGAATTGATCGAACTTCCGTCAAAAGTTTCAATCAGTTCAAATTTTGTCGCGTATAACCTTAAGCATCTGTTTTGTTTGTCAACACTTGTTCAATCAAAAATTCCTTTATAAAAAGTTTGAGCCATGCATACCTATACCTACCATATTTCATTTACAATTGTTTGAACGGTATATTCCTGCATGGGCACCTAAAATCTCAATTTTTCATTATACATAAATTTATTCGCCATACAGGCTAGCTAAAATATAAAAATGTTATGGATATAAGGTGTGTTAATGGACGGCAGCATTCCTTCGTTATTAGTTACACCACAGTATTTATTTAATGGTTTTGGTATTTATTTATTTACAGCAGAGGATAACATGGGCTGCAGTGGGAGTGGTCCTGACGAAATTACGGAGATCTGCCTGCAACCTTCGGGGCAGTGCTTCTAACTTCGAGCTGTTGGCTTCGAGGGAGTGAACCTAACTTGGAATTTTTAGCTTCGCGGGATTCTAACATCCAGTTCCTCGCTTCGTGGGACCGTTACGGTAGGATTGTAGACGTAGCCTAATTTTAGCTGTGTAGAGAGTACACAACGTAACATATGAACTGTAAATGCAAAAATGGCCCCAGGAATTTTTAGAAGAGGTTAGGTACTCCGTGTCAGTACGTATGTATGTAGCTAGCTAGCTATGTATGTGGCATTGACCTGGACGGCGCACTTTTCAACCGATTTTCTTCAAAATCTGTAGTGACCTTTCTAAAATTGGAAGAAATCAGAATCCGGAATTTCAGTTTCCCCACTTTAAAATTAAGGGGGGTTACCCCCCCCAAAACACCCCCAAAAGGTAGAAAAAAAATATTTGCTCAAAATCGGCTCTAACGATTTTGATCAAATTTTGGACTATTATAGAACAAATAATTACAAATCCAATGATACCACCCACTACCCCCGCATAACTCCCTGGAAGGGGGGAAGTCCCCCCTGAACCTGTAAAAGGGTGAAATCAGTGGATTCAGTTGTTTGTGGTATATGAGTAGTTCTGGATATGACACGTGACAACGGCCATACTCGTCACAAATGGTATATGGCTTATTTCGAGCCTCCCGCTCCCCCCCCCCCCCCCCCAGGGAGGGGGGCAATTTTGAGTGACTTTTAAAGTGCGGCTTATGGGGTCTCAAACTGTTCGGGGGAACGTTCTGAAGCATTTTTTTGTATCAAAACGTTTTTCTGAACGTATCCAAGCACCCCACCCCCTAAGGGGGGTAGATTTGAGTGGTTTGTGAAATATGGGTTGTGTGGGCTCAAAATGATCGGGAGATCGTTCTGAGGCAATATATTTGGTCAAAATGTTTTTTCGCTACCCCCCCCCCCCCCTTATGGGGGGAGTTTTGGTTACTTTCCAAAGTACGTTGTATGGGGTATCAAAATGCTCGGGGAAACGTTCTGAGGCAAATTATTTGTCAAAAAGTTTTTCCGAGCTTCCCCAACCACCTCACCTCGTTTTAGGGGGTAGTTTTGTGTGGTTGCCATAGTACGTCGTGTGGGGTCTCTAAGTACTCGGGGGAACATTCTGGGGCCATTCCTTTCGTCAAAAAGTTTTTCCGTCTCCAATCATTTAACCAAGGGGTTTTTCTAGGAATCGCGCAAGTAATCAGGTAAAGTTTTGTCCGACCGTGTCGTACCGCTTGTTTCGTTGGCAGTTGGTTGTATGTCTAACTGCTTTCTAGTTGGCAGTGCGTTTAGTATTCGCTGTACGAGGGTTAGTATTTGTTTAGGGGTTGAAGCTCCGAATGTGGGAGTTTTCAGGTCCGATACCACTTCGATGTGGACAGAGCCTTCGTCGCTGAAGGAAATAACACGTAGAACCATAAGATTTCAGAGTTGATCCTTTCCAGATGATCAAAGATTCGTGTTCGTAGTAAGTCACTTCAATTTTGGATGTTTGTAGTACTCATGGCACCAGATTCTAAGTTAGTGTATCCGATTTTTGAACTCATCTAGCTTCCTTGAGTGTGTTGGAGGCAATGCACCCTACCCTAGATAATGAGTGGGGCGTTGTAATAGGTGCCCCCGGTGACACTACGCCAGCTATCCCATGATGAAGGTAGTGTGAGACACTTTGTCACTTATTCTGGAACTGTGGTCGGTGCCATATCTAAAAGTAGCAATAAAGTGTTAAACAATAATTATTTGGGGTTAAAGGATGATACCTGGTTTTTTTGAATGAAGGGAACGTTTTTACGTTCACCGTTCTCCGTTCTCCGAAGACTGGGATGTCTTCGAACCGAAAGACCCCTGTGGCTCGTCTTCGATTTTGATTTCCTTTTCCAATAACACGTACCAAGAGCTGCCCGTGTACCCCGTGTACCCAAAGGTGATTAATGTAGGTTTCACCATATCCACATCCACAAAAAAACCTCGGAACTCATTTTCCGAGAGGGCGTTTGGGGTATCAATTAATAACCAGTGACGTCTCCTTCCCAGCTCGAATTTGGGACATCTGATTGTTATTTATTCCTAATTCAATTTCTACAACGTTTTCTTGAATATCTAAAATAAGGAAAAAAGCACTTCCTGAATATATCACTCTTGGTTGAAACGACATAAATAAGAATTGCCGTTGCGAAGGTACAATTTATTCAAACCCAATTGCAGGCTATTGTCATCCTGGCTTATGTCAAGAAGGTCCGTCATTATCATTATCCTGTAATCCAAGCAGATCCTTGATACCGGTTTTAGCTGTCATGAATCCGTGTGGTTCAGCTAATGTTGCCCATACAGTTTAGCTAGTGTTGGTCCGAGGTTAGACAGAATTTTGATGAGGTCGTCCCCTTCGATAGGACAAGAAAAAAACTCGAACCGTTCCAGAATATTTGAATGTTCGCGAGTAAAAAGTTCCAGTGCGTCGATTATGTAATTTTCCATAGAATGGTAATTGGTAAATTCCAAACGGAATACCTGGACGTAAGGCGCGTTTTCCAGCAAATCGAGGAGAAACGGCTCTGAATAGCCTGCCAACAGGTCAACCTGCAGAACGACTAATTTTTTTTGGATTAAAGGTCCATCTGGAAGTTTTAAGTCAGCGGCCCACTCATATTCGGCTTCGGCCACTTCATCTTCGGCTTCGGCCAAAAACATCTAATATACCAACTCATCGGCGCATATGTTCTCTGAACGTCGCGCGTAAAAAAAAAAAAAAAAAATATCTTGCTTTCACTTTTCTTTTGGCTCTTTTCATCTTCCACTTTTTCCTTCTTTCTTTTGTTACTTCGCACCTGGGCAACTTTTCCGGGGATATTTCGGGCGGTTAGTGCGAGATTAATACTGTCAATTTTTGTCTGTTGCTGCTGCTGCTCGTGATTTACTGTAGTAACCACAGTATTTTTTTTATGATCAACGGTAGTAACCACAGTGCGTCGACTTTCAACCGTGGAAACTACAGTACGGGCGGAAACAGTGGTGTGAGGCCTCTGCTGTTCAGAAGAGTTAAGTGACTTAAAATTAACACCGCGCTGGTGACTCTTAGTCACAATGTCCAAACCACTGTCCATTCGACCGTGGCTGGCCATGCTATGAGACTGCCGGAAGCTGTTTGAAAGGTCTAATATGGTTTGAGGTTGGCAGTCAGCACTGGATTGTTCAATATCTTCAGAGTAATTTGCAGGAACAAGCAGGCAAGTGGAATTGGGGGGGTAGTTAGTGTAGGGTTTTAAATAAAGTTTTAAATAGTTAAATAATTAAACTTATAATGCAGGTGAAACGTGTTCATTTTTCTTCCAGTACAGACATCACAAGATTGACAAGTATCGAATTAAAATATCGATTAATCTATCATAAATATTATGTATAGTGGGAAATTTGAAATAACTCTACAGTTAGAAGCAGAAAGGAACAAATCTACCAATCTTTGTAGTTGAGGATCCGAGATATTCTGCACCAGCTGGGTTTGATTTTCATCGGGTGCCATTAGCTGGAAATCTCCAATGGAAAAATTTGACAACGGTGCATAACTTCTTTCTTGGAGATCAAAACTGTCACTTCTAGAAGCTGATTCGGTACTTTCAGCAGACACACACATCTCAGGCGCAGGCAAAACCAACGATTGGTAATTTCCTGAGCTAGCTTCAGATCTGACTGATTCAGTGCAGTTGTTGTAGATTACCGCCCTTGAACGACTTGAATTGGCATGTTGGTTATCGTGAAATTTATTTACAAAGTATGACTAATAGGTAATGATCAATATACAATTCAATTTTGATGCCACAGCTAGCCTTAATGATGATGATGAATTCAGGGATGAAATGAGTTCAAGAAAAGAAATAGGATAGGAAAAGATATAGGTGTCATAGATAAAGAATAAAATTGATACAGGCGCCACCACAGTTTCCTTAAGGGGGAAAACAGGGAAAAGCCATCAAAAGAATAATTTTGAAGTTAGCTGCCGTGATGAAGAATTTTGGAAGATATTGCCACAGGGAATTTATGCAGATTAAACAGGATCGGAGTTACAGGGTCATAACTACTGGTCAGCCGGCCAGAGTAGGTAGGTGCCTCCTCGTTATATTTCTACTCCTTCATTGCCCGCATTTATCTATCGAATAAATATAAAAACCCATACACGTTACACAATAATTTAGATCATGACAATAAATATCCAAATTTAGCAACAAACCTTACCGGAAAATATCAAATGAACCCGCGCGGAGAAAGTATAAACCATTTATTTTATCTCTATTTATTTACCCCGGAACACAAGAATTTTGAGTAAGTATAAGTGGCCAAGTACACGTTACGGAGACCGGCTCCGAGTTCTTTGGGCAACCGCCCCGTCCTCGTTATTGCTTCTACTACAGACGCAACTGTGATAGGTTGTAGACCGAGTCCGACTTCTCCGAGTCCGACTTCGCGAGCGATGGGAAGTCAGCTCGTCCTCTTCCAAAGTATAAACCATTTGTTTTATCTCTATTTATTTACCCCGGAACACAAGAATTTTGAGTAAGTATAAGTGGCCAAGTACACGTTACATGGTTGTCCGTGGCTTCGGATCCTGATGCTTTGGAACTGCTCTCAATAATTTTCACCACCAGGTCTTTCATTACACTTTGTGCAGTACAAGTTGTGAAATTTTTCAGCAAGGCTACATACACTTGTGACATGAACGTATCCAAACATTTCGTTGCGTTAGCAGCGGTGACACCTTGTTCAAAGCAACTCACCTTCCACTGTGGTCGGTGTCATATCTAAAAGTAGCAATAAAGTGTTAAACAATAATTATTTGGGGTTAAAGGATGATACCTGGTTTTTTACTTTCTCGCTAGCCATATATGGCGAGAAAGTATTGTTTTCGTGCAAAATTTCGAAATTGCGATGGCAGACGGTACTTTCAGTCGTATCCTCTCCCAAGACTCTGGGTCTGGAGCGAGACCGGCTCCGAGTTCTGTGGGCAACCGCCCCGTCCTCGTTATTGCTTCTACGACAGACGCAACTGTGATAGGTCCGAGTCCGACTTCGCCGAGTCCGACTTCGCGAGCGATGGGAAGTCAGCTCGTCCTCTGATTAATGTAGGTTTCACCATATCCACATCCACAAAAAAACCTCGGAACTCATTTTCCGAGAGGGCGTTTGGGGTATCAATTAATAACCAGTGACGTCTCCTTCCCAGCTCGAATTTGGGACATCTGATTGTTATTTATTCCTAATTCAATTTCTACAACGTTTTCTTGAATATCTAAAATAAGGAAAAAAGCACTTCCTGAATATATCACTCTTGGTTGAAACGACATAAATAAGAATTGCCGTTGCGAAGGTACAATTTATTCAAGCCCAATTGCAGGCTATTGTCATCCTGGCTTATGTCAAGAAGGTCCGTCATTATCATTATCCTGTAATCCAAGCAGATCCTTGATACCGGTTTTAGCTGTCATGAATCCGTGTGGTTCAGCTAATGTTGCCCATACAGTTTAGCTAGTGTTGGTCCGAGGTTAGACAGAATTTTGATGAGGTCGTCCCCTTCGATAGGACAAGAAAAAAAACTCGAACCGTTCCAGAATATTTGAATGTTCGCGAGTAAAAAGTTCCAGTGCGTCGATTATGTAATTTTCCATAGAATGGTAATTGGTAAATTCCAAACGGAATACCTGGACGAAAGGCGCGTTTTCCAGCAAATCGAGGAGAAACGGCTCTGAATAGCCTGCCAACAGGTCAACCTGCAGAACGACTAATTTGGGGAATAAAGGTCCATCTGAAAGTTTTAAGTCAGCGGCCCACTCATATTCGGCTTCGGCCACTTCATCTTCGGCTTCGGCCAAAAACATCTAATATACCAACTCATCGGCGCATATGTTCTATGAACGTCGCGCGTTACGTTACGGAGACCGGCTCCGAGTTCTTTGGGCAACCGCCCCGTCCTCGTTATTGCTTCTACTACAGACGCAACTGTGATAGGTTGTAGACCGAGTCCGACTTCTCCGAGTCCGACTTCGCGAGCGATGGGAAGTCAGCTCGTCCTCTTCCAAAGTATAAACCATTTGTTTTATCTCTATTTATTTACCCCGGAACACAAGAATTTTGAGTAAGTATAAGTGGCCAAGTACACGTTACATGGTTGTCCGTGGCTTCGGATCCTGATGCTTTGGAACTGCTCTCAATAATTTTCACCACCAGGTCTTTCATTACACTTTGTGCAGTACAAGTTGTTAAATTTTTCAGCAAGGCTACATACACTTGTGACATGAACGTATCCAAACATTTCGTTGCGTTAGCAGCGGCGACAGCTTGTTCAAAGCAACTCACCTTCCACTGTGGTCGGTGCCATATCTAAAAGTAGCAATAAAGTGTTAAACAATAATTATTTGGGGTTAAAGGATGATACCTGGTTTTTTTGAATGAAGGGAACGTTTTTACGTTCACCGTTCTCCGTTCTCCGAAGACTGGGATGTGGTCGAACTTGTCAGACCTTAATAATGTATCGACTGCCGGCGGCTGCCCTGCTCTTCTGCTAAGATTAGTGTTTCAGCGGTAAACTTACGGCAGGTGTATAGCACAATCCACCCTTTTATTTTACCCTTCAGATATACGGGACCTCCTAAATCACACCCTGTGACCTCGAACGCCGTTCCCAACAGAATCCTGGATCTCGGCAATGGAGCAGGCTCAGGAACGACAGGTTTTACCTTGAACTTCTTGCATGTGATACAATCCTTCACAACACGCCGCACGACTTGTCTCCCCCTTAAAATCCAACAGGAATCTCGAATCTTATTAAGAGTTGTCTGTACACCTGTGTGTCCTTTCCTGTGTTCATAAAGAACCATTTTTCTCACGAGTGAGTGATCTGGGAGCACGATGGGACACTTAAAATCGTCTGAGTCGTCTCCAAGCAGGAGCTTAGTCTTGATATGTAACAAACCATTCTCATCCGGTAAAAGCTCATTCGAGGTGGAACATTTCTGTCTAGACTCTTCGCTGCACTCCCCCTGAATAACGTGGTAAAGCGCCTTCTCCGCGGCTTCAATTTCTTCTCCTGAAAGAGTGCCCCTCGTCTTTTCTCGTAGGGCATTTTTCTTGAATCGTAGGACCCAGCCTATAACACGTAGGATCTTACCGTAGTCCGAAAACTTCAGGAATCGATTCGAGAAAGGCTCCTCTGAGATGGTAACTAGCGCCGGTTCAGCTTTCCGTTCGCCTTCTGCCTCTTCTGGGTACACAATTTCTTCCTGGGGCCAGGTAGAAGCCTCTTCCAGCAGCCATGCAGGGCCTGTCAAGAAAACACTGTCTCGAAGTGTTTTAAAATCACAACCTCGACTAGGCACATCTGCTGGGTTCATCCTTCCAGGAAGATGGCGCCACTGTGTGACGTCACTCTTATCTCTTATCTCCTTTACCCTGTTGCCAACCCAAGGCTTCCAGGGCCCCCCCGCAGTAATCCAACCAAGAACCACCATGCTGTCGGTCCAAAAAAACATTCTGAGGTTCTGCTGAAGACCTTGCCGGACACTGTCTGCCAACCTGACCGCAATCGTAGCTGCTAGTAACTCCATTCTGGGAATCGTACACTGTTCGATCGGTCCGGTACGCGCCTTGGCTGCTACTAAACTCAGGGTTACCTGCCCACCATAGGAGCACCTAATGTAGAAGCAAGCCGCATACGCATAAGCTGATGCGTCACAAAAAACATGTAGCTCGCAGCACTCTCGAAGATCGTGACCATGGTGAAGCCAGCGTGGGATACAGCAGAGCTGCAGCGCATCCAAGTGTTGACGCCACCTAATAAACCTGTGCAAAAGTTCTGCCGTCAATTCCTCATCCCAACCAAGGTGCTGCCTCCAGGCGTCCTGTAGAATTAATTTTGGCACTATCATGGCGGCTGACGTAACCCCAATTGGATCGTAAACACGACTGACTAGGGACAAAACGCTCCTCTTAGTGATGTGACCCTCACACTGCTGCACTGCAAAACTTATCTCATCTTTCCCGGGGTGCCACCGCACACCCAAGACGCTGGTCTCTACCTTTTTATCTCTGTCAGATGAGTCCAGCCCCTCAGTTCAAACCCACCTTGAGCCATTACCTCAGAAGCCTCTTGAATAAAAACCTTAGCTTCTGGCACACTAGCCACACTACTGATACAATCGTCGACATAAAAACTGCTCTTAAGTTTGCTGACGGTGTCGGCATAAGTAGGGGTAGAGTACTGCTCAAGATGCAAAGCGATGGTGGCGTTTAAAAGAAATGGACTAGAACTTACTCCAAATGGAACACGACAATGTCTGTAAATTTTCAGCTCCCTACGATTGCCATCTTGCCACCACAAAAACCTGAGGACGTCCCTGTCATCTGGGCTCACAGCAATCATTTGAAAAGCTTTCCATATATCACCAGTGACGCCAACAGCATTCTCCCGGAAACGCAGCAACGTGGCGGGAACCTCCTGCAAAAGATTGGGTCCGGCACTTAAGCAATCATTCAGTGACACGCCCCCCGAGCCTCGTGCGGATGCGTCAAAAACTGGGCGTATCTTAGTGGTCTCACTTGACGGCTTGAATACGGGCCTGTGTGGGATATAATGGGTGGCACGATCTGGAGAAGGGCGCTGTTCCACTACCTCTTCAATAATTTCTTCAGCCTCCCAAGCTTTCAGCACCGCATCGTAGTCGTTGAACCCTCCATTGTGGTGAAGGCGGTTGGTAACTGACATCAGACGCGCCGCTGCCACTTGAAAATTGTCCTGAAGAGGCGGATGTCCCGGCAGCCATGGCAGTTTCACCTCATACTGTTGCTCGTCATTGATCTTGATTCTTCTATGAAAATACTCCTGCACACCTGAAAGCTCGTCTTGGGAACGCAAGCTGGCTGGCACGTCAGAGATCCCTATGGTTTCAAGATCCCACAAAGTGGGTAGGGTGGCTTCCTTCGTATGCGGGGTGTGAGCAACCATGCACAAAATTGCACTTGGGGCTGTGGGTGGCCCAGCGGTGGCCCCTAATACTACCCAGCCCAGTTTGGTAGCATAAGCCGTAACCCCACATGATAGAGGCACTATCTTGGTAATAAATGCACCCAGACTCTTGGCTCCCAATAAGATGTCGATAGGCTGGGGCTGGTTCCCAGCGTCAGATAACACGATTCCAAAATCCGCGAGCTTTTTTATTAAAAAGGGATCACTGACGCTAGGAACTGTCCCACAAGTTACATCCTTGTCCAGCATGTCAAAAGTGCACGCACTACTGCCCCTTAACCCCTTTAGCCTAACCTCAAATAACTGGTGCTTAGTTGGTCCTGGATTCAAACCCCCCAAAAGCGTTGGACTGATCGTTTCTGTTCCTCTGGCTTTCAGTCCAGCCCTCTGTACCAATGCACTACTTATGTAGGACCGAGAGCACCCATCATCTAACAAAGCTCGGGCTACAAACTCCTTACCTGCCACACAAACTTTGACTAACATAGTTTTCATATGGATATTACCATGGCCCCCGACATGAAGCGCCTGTTCCTGAGCTGTTTTCCTACACATGATAGTAACATGTCTACCTGAACACTGCTCGCACTTTATATTCTTCACGCGACAGAAACGGCTCTGGTGGTTCCTCATCAAGCAGCAAAAATATGCCCGTGCCTCTCGTACCCGAGCCGACCGCTCCCCCGCGCTCATTCCCTTCGCCCTCCCGCAATCCGCACTCTGGTGCTTCTGCGAATCACAAAATACACATGTATGCAAGGGCACCTGACGAGGGTCGTCACCAACAACAAGAGCAGAAGCAGTACACTGCTTTTCAGACTCGGGCGCAGCACCGACAACCTGCTTCGAACCATCTCCCTGCTTGGAGGCAAATGCACGGGCCAAAGCTACCCTCTCCTCACCTTGTACCTCGCTCTCTATGAATTCTAAAAAATCTTTTAATGCATCCGTGGAGTCTGACCCTACAAGGGTGGAGGAGGCATCCGGCATAAGCTTGTGCCCGCGATGCCTCTCCCAAAGCTGCAGGGTCTCCAGTGGGAGACAACTCTCTACCAGGGGTAACAACATCGCCGCGTACTTATCGGATGTCACCCCCAGGGAACTTAATGCCTGCAAACGGGAATTCAATTCGTCGTACAAGATGGAAAGTTTTGTCTTTTTGTTGAGGACTAGGGCAAGTAAATCTCGAGTGTAAATCTCGATAAGAACCTCCTCCCTCCCATAACGTGCTTTGAGCTGAGCAATCACTTTGGGGTAGTTATCAGAGGTTGGAGGATAACCTAACACAAGGGCACGAGCCCGTGAGCCCTCTTTCAGACAAGAAAGTAAATACTGAAACTTATCTTCAGCTACTATCGATGAATCTTCGTGAATGCGGGTAAATTGTCCCCAAAATGCTAGCCACTGACGAGGGGAAAGGTCAAATGTAGATATCGACAGTTGTGGTAATCGATATTTCCTGCTTGCACTCTCCTCTGAAGAAACTGGGCGTGGTCCTGCTGTGTGTGCCGAAAGGGCTGCAATGCGCGCCGCATGAGCTGTCCTAAGCGCAATAAACTTCTCTCGATACTCTTCAGTCAGGACGGATTCTTCTTCCAGCTCCTCAGGAGGCAGACACGCCAAAAGCTCTTCATTGGTTTTAAAAAGTCTCTCAGCTTTGTCATAGACGTTCTGGAAAGCCGTTTCCCTCATAAAATCATCTGTGGCGTTATTATACGCTGTAACTGCTTTGGTGAAATTGGCGCGTAGGACGCGTCGTTGTGCCATGCACCGATCCATTTTTTACCTCCGTTCACACAAAACTGGAGTAACGAATACCGGAGCATTAACTACCCAATTCAAACGAATACTTCTGAAATAGTTACTCTCACACCACTACTAAAATCACTGCACGGTCGCCAAATGCTATACATTAAAGACAAAGGTACTTGCTGTACGTCATTTTATTTCTCGACATCTTCACACTCTATTTTTCACAGGTTAGCCAACCTTACAAATTTATGAAGCTACAAAGGAAATACCGCCAAATCGTAACACCCGGAACACAAGAATTTTGAGTAAGTATAAGTGGCCATGTACACGTTACAGTGCGTCGATTATGTAATTTTCCATAGAATGGTAATTGGTAAATTCCAAACGGATTACCTGGACGAAAGGCGCGTTTTCCAGCAAATCGAGGAGAAACGGCTCTGAATAGCCTGCCAACTGGTCAACCTGCAGAACGACTATTTAGGGAATAAAGGTCCATTTGAAAGTTTTAAGTCAGCGAAAGTTTCTCTGAACTCTGTGGCCGAAAGAATATTTGGCGAAGGTACAATTTATTCAAGCCCAATTGCAGACTTTTGTCATCCTGGATTATGTCAAGAAGGTCCGTCATTATCATTATCCTGTAATCCAAGCAGATCCTTGATACCTAGATTTCATCCTTCTTGCACTCTATTTTCCACTGGGCCTTATTCGTAGAGATCGTTGAGTTAGTTCCAACATAGTAGACTGCGGATTCGAAAGACCCCTCTGGCTCGTCTTCGATTTTGATTTCCTTTTCCAGTAACACGTACCAAGAGCTGCCCGTGTACCCCGTGTACCCAAAGCTGATTAATGTAGGTTTCGCCATATCCACATCCACAAAAAAACCTCGGAACTCATTTTCCGAGAGGGCGTTTGGGGTATCAATAACCAGTGACGTCTCCTTCCCAGCTCGAATTCGGGACATCTGATTGTTATTTATTCCTAATTCAATTTCTACAACGTTTTCTTGAATATCTAAAATAAGGAAAAAAGCACTTCCTGAATATATCACTCTCGGTTGAAACGACATAAATAAGAATTGTCCTTTGCTTAGGCTGGATTGCACCACTTTAACGTGACGACTATCGTGTACCTACAAGATAGCGCTATCGTTTCGGTAAAAAATGTTAACGGCTTTCACCATGCACCGTTATCATTTCGTTAGCTTTCGAGTGGATTATCCGTGCGTTAGCAAAACCGGTAACTTTCATACCTGCGACTCATTTGGTGTAGTCTTATGTAATCCAATCAACGTTTTAACTTCTTTCTCCGAAAAAAATAGGGGGTTTTCACGTTTATTTCCATTTTTAGCTGTAAATTGTTGAAATAAATTTGACGTACCTAAACAAAGCAGATGAATTCTAGTGACACAACAAAATATAACGAAAGGACAAGGTTTGGCGTCTGCTTTATTGAATCGATAGCTATTTGATCGTTAAAAGGCACTTTCGTGAGGTGGTGAAATTTAGCCATAATCTTTTTGATCATTGCGACCCCTTCTTCTCAAGTCTTTTTTGAAGAAAAAGTAATAAGATATCCTCATCCAATGGTGAAATGTACTATGCCCACATCAGGCACAACGTAGTTGAAATTCCTACCTTATACCATTAATGAAGTGAATTATGGTTCTTTGGTGAGAAGAAGGCATGAAACGTATTGCCTGTTGCCTGTTAGGCATGGCTATGGCTTTCAGTATGGAATCATTAAAATAATACTTCCTAAGTTTTCCTATATCCGAGTAGGTCACCTCACTTAAATATCATTTCTTAATTATTTCATTATGGCCAAAACAAAAAAGCAAACCAAAAACAAACAACAGAGCGTGTAATCTTATTATATCTTATCTTATCTTATCTTATTTGAATTTTGAACTTGGCTGCATGCACTGCCTTGCATGTTGATACAAATTTGCATAGGCTATGCTTTGCTTTCATCAAGTAAGTAGTTTTAGTTTCTGCAGCCGTGTAAAATTTAAAAATTCATTCACCTACTTTTGAGGTACAATTTTCTGTTGTACACTGAGAGAAAAATCAGGGTAAAATCAGTCCCCTAAATAGCGTTTTTCAGCTAGGGAACTTTTCTTGGGGAGTTTCCGTGAGTAAAATATGGTCTGTGCCTTTGTTTCGTTAGGGCTCATCCCTGGGCCAAAATAGGCGACCGCTACTTAGGGAAAATTTCGGCCTGAATGTAGGGATACGGCCAAAGTTTTGAGGACTTTTGGCACTATCCCTAAATCAAGTCATCTTTATTCCCCTATTTTCAGATAGGGAAAGGGGAACGAAAAGGGAAATTCCCTATCTTTCACATGGGCAATTTCCCTCTGTGCTGTTTTCGCTCCCTATTTCGATGCAGTTTTCCCCTAAATTCAAAATAGGGAATTTCGGAAAGATTCTGTTTTCCCCTAGTTTGAGTCATTTCTCCCTATGTTTCACTTTTCGAGTTCCCTAAATAGAGCTTTCCCTACATTTGAACATACTGAAATCCCCTATCCCTATACTCGAAATAGGGCCTATACCAAAATTCGTGCCTAGAACATTCTCTCCCTATATTCGAATTAGGCCCAATACCAAAATTCGTTCCTTGGAAATTTGGGCCACTATATTGGGTTAAGGTACTATCCCCATATAGTTCTGCATTCCATTTTCTATTGGCATTTCTCCTATGTTTTGATTAGGGGGGAGGGCCCTTAGGTGAAAAGTATGTGTGAACCTATAGGTAACAGCCCTATTTAGAGGTTTGATTTTGGTTTAGCACCTACCAAATAGGGACCGTCTTTAGAGAATCTGACTATTTTGTGCAGCTATATAGATAGGTTTTCGCCCAAAGAAACCTCGGAAGATAGGGAAACGGCCTATATTCGAGAAATGGCGCGTAAAATTTCAAATTCAAAAATGAAGTTATTCAGGCAATTCTTTCTTTCTAATTTTCCGCTTGTAGGCAATATTTTGAGCTGAAAATTAACCAGGAGGCATAAAAAATAAAATTAAACGACTGGTAAAAGTTTCAATGAACAGTGACCAATATCTACAAAGTTAGAAATGTTTTAATTTCTTGTTTCACGAACTGCGAAAGGCCTCGTATGAGGTGTGTAGCGGGCCATAGGGCCCATACGTAAGACTCAAAAATTGTTTCGAGAATGTGATTTTGTAGATTTTTTGTTGTATCCCATGCACCATACAATAAATATTGTATCTATTTCATGTTTATTTTGACTTTTTCTTGTAAGAAGTTACGTAGGTCAACTCAGAACAGATGTAATTTGGGAGTTAATCATATTGAATTGGGTTTATAATCACTTGTATGGCATGTATGGTGTCATTATGATCCGTACGTAGGGTCGTGATTCTGACGAAATCTCTCCTCGTTGTTTAGAGTCAGGAGAAGTGAAATCCACCAAACTTTGGTCTTTTCTTAAGGGCTGTAAACATGAAAATGAGTTTATTTCGAGTGTTTACACGTGTTTTGAGTCATTTGTGAGCCTTATCTTCAGTTACGTGGACTTGGTAAAATTTGAAATTAGCCCCTGAAGTCTGACTCCTGTGCGCTTACTCTTTAGCAGACACCAGTTACCAGAAAATTGAGTAAAAAGTGGTTTTAACGGAATAAAATAGAATATTTATTGGTATGGCGTAATTGTGACGCGTCTCAAACGAAGAATTGTAGGGAAAATGCCGCAATGAAAAGAGGGATGATCTCTAATGTGAAGCGAGTCCTTGGAAGGCAAAAAGGGATACTCCCTATCGTCAGATGAGTTTTGGCAATGTCCCTATTTTTCTGTAAAATCCTGCAAATATCTGCAAAAAACGGTTCTCCGATAGAGAATATCCCAATTTTGAAATAATATAGGGATAGTGCCTATGTCAATTGTGGCACCCTCCCTAAATGGCCACCGAAAATACGGATTGCCGCCAAATTTCACCCCCACCCTATGGGCAACTTAGGGAGTTTCTCTAGTTCGGAGCGTCACTCAGTGGCCATTTTCAGTTGATCACCGGGTGTGTCAGGACAGAACGGTTATTTTGTGAATATTTGTGCATTTTCTTGTGTTTTTTATGAGATGCCTCCCCGTATGTTTCCTCAGCGAACCTGTACACTTCTCCGTTATTTTAGAATTGTAAAAAGAACTAAAATTTTGAAACAACGGTGCAACAACAAAGTGCAAAGTTCAACCAGAAAAATGGATCTTGATGCGTTTCTCAATGGCAACAACCTGGGGTTCCTGTATGAACAATTATCTAGTAAGTAACCTTCTTTTAGTAATACTTATCGAATAGTTTGCATGGAAATATGTTTTAATAGTCATTGCGTTGCGTTTTTTTGTTGCTTTTTCCGCATTCCTCGACACACCATCACACATCATTATGTTAAATTGGAATAAATATAAATCTTATCTTATCTTATCTCTTATCTTAATGCTTCCATAATGAGATTCAAGCAACTGAAACCAAGTTAGTGTTAGGTAGGTACCAGTTAAATGAGAAAGAGAAAGAATGAGCACTTGTTCTATTGCGTAACTCGTCATTTCTAATCAGATTTGTTTTGGTTTAGATGCTGATATCACTCTGGAGACGTTGCTACAGTGTAATGAGCAAGAGCTGATGACATTGGTGCCAAAAATGGGGCCGAAGATCCTGTTGCGTTGTGCACTGGACAAGCTGCGTGCTGACCTAGATGCGGTATGAATGTTTCTTTATTTATTTTGTGTCAGTGGTTGTGAATTTCCATTTTAGCCACAGCACGTGCCGTACAGGTCTTCAACAGGTATTTGGGATTGTGGCGCTGCAGATTTCCCTTCCATAGTCAAAATAGGGAAAGGCGACTTTGGGTTTGTAATGTAGTTTTGATGCCTTTTAGGGTGTACTCATTGGAATAAATGCATTGTAGGTACCTACAGCACGAGCCCTACCTCGGTCTGGTGGTGGGGACCCTGCCACTGTTGCGACCCTACAGACCCCCCTGACACCCGGACACCTGTCATCTCCTCGATGAAGCAGTTCAATAGGGTGTAATGAGTTTGGGCTTTTACAGGCTGCCAGGACCCAACTCGAGTGGACAGCGAGCATATTCGAACAACAGCCTTGTGGGAGCTCATTCCAACAGCAGCCTAGTGGGAGCTTATTCCAACAGCAGCCTAGTGGGAGCCCATTCAAAACGCAGCCACTCAGTATTCCACAAGAGTTTCAGCGGAGGAGCAGCAGTTCCTCAAAAAGGAGTGACACCACCGATGAAGAGGTAAGCATTGTTTTCTTAAGGCTGAATGCACAGTCAAATTTTTTATTGTATTTTGTTTCCCATTTTGAGAGGAAACCGTTGGACATTTTTTTGTTCTGAAATATAATATGTCTTTTTACCTAACGTCATTTCCCAGCGGAATAAGTTGTGATTTTACGATCGAGTAATTTTTTTTCACGATATATAAATAACCACCAGTTTAAGAAAAAAAACAAGGGGTACGACAGTAGTCGCACCACTGTCCCATTTGGGTCACCAGCCCGATTTTTTGGTTTGGCTGCCCATGTGTCCAATTAAAAAAAAATGTCCCTAAGTTTTTCTTTTTTGTACAGTGGTCGAGGACCCAGAGGACGTGACGGCACTTCTGGGGGTAACTCCTAAAGCAGATGACCCCTGTCTCCTGTCGTCAGGACAGCCGAAGTGTCAGATCACTTTCTTCGCGGCGTCGCGTCCGTCTCTAATACAGCTAACGTCATCACAGAGGAAGAGCGACTTCTGCAACATAGTGTGTTTGGAATGCTCTGAGGTTTGGAAGTAATTCATGGCACAGGACGCACTGAGGGGTTAACCTAAGTCTATTGGAAGCTCAAGTGGCACCCATAAAATCGGTTGAGTGTACATGTCTGTACCTTGCCTCCCGTCTCGTTTTACCGCATTTTTGTCGAATATTTTCGTGGTCTTGGAACCTTTTTGTTCAACTGAACCATAGAAACCAGCTCTTTCATGAAGTAAAAAACATATTACATCCTTATTGTTTTGGTTCAGGACAACAAAAATATATGCGACCTCTCCCCACGTCCTTATAAGTAGGTACTTAACTGTATTATGTATTAGATATTATGTATACCTACATACATTTTTAACCGTTTTCTGTACATTGACTTCAAAAAATCCATGGTAATATAAAACCATTATCTGTGTACCAAATTAATTGCATTCTTATTTCAGATAATCACGCGGCAGCATGCAGTCAGTACTGGTTGGTGAGCGTTCCTTATAATATGCCTAATAAAGGATTTTTATGACTCTTACTGCAGGGGAGTTACCTTACCAATACTGACCTGCTGCTGCTGCTGCTACCCTTTCACGGTTTCATTCCCGTGAGGGTACCTGTGCCGGCCGTGGTGATCCTCCTCCCCCCAATACGGGGGTGGGGTTCTACCTGGGACTATAGGTACTATACCCCCATTTTGGCCCGAAAGGGGTGGGGGTAGTACCTATGTAGGCCCAGGGAGAACCCCTACGGTGGGGGGGGGGTTCTACCTAAGCTGACGGAGGGGCTACCCCTATTTTACCCCAGGAGGGGTGGGGTACTCCCTACGTAAGCCTAGGTAGAACCCCTAACCTGTGGAATACCACGGAGGGAGAACCCCTCAGCCGCTATAGGTACCTTCCCTATATAGGCTAGGCAGGATAGGGGTCTACCTAAGTTGAGGTAGGGATTCCTCCTAATCTACAGTAGGGATTTTACCTATGTTTCGCTGCGGAGAAATAAGCAACTAGGCATGGGCCCTATATTGACCTAGGGGTTTAGGGATAATACCTATCCGGGCAGAGGGGCCACCCCTATAGACCTCCACGTGATATAGGTAGAATCACTATTTTGCGGCTCTTCAGATTGTTGCCAGTATTGGCACCAGCCCTATGTTGGCACTCCCTATTTTCATCTCCCTAGTTTAATATAGGGAGTATAGAGCGCCCACAGTTAATTTAGCGATTTTGCCACAGTAGCCACAATAGGAAACACCACTATTTCCACTGTGGCAATTTTCCACTCTTGAACGATGGCAATTTCCCACAGTCGGTTTTCAGATCTCCACACATTTGGCTGTGTCACAGCGCCTATATAACTAGGTGCGCTCTATACTCCCTATACAAACTAGGGAAAAACACATCATTTTTCTCTCAGTGTACTTCTACCTCATGCGACAAAACTGGCGTCAAAAGTGACAACGTTATAAATTGCTGAAAGTCATCAAAACTTTTTGCTGCCTTGTGGAGTTTCGTCTTACCAGCATAAGAAGAGTTGAAGAAGATATCGTGGTTGGTTGTGATCATAATACGGGCATCACTCGAAGCTTGAACATAGAACTCGATTTCCATGTGATTGCCTATCGGACCCGGTCCTAGTCTGAACGTTCCCACGTATTCGCTGTCTATAGACAGCAGCGAATACGTGGGACCGTTCCGACTAAGACTAAGCATGATAATGCGTTTACCGTCTTACATTCTGCACAAATTTAACAGTAAATATATAAACCATAACTTCGGTGCTTCACAGCTGAGTTTAAGTACTTCAGGTAAGTACATGAATATGTAAATCGGTAAAAATACTTACTTACTTTCTAAGACAGGATTCTTTTAAGGGTCCGCTATACCTGACGGTGCATTTTTTGCCGCCCATAAGATTAACATTGCGACCGGCGATTCATTTTCAAGGTTTACCCTTGGTTGGAAAGACACAAAATTTTGCCTGTACCTAGCCCTAACAATGTTCTAGGGAGTGTTCGAAGCAGTTTTCCCAATTTCTCACTGGTTTTCGAGATACAGCACTTTACTTGAGGTATTCGATGCTAGCATTTGCAAAACAGTTGCAATAAAAGAAACCAGTGAGAAATTGGGAAATCTGCTTCGAACACTCCCTAAAACATTGTTAGGGCCAGGTACAGGCAAAATTTTGTGTCTTTCCAACCAAGGGTAAACCTTGAAAATGAATCGCCACTCGCAATGTTAATCTTATGGGCGGCAAAATATGCACCGTCAGTATAGCGGACCCTTAATTGTTAATTGAAACTATCACTACAATACTATGAATCCGGTCGCAATCAGATATACATGTAGACAAAATTATAAACTTTTGCCACCTTTGAATTTTTAGGAATCTCTGAAAAACATCAATTCACAATTGTGAAATATACTTACCTTCTAAGGCACGATTCCCCTGAACAGTTCTTACCATGAAGAAATAAGTGAATATAATATGACCACATACTGACGTACTCTGCTGGCAACTGATGAGTGAAGTTGCTCTATGATGAGCTCTCAAGGGCAAAACGTTTGCGTTCCATTCATTAGTCCGATGTCCAGTTAATAACGGAACAAATGCAATGTAGGGTGGAGGACGATGCAGTTAGTATTTACGATGGTCCAGACCACCTGTACGTACACAGAGCCGGATTAACCTTCAATGAGGCCCCAAGCTAGACTCGATTTCTAGGCCCTTTTATTTTATTATTTTTGTCGTTTAGTGGCAAACGAAGTAGGGGAAAAAGACATAAGAGGAACATATTTTCAAGCGGGCGAAGCGTGCGAGCCGAAAATTTCACTTATCTCCGTAAATTCTCCATATTTCCTAATTGTTTATTTGGTTGGGACTTACATTTGTAAGCCTCTTCAGAGCATAGGCCCTAAGCAATAGCTTATTTAGCTTAAGGGTCCGCTATACCTGACGGTGCATTTTTTGCCGCCCATAAGATTAACATTGCGAGCGGCTATTCATTTTCAAGTTTTACCCTTGGTTGGAAAGACACAAAATTTTGCCTGTACCTTAGCCCTAACATTGTTCTAGGGAGTATTCGAAGCAGATTTCCCATTATTTTACTGGTTTTCGAGATACAGCACTTTTCTTGAGATATGCGATGCTAGCATTTGCAAAACAGTTGCAATAAAAGAAACCAGGGAGAAATTGGAAAATCTGCTTCGAACACTCCCTAGAACATTGTTAGGGCTAGGTACAGGCAAAATTTTGTGTCTTTCCAACCAAGGGTAATTCTTGAAAATGAATCGCCGCTCGCAATGTTAATCTTATGGGTGGCAAAAAATGCATCGTCAGGTATAGCGTCCTCTTAATCCAGCACTCTGCCCGTACACCTAGTTGTTCTCCAAAACCGAGCGTGCGATTGAGAAGCGGTAAAAATTTCCTTACAAATTCTACCCAATGACTCCCTTTTAAAATAATTTCAACTACCTATTTGGAGAAACGGGAAATTTTGTTTGTAGGGAAGTTATAGGCGGTATCTTGGTAATTTCAAATTTAAAAGTGCGTCAACGTTTTACGTTTAAAAGCACTACAAATTAAAATTTTGAAGCGCCCAGTTCAGTATTGTGCCTGAATGTGGAGCCTCAGGTTCACCATGACAGTCCTAAATTGCAGTACTTTTCCAAAGGGGTTTTTCCAGTAACCAAATGAATGTCATTTCATAATATGCGTTCTGAGGTGCCCTTTCTGGGAACAGCTCTTTCCACACACAGTGCACGAGAAAGGTTTCTCGCCTGAATGTGTGTACATATGCGTTCTGAGGTGCCCTTTCTGGGAAAACCTCTTTCCACAGAGAGTGCACGGGAAAGGTTTCTCACCTGAATGCGTGTATATATGAGTGTCGAGGTGATTTTTGCTGAATTTCGACTTGAAAATCGGAAGACTCTCTCTGGATCTCCTATCTCCGATATTTAGAGACGGTGACACCTTCTCCATCTTCCGTCAGTTTTAGTCAATAATTTTCACTGCTAGAATCCATTGCTGGAAAAACTGTATTTTTTTCAAAAAAAAAAAAAAAAAAAACAGTACTACCTACAACTTTTCTCCGTAACGTTTTTTGATCCCACCCTTAATGGTTGAATAAGGGTGGAAAAACAGGGTTTTGCGCAAAAAAAAATTCATAACTTGTGTCCTAGTGGTGTTATCGAGTTCTTTTGTTTTGTATTGCATTTGACTAATATTAACTACAACTTTTGTCTGAAAACGTTTTTCGTCCGACGCACCGTTTAGGCAGGGGAAGGGGGGTGGAATTTTCAAAACGTCTTAACCCACTTATTTGGTGAGATATTGAGTTTATTGTTTTTGCTATTAAATTCTATTAATAATATCTACAACTTTTGTCTGAAAAAGTTTTTTGTAAAATCACTTTCATTTTTTTGTTAAGGGGGGGGGGGGGGGTGAAATTTCAAAACTAAATTCCTCCGTTTGTTATTGTGGAGAATGCAATTGGATCAACTGAAAATCTTCTTAACCGTCTTTCTAAATGATTTTAGACTGCTTTTAGAGGATTGAAGTAATCTTCGAAATCTACCTACGCCTTTCGGGGCTGCCGAAAGGGATTTTATGAATCTCTTGTCGCAATGGGGGCAAGGGAAGAGCTTCTCACCGGTGTGAAGTCGGACATGCTTCTTAAGGTTGTCAGTCCGTGTATATTTCTTCTCACAGTGGGCGCATTTGAAGTCAATGGAAGACACGATAGACAAACAGCGTAGACTCTGGAATGTACACTGTGGCGGTGTAACATAATCGGCATCACCTGGTGTCAGGGAAGTTTTGATGAGCAGCGGCTCCTCAGGCACAGCTCACGGATTTCCAGCACTTTTAAGTTCGGTGTATGGGGTAGCATATCGTTAAGATAACGGTTATTCCAAACGACACCGATCAAGCGCAAATGTTTCACATATTCACCGCGGCTGGACCAAAACTCAGAGCCAGCTTCTCCAACTATTTCCCGGGTTTTTTGGCCAATTTTTATATTGGCATATTTGCTTTTGACATTTAGTTTAGCCAAATCGGCGTATTTTTCTAAGATGAGAATATCATTTTCGGTGAGCCGAGGCGAATAAGAGACATCGCGCCAGTGACGGCAAACAAGCAATAATGCTACTTAATAATATGGAAATAAAAACAACCACTTTTAGTCAGCCATCTTTATATTTATAATCTCTTCGATAATCGATAATGTACATTCTAGTATAATGAGGAACTACTCCTTTTTGCTTTTCTCATCCTTTGGCGTTACAATAAGGCATTCATCTTTTGGGACAGTCGACGATATATCAGGCATTACTGGTACCCTCGGGAGCTCCTATATCATCTTAATATTTATAATCTCTCCGATAATCGATAATATACATTCTAGTATAATGAGGAACTACTCCTTTTTGCTTTTCTCATCTTTTGGCGTTACAGTAAGGTATTCATCTTATGGGACAGTCGACGATATTTCGGGGATTACTGCTACCCTCGGGAGCTCCTTTATCATCTTAATATTTATAATCTCTTCGATAATCGATAATATACATTCGAGTATAATGAGGACAGACAGTGCATGAGAAAGGTTTCTCAGTTGAATGTGTGTACATATGCGTTCTGAGGTGCCCTTTCTGGGAACAGCTCTTTCCACACACAGTGCACGAGAAAGGTTTCTCGCCTGAATGTGTGTACATATGCGTTCTGAGGTGCCCTTTCTGGGAACAGCTCTTTCCACACACAGTGCACGAGAAAGGTTTCTCGCCTGAATGTGTGTACATATGCGTTCTGAGGTGCCCTTTCTGGGAAAACCATATTTGCTTTTGACATTTAGTTTAGCCAAATCGGCGTATTTTTCTAAGATGAGAATATCATTTTCGGTGAGCCGAGGCGAATAAGAGACATCGCGCCAGTGACGGTAAACAAGCAATAATACTACTTAATAATATGGAAATAAAAACAACCACTTTTAGTCAGCCATCTTTATATTTATAATCTCTTCGATAATCGATAATATACATTCTAGTATAATGAGGAACTACTCCTTTTTGCTTTTCTCATCCTTTGGCGTTACAATAAGGCATTCATCTTTTGGGACAGTCGACGATATATCGGGCATTACTGCTACCCTCGGGAGCTCCTATATCATCTTAATATTTATAATCTCTCCGATAATCGATAATATACATTCTAGTATAATGAGGAACTACTCCTTTTTGCTTTTCTCATCTTTTGGCGTCACAGTAAGGTATTCATCCTATGGGACAGTCGACGATATTTCGGGGATTACTGCTACCCTCGGGAGCTCCTTTATCATCTTAATATTTATAAACTCTTCGATAATCGATAATATACATTCGAGTATAATGAGGAACTACTCCTTTTTGCTTCTCTCATCTTTTGGTTTGACAATAACAGCAATTTCAAGATCCTTTTGTTGTTGGATAGTTGGATTTAATGAATCTCTTGTCGCAATGGGGGCAAGGGAAGAGCTTCTCACCGGTGTGAAGTCGGACATGCTTCTTAAGGTTGTCAGTCCGTGTATATTTCTTCTCACAGTGGGCGCATTTGAAGTCAATGGAAGACACGATAGACAAACAGCGTAGACTCTGGAATGTACACTGTGGCGGTGTAACATAATCGGCATCACCTGGTGTCAGGGAAGTTTTGATGAGCAGCGGCTCCTCAGGCACAGCTCACGGATTTCCAGCACTTTTAAGTTCGGTGTATGGGGTAGCATATCGTTAAGATAACGGTTATTCCAAACGACACCGATCAAGCGCAAATGTTTCACATATTCACCGCGGCTGGACCAAAACTCAGAGCCAGCTTCTCCAACTATTTCCCGGGTTTTTTGGCCAATTTTTATATTGGCATATTTGCTTTTGACATTTAGTTTAGCCAAATCGGCGTATTTTTCTAAGATGAGAATATCATTTTCGGTGATCCGAGGCGAATAAGAGACATCGCGCCAGTGACGGCAAACAAGCAATAATGCTACTTAATAATATGGAAATAAAAACAACCACTTTTAGTCAGCCATCTTTATATTTATAATCTCTTCGATAATCGATAATATACATTCTAGTATAATGAGGAACTACTCCTTTTTGCTTTTCTCATCCTTTGGCGTTACAATAAGGCATTCATCTTTTGGGACAGTCGACGATATATCGGGGATTACTGCTACCCTCGGGAGCTCCTATATCATCTTAATATTTATAATCTCTCCGATAATCGATAATATACATTCTAGTATAATGAGGAACTACTCCTTTTTGCTTTCCTCATCTTTTGGCGTCACAGTAAGGTATTCATCCTATGGGACAGTCGACGATATTTCGGGGATTACTGCTACCCTCGGGAGCTCCTTTATCATCTTAATATTTATAAACTCTTCGATAATCGATAATATACATTCGAGTATAATGAGGAACTACTCCTTTTTGCTTCTCTCATCTTTTGGTTTGACAATAACAGCAATTTCAAGATCCTTTTGTTGTTGGATAGTTGGATTTTATGAATCTCTTGTCGCAATGGGGGCAAGGGAAGAGCTTCTCACCGGTGTGAAGTCGGACATGCTTCTTAAGGTTGTCAGTCCGTGTATATTTCTTCTCACAGTGGGCGCATTTGAAGCGCAGCTCTGTAGAGTCATGGATGGGTGTGAGAGCTTCCGGTGTGATTGCGGGGAGGGGGGCTGTGTATGAACTCTCCCCCTAATGGTCGCCTCTGTGTGACGTCACCTCCGGCTTCTCTTCCAGTTCTTCCTTCACGCATACCAAATCTGCAACAGACCATAACAATCAGAGGTAAGTAGGTACTGATTAAGATTGGGTCAGTTCAGAGCCATCAGGAAGGCTGTCGTAGCGAACTTGTTTTTGCTTCTCTTCAAGTGTTCCAACGCGACTACTCTTGGGCTTCTTCATTATGACTGGAAATATAACACACACAAAATTTGGAGTGGAATCGAAAAATTCACGTTAGTGTCATGACACGGCTTGAATAGTCTCTGCTATTTTATTATATTTCCATGGTTTTTTACTTTACCTGTATACGGAGGATACGTAAGGTAAAGTATTGTATTCGTGCGGGCCAATTTTCGGCAAACCTCAACTTTGAACCGTCATTGCTCCCAGACCTCAAAAGCGATTGAAACTTGCATATACATTTTGGAAACGTCCATTCCTTCGGAATACGAAAACCATCTCACTTTTTTCCTCCGACGAAAAGTTTGCCCACAGGAATTTTTAGAAGAGGTCAGGTACTCCGTGTCAGTACGTATGTATGTATGTAGCTATGTATGTGGCATTGACCTGGACGGCGCAGTTTTCAACCGATTTCCTTCAAAATCGGTAGTTACCTTTCTAAAATTAGAAGAAATCAGAATCCGGAAGCCCAGTTCCCCCACTTTAAAATTAAGGGGGGTTACCCCCCCAAAACTCCCCCAAAAGGTAGAAAAAAAATATTTGCTCAAAATCGGCTCTAACGATTTTGATAAAATTTTGGACAATTATAGAACAAATAATTACGAATCCAATGATACCACCCACTACCCCCGCATAACTCTCTAGAAGGGGGGAAGTCCCCCCTGGACCTGTAAAAGGGCGAAATCAGTCGATTCAGTTGTTTGTGGTATATGAGTAGTTCTGGATATGACACGTGACAACGGCCATACTCGTCACAAATGCCCACAATTGCCCCCCCCCCCCCCCAGGGAGGGGGGCAATTTTGAGAGACTTTTAAAGTGCGGCTTATGGGGTCTCAAACTGTTCGGGGGAACGTTGTGAAGCAATTTTTTGTATCAAAAAGTTTTTCTGAACGTATCCAAGCACCCCACCCCCTAAGGGGGGTAGATTTGAGTGGTTTGCGAAATATGGGTTGTGCGGGCTCAAAATGATCGGGAGATCGTTCTGAGGCAATATATTTGGTCAAAATGTTTTTTCGCCACCCCCCCCCCCCCTTATGGGGGGAGTTTTGGTTATTTTCGAAAGTACGTTGTATGGGGTATCAAAATGCTCGGGGAAACGTTCTGAGGCAATTTATTTTGTCAAAAAGTTTTTCCGAGCTTCCCCAACCACCTCACCTCGTTTTAGGGGGTAGTTTTGGGTGGTTGCCAAAGTACGTCGTGTGGGGTCTCTAAGTACCTACTCGGGGGAACATTCTGGGGCCATTCCTTTCGTCAAAAAGTTTTTCCGTCTCCAATCATTTAATCAAGGGTTTTTTTCTAGGAATCACGCAAATAAGCAGGTAAAGTTTTGTCCGACCGTGTCGTACCGCTTGTTTGAAGTAAAGTGAAATTTCAAAACTCAATTCCTCCGTTGTTATTGTAGATAATGCATTTGGGTCAACTGAAAATCTTCTTAACCGTCTTTCTAAATGATTTTAGACTGCTTTTAGAGGATGGAAGTAATCTTCGAAATCTACCTACGCCTTTCGGGGCTGCCGAAAGGGATTTTTTTAAATATGATATAGCCTCCAGTTCTCCTATTTGTAGCAGTTAACATTTAACTGGCCGATATGCACAGTAGTCATGTCCATGTCGATATGCACAGTAGTCATGTCCATGTCGATATGCACAGTAGTCATGTCCATGTCGATATGCACAGTAGTCATGTCCATGTCGATATGCACAGTAGTCATGTCCATCTCAATTCTCTACTCACACAGCTATCTTCTCATGTTGGTGCTACTGTTCGTATACTTTGAAACATTTAAACCCCAAATACTTTTTACTTTACCTGTATACGAAGTATACGTAAGGTAAAGTATTGTATTCGTGCGGGCCAATTTTCGGCAAACCTCAACTTTGAACCGTCATTGCTCCCAGACCTCAAAAGCGACTGAAACTTGGATATACGTTTCGGAAACGTCCATTCCTTTAGAATATGAAAACCATCTCACTTTTTTCCTCCGACGAAAAGTTTGCCCACAGGAATTTTTAGAAGAGGTCAGGTACTCCGTGTCAGTACGTATGTATGTATGTATGTGTGTGTGTATGTATGTGTGTGTGTGTGTATGTATGTATGTATGTATGTAGCTAGCTAGCTAGCTATGTATGTGGCATTGACCTGGACGGCACACTTTTCAACCGATTTTCTTCAAAATCAGTAGTGATCTTTCTAAAATTGGAAGAAATCAGAATCCGGAAGCCCAGTTTCCCCCCTTCAAAATTAAGGGGGGTTACCCCCCCAAAACTTCCCCAAAAAGTAGAAAAAAAATATTTGCTCAAAAATGGCTCTAACGATTTTGATCAAATTTTGGGCTATTATAGAACAAAAAATTACAAATCCAATGATACCACCCACTACCCCCGCATAACTCCCTGGGAGGGGGGAAGTCCCCCCTGGACCTGTAAAAGGGTGAAATCAGTGGATTCAGTTGTTTGTGGTATATGAGTAGTTCTGGATATGACACGTGACAACGGCCATACTCGTCACAAATGGTATATGGCTTATTTCGAGCCTCCCCCCCCCCCCCCAGGGAGGGGGGCAATTTTGAGTGACTTTTAAAGTGCGGCTTATGGGGTATCAAACTGTTCGGGGGAACGTTGTGAAGCAATTTTTTGTATCAAAAAGTTTTTCTGAACGTATCCAAGCACCCCAACCCCTAAGGGGGGTAGATTTGAATGGTTTGCGAAATATGGGTTGTGTGGGCTCAAAATGATCGGGAGATCGTTCTGAGGCAATATATTTGGTCAAAATTTTTTTTCGCCACCCCCCCCCCCCCCCTTATGGGGGAGTTTTGGTTACTTTCCAAAGTACGTTGTATGGGGTATCAAAATGCTCGGGGAAACGTTCTGAGGCAATTTATTTTGTCAAAAAGTTTTTCCGATCTTCCCCAACCACCTCACCTCGTTTTAGGGGGTAGTTTTGGGTGGTTGCCATAGTACGTCGTGTGGGGTCTCTAAGTACTCGGGGGAACATCCTGGTGCCATTCCTTTCGTCAAAAAGTTTTTCCGTCTCCAATCATTTAACCAAGGGTTTTTTTTTTCTAGGAATCACGCAAGTAAGCAGGTAAAGTTTTGTCCGACCGTGTCGTACCGCTTGTTCACTCGCCAATTAACTCAAACATGTAGATATTCAGTAGCTATTCAAACACATCTCCCAGTCCTCTTATCACATATACCTAGGTATTTCGCAGTCTTTGTTTTTAAATCTCCCCCGGAGACACCAATGCTACGGCTATTTACACATTGCAGATTATTCCCTCATCCCTCCCAGTTCTCATCATGTAACCAAATTGATACTTGTACTTATTCTCGCACTTATACCTACTCATAGGGGTAATTAGGCGTTCCTAGAACATATAGGCCTTAGGCGGTTTAAAAATTAAAAAATTAACATACTTAAAGGGCAACTGTGGTAAGGATACGGAAACTTCTACACCAAGGTACACTGCTTTCTATAGTTGACATCCGTCTTTTTATTCCCAAGAATAAAAAGTATTTATGACGAATGAATTGTTATAGAAAGAATAAAGTTTGAATATAAAAATAAATAGTGAACTTCTCTCCATACAAGACGCCTATTGTTGGTGTCACCTTCACTCTTCACTTTTGGTGCATCTTCGTGACCTACTAGTGCCTGGCTGGGTACCATTTTTTTGGTAAGTTAAATTTTTATTGTTTGGAAAGTCATTGATAGAGGTCCTGCTACCTTAGTCACTTCGACGTGGTGTAACTTATTGGGCTTGTGATTTGGCCCTGAAATGTGTTTGATAAACGAGGTTATGGGCTTGTGCTCATGTACATTGCTATGTGTCTAAGAGTTGAAGTCAGGTATAAGCGGGGTAGGTACATGAAGGGGTGGGGAGAAAGTTCGAAAATCAAATTTGAGTTGTAGAAGGTAGAGGGAGTAACTTATTTAAGGAACTAGGTTGGGCTTGTGATGTGATCTAAACGTTAATGAGGTTGGGGCGAAAGGAAACTGTGCCGTTTAGGAGGACTTTAGGCTATATTAAAGTAGAATTCTCTCTGTTATTTTAGATTCTTGGCGCGATATGATCCAGTTACAAACCCATTGGATATGGCTTGTGAAGAGCACGATATCGCCTATTCCCGCAGCTCCGGGCGTCGAAGGCGAAGACTCATGGGGCTACCGGAATTTTGAACGCGGTATGTGGTGCTTCTTCAGGGATTCCTTTAAACAACTAATGGATTGGGGAAATAGCCACAACCGGCTTTAACCAGGTGCAATTCGAGGCCTTTATGGAGTCCAATAAGCGGTTTGGCCGAAGACTGTTCCAAAAAGTTGGAGAGTTGTCTATAACAGAGAAAACGAGCATCGCCAGTAGCCCGCAGGAACTACTCACCATAGAGAAGCCCCCCTTAAAGAGGAAGCCCACAAAAAAAAAAAAAAAAAAAAAAAAAATAGAAAAAAAAATCCAGAAGCAGAAGTAGCTTACCGTTGGCTGCCACCAACGATTGGAGACACGTGTGCCAAAGAACGTGCTGTCTGCATTCTGACAACTCACTGAGGACCAACTTGAGAACGGGATCTACAAAAATAAGGCAGTCATCAATCGCCGTTAATTTTTTTATTTTTTTTCAAAAAAGAACATTACACTTTTAAACTTTGTTACATACTGGAAAAAGATTTTACTTGTTCCGTTGTTTCCGAATCTATATTCGCACGACAGTGAGCGCCGTTATATTTTTCTACTGTTTTCTGAGGAAGAATCTTTTTATTTATTGTGTGTAAATTGGAAGGACAGTTTTCTTTACCCGTCAAACAAGTTGTCACCAAAGAAGAGGATCTGAAGGGGACCAAGAGGACGTTTTCAATTTATCACCTTTTTCTTTTGGCTATTTGTCTATAGCCGTCAAATTTGTTTTGATAATAGTAATCATGGACTTGAGGCCATACGGACAAACAAGGTACCTATGACTATAAATACCTACATGATTATGATTTTTGTGATGGATATCACGGAACCTTGAAGAAATCATTGTTTACAACCCCAGCATTCTTAATCTTCATGCCACATAACAAGCCCAGCCTAGTTATTGCTTACTAAATTATCAACCTTCCTTCTTATTAAAGTACAACTCAAATTAGAGTTTCGATCAAATTCCCCCCTCACTAATATCCGATATCAACTCTGAAAAACCCATTACCTCGATTACCAAGAACAAGTACCACATCGCCCCTACTTGCCCATCAATAAGTTACACCACGCCATAATTCCTCATAATGAGTAAGTTACCAGGACCTGCTTCCCTGAAAATTCGGAAATTCAACTCACCCGAGAAAAGTTGGTATCCAGCCAATACTAGTAACAGACCCTTCAAAAGTGGCTGTTTGGAACAGCAGAGCACTAGTCTGTACCGGCTGTCATGGCAGGGGAAAGAGATGGGCCAAAAGTGAAGACGCGACCAATCTTCCATCACCCAAGACAAATGGCATGTATTGTATTTGTTGGATGTTCAAATATAAAAAAAATCTATACTCATACATGCACACTATTTTTGTTTTCAAACCTAATCCTTTTTATATCAGTCCAGTCGTTATAAACACAAATACATTTTCAGTCTTGGAAATAAAAAAGAATGATGTCAACTCGAAAGCAGTATAAGTACCTATACAATTTTCAATATACCTATCTACCGTAGGTTCTTTAATTTTTAATTCATTTTCCTGAACCGTCCTATATAATAACAATAACATATACCAGTTCAGTAGCTCACTTCTTACTCTATGGAATAATATTTTTTACTTTACCTGTATACGAAGTATACGTAAGGTAAAGTATTGTATTCGTGCGGGCCAATTTTCGGCAAACCTCAACTTTGAACCGTCATTGCTCCCAGACCTCAAAAGCGATTGGAACTTGCATATACATTTCGGAAACGTCCATGCCTTCGGAATATGAAAACCAACTCACTTTTGTCATCCGACGAAAAGTTTGCCCCCAGGAATTTTTAGAAGAGGTCAGGTACGCCGTGTCAGTACGTATGTATGTATGTATGTATGTATGTATGTATGTATGTATGTATGTAGCTATGTATGTGGCATTGACCTGGACGGCACAGTTTTCAACCGATTTTCTTCAAAATCGGTAGTGACCTGAGAAGGGGCTGCACAACTCACCCTCATCTCCCTATGCCGGCTCAGCTCAGAGACCATCCCAGAGTGCAGATTCGAGCACCAAGAGAGATCAGTACCAGTTGCTTATCACGGTTCGGTTCGGTTAATTTTCCAAGACATAGTTTATTGCCTCTTTGTTCTCAGACACAACTAGACCATCGTCAACATATAAGATCACTATGACGAGGCTTCCTTTAATCATTCCAACAAAAATACAATTATCAGCGTCATTGGAAGAAATAAAAATCCAGAATCCCAGTTCCCCCCCCTTAAAATTAAGGGGGGTTTCCCCCCTAAAACACCCCCAAAAAGTAGAAAAAAATATTTGCTCAAAATCGGCTCTAACGATTTTGATCAAATTTTGGACAATTATAGAACAAATAATTACAAATCCAATGATTTTTTGAGTCGCGAATAACGACCGTCAAGGGACCATGTCAATTTGCTCGCTAAAGAGAGAGCTTGTTCGCTATAAGGTCACTCATTTTTTCTTACATGCGTTAATAGCTTCCTCCATTTTAGTGGCGACACTGCAGAGTTTGGTCCAAGCAGCATTGGTTTCAAATTCATTGGGACGGTTTCGGGCACATCGGACACAGACCGCCAAGCGGTCCGTCTTCCTAGTAGCCACAGCTGTCATTCGTTTATGGCTGAAACCAAAACAATCCGTAATGATGGGGCTGTTGCATGCTATCGTATTGACACCGCTTTAAGGGTTGTGAAGCTCTGACTTCAATATTCAAAACAACAAAAATACCTGAGAAGGGGCTGCACAACTCACCCTCATCTCCCTATGCCGGCTCAGCTCAGAGACCATCCCAGAGTGCAGATTCGAGCACCAAGAGAGATCAGTACCAGTTGCTTATCACGGTTCGGTTAGAAGCTTGTTCTCAAATCAATAATACACAGAGTAAGCATACGAAAAAGGTAAATTTATACTTCTGGATTCCAAAATATTATACACTAGAAGTCGGGGCTTCCCCGAGACACCAGGAGACATACCAGAACGCATGCCACCCAGAGCCTCGGGATCGCCCCTACCAATGGCCATTTCTATATACAATTTTGTTACATTTCGATGATAAAGATAATGTGTCAGGCGCCACCTTGTTACCAGCTCAGGCCGAAAGGGTTGGGCAACAAGGAATCCCATAACGATAATTAATTTAGAAAGTAATAATAAGAAAAACCTGATGTCCTGGACCAGCGGCCATAGGCACTCCTCCATGTGCTGCTGTTGCGGTGTCACTGATTCATTGGCTCGTCCTCATAGTACTGGGGCGGTCAGCGCCCCCGATTGGTAGCCCCTACATACTTGAAAGATTCTTCATTTCAGGCCATGAATGGGGGTGACTGGGAATGGGGGTGACTGGGAGCCTCTGATAATAATGATAAAACAAACCAGTAATTTTGATAACAATACCTAACAATAATCACAATGTAGGATGCCGTATGATTCCCTACTCACCCGTGCTTGGAGGCTCTTTTTCTAATTAAATGATTAAAATATCCCTTGATAAATCTTCTTTCCAAAATTTTACCAAACCTGGTCCGCAGATGTTTGTTTCTCAGTTTGAAAGTTTTTTTCGAGCGCACTCCAAACACGGGAAAGTACTTACATTAGGTGATGAAAGAAATATAAATAAAAATAAATCCTGTACCGAACCCCGTTCGTTACAGGGTCCGCTTAACCTGACGATGCATTTTTTGCCGCCCAAAAGATTAACATTGCGAACGGCGATTCATTTTCAAGGTTTACCCTTGGTTGGAAAGACACAAAAGTTTGCCTGTACCTAGCCCTAACAATGTTCTAGAGAGTGTTTGAAGCAGATTTCCCAATTTCTCACTGGTTTCTTTTATTGCAACTGTTTTGCAAATGTTAGCATCGCATACCTCAAGAAAAGTATTGTAAATAGGCTTGGTTGTTGTAACTTCTCGTTTATTTTCCAATACTCATAGTTACACATTTATATCAATAAAATGTTATCCCAGACAAAGAAAACCATTCCGCCATTTTCTTCTACTTTTTGCCACAGTACTGCGCGTCCAGCGCACCTAGTGATTAAAACTATAACTACCAATGTTATTGCGCCAAATTGTTTGAAACAATTCCAATACTCCTCCTCATACAATTTGGCACATCCCCATGTTTTCCCTCAACATGTTGAACGATGCGCGAGGTAAAGGTTTTGTCAATATGTCAGCCACTTGTTGTTGTCTGGGCACATGCTTGACGTCAATCGCCCCTCTCGCGTACAAATCGCGAACAAATTGACATTTTACGTCTAAATGTTTTGTGCGGCGATGTAAGCCTTGGTTACTGATCATGTGAATAGCACTCTGATTGTCTATGTTAACTGTTATCGGATCGATGTCACCGACGACGCCTCTCAACAAATTCGTGATCCACACGGCGTCTTGAGCAGCAACAGCCGCTGCTACGAATTCTGCCTCAGCAGTTGATAAAGCGACGGTACTTTGCTTGATGCTTCCCCAGGTTACTGCACCATCCATCAGGTACACGTAGCCGGAAGTCGACTTTCTCGTCTCTATGTCGCCAGCGAAATCAGAGTCTGAATAACCTGTAACGCGTTCAAACGATTTGTACAGTATCCCTAAATCTTTAGTCTTATGTAGGTACCTAAAGACCCTCTTAACAGCTCGGTACTGTCGTTCGTCATTTTTCTCTACGTATCGGCTCAGCAATCCGACACTGAAGGCAATGTCTGGTCGTGTGACCAGTGAGGCGTAGAGTAGCGATCCTACTGCTTCTCTGTATGGAACCTTCTCGGCGTTGCCATGACGTTGTTCTTCGAACTCCTTCATTATCCCAGGGTCCATTGGAATGTCCACTCCATTTATAGGGCCGCACCCGAGGTATTTCCTGGTTATTTTCTCAATGTACTTCTTCTGGTGAATGAAGATCGACCCATCTTCTTGTCGCTCAATTTCAATGCCACAAAAATTCTTTGGCTCCATTGTTTTCACCTTGAACTTCTTCTGTAAATTTTCCAAGACATAGTTTATTGCCTCTTTGTTCTCAGACACAACTAGACCATCGTCAACATATAAGATCACTATGACGAGGCTTCCTTTAATCATTCCAACAAAAATACAATTATCAGCGTCATTGGAAGAAATAAAAATCCAGAATCCCAGTTCCCCCCCCTTAAAATTAAGGGGGGTTTCCCCCCTAAAACACCCCCAAAAAGTAGAAAAAAATATTTGCTCAAAATCGGCTCTAACGATTTTGATCAAATTTTGGACAATTATAGAACAAATAATTACAAATCCAATGATTTTTTGAGTCGCGAATAACGACCGTCAAGGGACCATGTCAATTTGCTCGCTAAAGAGAGAGCTTGTTCGCTATAAGGTCACTCATTTTTTCTTACATGCGTTAATAGCTTCCTCCATTTTAGTGGCGACACTGCAGAGTTTGGTCCAAGCAGCATTGGTTTCAAATTCATTGGGACGGTTTCGGGCACATCGGACACAGACCGCCAAGCGGTCCGTCTTCCTAGTAGCCACAGCTGTCATTCGTTTATGGCTGAAACCAAAACAATCCGTAATGATGGGGCTGTTGCATGCTATCGTATTGACACCGCTTTAAGGGTTGTGAAGCTCTGACTTCAATATTCAAAACAACAAAAATACCTGAGAAGGGGCTGCACAACTCACCCTCATCTCCCTATGCCGGCTCAGCTCAGAGACCATCCCAGAGTGCAGATTCGAGCACCAAGAGAGATCAGTACCAGTTGCTTATCACGGTTCGGTTAGAAGCTTGTTCTCAAATCAATAATACACAGAGTAAGCATACGAAAAAGGTAAATTTATACTTCTGGATTCCAAAATATTATACACTAGAAGTCGGGGCTTCCCCGAGACACCAGGAGACATACCAGAACGCATGCCACCCAGAGCCTCGGGATCGCCCCTACCAATGGCCATTTCTATATACAATTTTGTTACATTTCGATGATAAAGATAATGTGTCAGGCGCCACCTTGTTACCAGCTCAGGCCGAAAGGGTTGGGCAACAAGGAATCCCATAACGATAATTAATTTAGAAAGTAATAATAAGAAAAACCTGATGTCCTGGACCAGCGGCCATAGGCACTCCTCCATGTGCTGCTGTTGCGGTGTCACTGATTCATTGGCTCGTCCTCATAGTACTGGGGCGGTCAGCGCCCCCGATTGGTAGCCCCTACATACTTGAAAGATTCTTCATTTCAGGCCATGAATGGGGGTGACTGGGAATGGGGGTGACTGGGAGCCTCTGATAATAATGATAAAACAAACCAGTAATTTTGATAACAATACCTAACAATAATCACAATGTAGGATGCCGTATGATTCCCTACTCACCCGTGCTTGGAGGCTCTTTTTCTAATTAAATGATTAAAATATCCCTTGATAAATCTTCTTTCCAAAATTTTACCAAACCTGGTCCGCAGATGTTTGTTTCTCAGTTTGAAAGTTTTT
Organism: Mesopsocus fuscifrons; assembly: GCA_950004255.1. Classification (NCBI taxonomy): domain Eukaryota; kingdom Metazoa; phylum Arthropoda; class Insecta; order Psocodea; family Mesopsocidae; genus Mesopsocus; species Mesopsocus fuscifrons. The sequence goes on from OX465378.1 coordinate 17,887,572, forward strand.
TTCGAGCGCACTCCAAACACGGGAAAGTACTTACATTAGGTGATGAAAGAAATATAAATAAAAATAAATCCTGTACCGAACCCCGTTCGTTACAGGGTCCGCTTAACCTGACGATGCATTTTTTGCCGCCCAAAAGATTAACATTGCGAACGGCGATTCATTTTCAAGGTTTACCCTTGGTTGGAAAGACACAAAAGTTTGCCTGTACCTAGCCCTAACAATGTTCTAGAGAGTGTTTGAAGCAGATTTCCCAATTTCTCACTGGTTTCTTTTATTGCAACTGTTTTGCAAATGTTAGCATCGCATACCTCAAGAAAAGTATTGTAAATAGGCTTGGTTGTTGTAACTTCTCGTTTATTTTCCAATACTCATAGTTACACATTTATATCAATAAAATGTTATCCCAGACAAAGAAAACCATTCCGCCATTTTCTTCTACTTTTTGCCACAGTACTGCGCGTCCAGCGCACCTAGTGATTAAAACTATAACTACCAATGTTATTGCGCCAAATTGTTTGAAACAATTCCAATACTCCTCCTCATACAATTTGGCACATCCCCATGTTTTCCCTCAACATGTTGAACGATGCGCGAGGTAAAGGTTTTGTCAATATGTCAGCCACTTGTTGTTGTCTGGGCACATGCTTGACGTCAATCGCCCCTCTCGCGTACAAATCGCGAACAAATTGACATTTTACGTCTAAATGTTTTGTGCGGCGATGTAAGCCTTGGTTACTGATCATGTGAATAGCACTCTGATTGTCTATGTTAACTGTTATCGGATCGATGTCACCGACGACGCCTCTCAACAAATTCGTGATCCACACGGCGTCTTGAGCAGCAACAGCCGCTGCTACGAATTCTGCCTCAGCAGTTGATAAAGCGACGGTACTTTGCTTGATGCTTCCCCAGGTTACTGCACCATCCATCAGGTACACGTAGCCGGAAGTCGACTTTCTCGTCTCTATGTCGCCAGCGAAATCAGAGTCTGAATAACCTGTAACGCGTTCAAACGATTTGTACAGTATCCCTAAATCTTTAGTCTTATGTAGGTACCTAAAGACCCTCTTAACAGCTCGGTACTGTCGTTCGTCATTTTTCTCTACGTATCGGCTCAGCAATCCGACACTGAAGGCAATGTCTGGTCGTGTGACCAGTGAGGCGTAGAGTAGCGATCCTACTGCTTCTCTGTATGGAACCTTCTCGGCGTTGCCATGACGTTGTTCTTCGAACTCCTTCATTATCCCAGGGTCCATTGGAATGTCCACTCCATTTATAGGGCCGCACCCGAGGTATTTCCTGGTTATTTTCTCAATGTACTTCTTCTGGTGAATGAAGATCGACCCATCTTCTTGTCGCTCAATTTCAATGCCACAAAAATTCTTTGGCTCCATTGTTTTCACCTTGAACTTCTTCTGTAAATTTTCCAAGACATAGTTTATTGCCTCTTTGTTCTCAGACACAACTAGACCATCGTCAACATATAAGATCACTATGACGAGGCTTCCTTTAATCATTCCAACAAAAATACAATTATCAGCGTCATTGGAAGAAATAAAAATCCAGAATCCCAGTTCCCCCCCCTTAAAATTAAGGGGGGTTTCCCCCCTAAAACACCCCCAAAAAGTAGAAAAAAATATTTGCTCAAAATCGGCTCTAACGATTTTGATCAAATTTTGGACAATTATAGAACAAATAATTACAAATCCAATGATTTTTTGAGTCGCGAATAACGACCGTCAAGGGACCATGTCAATTTGCTCGCTAAAGAGAGAGCTTGTTCGCTATAAGGTCACTCATTTTTTCTTACATGCGTTAATAGCTTCCTCCATTTTAGTGGCGACACTGCAGAGTTTGGTCCAAGCAGCATTGGTTTCAAATTCATTGGGACGGTTTCGGGCACATCGGACACAGACCGCCAAGCGGTCCGTCTTCCTAGTAGCCACAGCTGTCATTCGTTTATGGCTGAAACCAAAACAATCCGTAATGATGGGGCTGTTGCATGCTATCGTATTGACACCGCTTTAAGGGTTGTGAAGCTCTGACTTCAATATTCAAAACAACAAAAATACCTGAGAAGGGGCTGCACAACTCACCCTCATCTCCCTATGCCGGCTCAGCTCAGAGACCATCCCAGAGTGCAGATTCGAGCACCAAGAGAGATCAGTACCAGTTGCTTATCACGGTTCGGTTAGAAGCTTGTTCTCAAATCAATAATACACAGAGTAAGCATACGAAAAAGGTAAATTTATACTTCTGGATTCCAAAATATTATACACTAGAAGTCGGGGCTTCCCCGAGACACCAGGAGACATACCAGAACGCATGCCACCCAGAGCCTCGGGATCGCCCCTACCAATGGCCATTTCTATATACAATTTTGTTACATTTCGATGATAAAGATAATGTGTCAGGCGCCACCTTGTTACCAGCTCAGGCCGAAAGGGTTGGGCAACAAGGAATCCCATAACGATAATTAATTTAGAAAGTAATAATAAGAAAAACCTGATGTCCTGGACCAGCGGCCATAGGCACTCCTCCATGTGCTGCTGTTGCGGTGTCACTGATTCATTGGCTCGTCCTCATAGTACTGGGGCGGTCAGCGCCCCCGATTGGTAGCCCCTACATACTTGAAAGATTCTTCATTTCAGGCCATGAATGGGGGTGACTGGGAATGGGGGTGACTGGGAGCCTCTGATAATAATGATAAAACAAACCAGTAATTTTGATAACAATACCTAACAATAATCACAATGTAGGATGCCGTATGATTCCCTACTCACCCGTGCTTGGAGGCTCTTTTTCTAATTAAATGATTAAAATATCCCTTGATAAATCTTCTTTCCAAAATTTTACCAAACCTGGTCCGCAGATGTTTGTTTCTCAGTTTGAAAGTTTTTTTCGAGCGCACTCCAAACACGGGAAAGTACTTACATTAGGTGATGAAAGAAATATAAATAAAAATAAATCCTGTACCGAACCCCGTTCGTTACAGGGTCCGCTTAACCTGACGATGCATTTTTTGCCGCCCAAAAGATTAACATTGCGAACGGCGATTCATTTTCAAGGTTTACCCTTGGTTGGAAAGACACAAAAGTTTGCCTGTACCTAGCCCTAACAATGTTCTAGAGAGTGTTTGAAGCAGATTTCCCAATTTCTCACTGGTTTCTTTTATTGCAACTGTTTTGCAAATGTTAGCATCGCATACCTCAAGAAAAGTATTGTAAATAGGCTTGGTTGTTGTAACTTCTCGTTTATTTTCCAATACTCATAGTTACACATTTATATCAATAAAATGTTATCCCAGACAAAGAAAACCATTCCGCCATTTTCTTCTACTTTTTGCCACAGTACTGCGCGTCCAGCGCACCTAGTGATTAAAACTATAACTACCAATGTTATTGCGCCAAATTGTTTGAAACAATTCCAATACTCCTCCTCATACAATTTGGCACATCCCCATGTTTTCCCTCAACATGTTGAACGATGCGCGAGGTAAAGGTTTTGTCAATATGTCAGCCACTTGTTGTTGTCTGGGCACATGCTTGACGTCAATCGCCCCTCTCGCGTACAAATCGCGAACAAATTGACATTTTACGTCTAAATGTTTTGTGCGGCGATGTAAGCCTTGGTTACTGATCATGTGAATAGCACTCTGATTGTCTATGTTAACTGTTATCGGATCGATGTCACCGACGACGCCTCTCAACAAATTCGTGATCCACACGGCGTCTTGAGCAGCAACAGCCGCTGCTACGAATTCTGCCTCAGCAGTTGATAAAGCGACGGTACTTTGCTTGATGCTTCCCCAGGTTACTGCACCATCCATCAGGTACACGTAGCCGGAAGTCGACTTTCTCGTCTCTATGTCGCCAGCGAAATCAGAGTCTGAATAACCTGTAACGCGTTCAAACGATTTGTACAGTATCCCTAAATCTTTAGTCTTATGTAGGTACCTAAAGACCCTCTTAACAGCTCGGTACTGTCGTTCGTCATTTTTCTCTACGTATCGGCTCAGCAATCCGACACTGAAGGCAATGTCTGGTCGTGTGACCAGTGAGGCGTAGAGTAGCGATCCTACTGCTTCTCTGTATGGAACCTTCTCGGCGTTGCCATGACGTTGTTCTTCGAACTCCTTCATTATCCCAGGGTCCATTGGAATGTCCACTCCATTTATAGGGCCGCACCCGAGGTATTTCCTGGTTATTTTCTCAATGTACTTCTTCTGGTGAATGAAGATCGACCCATCTTCTTGTCGCTCAATTTCAATGCCACAAAAATTCTTTGGCTCCATTGTTTTCACCTTGAACTTCTTCTGTAAATTTTCCAAGACATAGTTTATTGCCTCTTTGTTCTCAGACACAACTAGACCATCGTCAACATATAAGATCACTATGACGAGGCTTCCTTTAATCATTCCAACAAAAATACAATTATCAGCGTCATTGGAAGAAATAAAAATCCAGAATCCCAGTTCCCCCCCCTTAAAATTAAGGGGGGTTTCCCCCCTAAAACACCCCCAAAAAGTAGAAAAAAATATTTGCTCAAAATCGGCTCTAACGATTTTGATCAAATTTTGGACAATTATAGAACAAATAATTACAAATCCAATGATTTTTTGAGTCGCGAATAACGACCGTCAAGGGACCATGTCAATTTGCTCGCTAAAGAGAGAGCTTGTTCGCTATAAGGTCACTCATTTTTTCTTACATGCGTTAATAGCTTCCTCCATTTTAGTGGCGACACTGCAGAGTTTGGTCCAAGCAGCATTGGTTTCAAATTCATTGGGACGGTTTCGGGCACATCGGACACAGACCGCCAAGCGGTCCGTCTTCCTAGTAGCCACAGCTGTCATTCGTTTATGGCTGAAACCAAAACAATCCGTAATGATGGGGCTGTTGCATGCTATCGTATTGACACCGCTTTAAGGGTTGTGAAGCTCTGACTTCAATATTCAAAACAACAAAAATACCTGAGAAGGGGCTGCACAACTCACCCTCATCTCCCTATGCCGGCTCAGCTCAGAGACCATCCCAGAGTGCAGATTCGAGCACCAAGAGAGATCAGTACCAGTTGCTTATCACGGTTCGGTTAGAAGCTTGTTCTCAAATCAATAATACACAGAGTAAGCATACGAAAAAGGTAAATTTATACTTCTGGATTCCAAAATATTATACACTAGAAGTCGGGGCTTCCCCGAGACACCAGGAGACATACCAGAACGCATGCCACCCAGAGCCTCGGGATCGCCCCTACCAATGGCCATTTCTATATACAATTTTGTTACATTTCGATGATAAAGATAATGTGTCAGGCGCCACCTTGTTACCAGCTCAGGCCGAAAGGGTTGGGCAACAAGGAATCCCATAACGATAATTAATTTAGAAAGTAATAATAAGAAAAACCTGATGTCCTGGACCAGCGGCCATAGGCACTCCTCCATGTGCTGCTGTTGCGGTGTCACTGATTCATTGGCTCGTCCTCATAGTACTGGGGCGGTCAGCGCCCCCGATTGGTAGCCCCTACATACTTGAAAGATTCTTCATTTCAGGCCATGAATGGGGGTGACTGGGAATGGGGGTGACTGGGAGCCTCTGATAATAATGATAAAACAAACCAGTAATTTTGATAACAATACCTAACAATAATCACAATGTAGGATGCCGTATGATTCCCTACTCACCCGTGCTTGGAGGCTCTTTTTCTAATTAAATGATTAAAATATCCCTTGATAAATCTTCTTTCCAAAATTTTACCAAACCTGGTCCGCAGATGTTTGTTTCTCAGTTTGAAAGTTTTTTTCGAGCGCACTCCAAACACGGGAAAGTACTTACATTAGGTGATGAAAGAAATATAAATAAAAATAAATCCTGTACCGAACCCCGTTCGTTACAGGGTCCGCTTAACCTGACGATGCATTTTTTGCCGCCCAAAAGATTAACATTGCGAACGGCGATTCATTTTCAAGGTTTACCCTTGGTTGGAAAGACACAAAAGTTTGCCTGTACCTAGCCCTAACAATGTTCTAGAGAGTGTTTGAAGCAGATTTCCCAATTTCTCACTGGTTTCTTTTATTGCAACTGTTTTTGAACTTCTTCTGTAAATTTTCCAAGACATAGTTTATTGCCTCTTTGTTCTCAGACACAACTAGACCATCGTCAACATATAAGATCACTATGACGAGGCTTCCTTTAATCATTCCAACAAAAATACAATTATCAGCGTCATTTTTCTGGAAATTCATTTTCTCCATCTCATCAGAAAACCTATTATTCCAGCACTTTCCACTTTGGCGCAAACCATACAAGCTCCTCATTAACTTTAGAACTTTTCCTTCCGGTATGTCTAACCCTTCTGGAGCTTTCATGTAAATTTCTTCCTTTAGTTCGCCATTCAGGTAGGCAGTCTTTACGTCAAACTGTGTCATCTTCATATTGTATTTTGCTGCTAGTGCAAAAATAATTCTCACGGAATCATGTCTGGCTGTCGGCGAGTACGTCTCGTTAAACTCGTCTGCCTTTTGTGCACATCCTTTCGCCACTAATCGGGCTTTAAATCGTACTTTGTCATTTTCGTCCTTAACTTTAAATACCCATTTACTTCCTAAAGCTCTTTTACCTTCCGGCAAATCACATACGAGCCAGGTATCATTGTCTTTGAGTGATTCTTCTTCTTCACGAATGGCTTGAATCCACTGCTCAGCTTCTGGAGACTCAATAGCCTCTTGATAGGTCTGTGGCTCTACTACTTCCACGTAGTTCACGTCGTACCTTGCAGGTCGGCGAATCTGGTCCCTCCTCCTTAAGCTGTAACGTGGATCTGCAACATCTCGAGTGTCATCAGTAGTCTCAACATCAGACTTTTCATCAACAGGAATGACGACTGATCCTTGCTCTCTCTGAGCTGGTACTGACTCATTCATGGCTGTCTCATTGAAAATCACATCACGTGAAATTACAACTTTCATCTTCGATTGGTCGAACAGCCTGTAGTTCCCTGTTCTTTCAACATAGCCAACAAGAATCATCTTTTCGCTTTTAGGATCAAGTTTCCCCCTTTTTACTTTCTCGCCCGTATGTAATACATGGGCTGAGAAAGTTATGTTATCGTGCGAAATTTCGATTTTGAGATTTTCATTGCAAAAGGCGTTTCAGAGGTCCTAGATACCAAAAAAATGGTTTTTAGGTCATGTCCGTCCGACGTACGTACGTACGTACGTCCGTCCGTCCGTCCGTCCGTTTGTCTGTAGCGCGGCTACAGGTCACACCAGTCAACCGATTTGGCTCAAATTTGGAATATAGATGTCTAAAATCAGTTCCGAGATACCTTTTTAATATAATTTTGATTACTCAAAAATTGCGCCCACTATTGTCAAAAAAGTGTCAAAAAAAATTCAAAATCGTGTTTTTATCTACTCAAGACGCATTTCACGGTACGGTAATAAAGTTAGAACCTTCAAATTTTGCAGTCATGTTCCCAGATAGATGCTCCAGGATTATTTTTATTGTTTTGGAGATGGGCCAAGAATTTGGGCCAAAATTGGCCCATACGTGAAAATCTTGGCCCCATGAACAGTATTAGCCGGAATTTCACAAAAATCCACAAACTTGTGCTTAATAACAGTACTTAAAGGTTTGCCGAAGAAATATTCAATCAATTCAAAATTGCGGCCAATATAGGCAAAATAAAGTCGAAAATAGGAAAAAAAGCTAGAATCTCGTTTTTGTCTACTCAAGACGCATTTCACGGTACGGTAATAAAGTCAGAACCTTCAAATTTTGCAGTCGTGTTTCCAGATAGATGGTCCAGGATCATTTTTATTTTTTTTGAGATGGGCCAAAAATTCGGGCCAATATTGGCATTATCGTAGGAAACATTTTCCAAAAATGGAAATCACGTTTTTGATTGGTTAAGACGGATTTGCAACAACCCTAATCGACAGATTTCCTTCAAAATTGGTGAAAGTGGTCTCAGATAGATGCTTCAAGGGCATTTTCAATAGATTTTCATTTTCTTAAAAATTAAGACGGTGACATGCAAAATAGAAAACATATACTTTGCGCGTCGAACGACACTTCACTGTTTGACGGATATGTTTGAAATTCGGTATGCAGGTGCCTAAAAGTATCGTCCATTGTGAGGCAAAATACTTTTTATAAAAAGTTAAAATTCTGACAATTATTCACGTAAAAAAAAAAATCAAATTTTCGATAAAAATTGCGAGAAAGTCAAGTGCGACCATTGTCGAACCCTTTATTTCTTTAGGTATATGGCGATAGGCTTCACACCCGAACGTTCTCACCTGTTTTAGGTTAGGCTTCTGACCAGTCCACTGCTCATAAGGTGTAGTGCTAACTTGTTTGTTCTGTTCAGTAAGTACGCTGCCGTGTTCACGGCCTCTGCCCATAAGTATTTTGGCAAATTTTTCGCTAATAACACAGCTCGAGCTGCCTCACATAGAGTTCTGAATTCCCTCTCACTCCTACCGTTCTGACATGCATTATAGACACTCGTCAGCTCCCTCTCAATGCCATTTTCTTTCAGATAGTTTTTTACGTCTTTGCTCAATATTTCTGTCGCATTGTCTGTATCTAATATCTGACAAGATCTCCCAAATTTTGTCTTTAGTCTTTCATTATAGACTTTAAAACAGTTCATAAATTCAGATTTTCTTTTTACAAAAAATAGGGTTCTGTAAGCTGTGGCGCCATCTTTAAATAAGATCACATATCTGGAACCATTCACTGATTCTGTACTGAAAGGTCCACAGGTGTCAGAATATGTCAACATTCCTGCTTCTATTGTAGACATTACCCGATTCGAGACTTTGGCAGGTTGACGGTGCTGCTTCGCCATGGTACACGCCTCACAGAAGAATTTTTCGTCATCATCTAACTTGACGCCTTCAACGAGTCCTTCACGAATCATTCGCTTGAGGTAGTCACAGTTGATGTGTCCCATCCTCTCATGCAGTGTCTGAAGTGAGGTTTTGTGCTCAGCACTCATGGCTGAAAAATTTATTTCGGTGCGAAATAGCATTGTATACAAGTTGCCACTTTTGTCTTTCACTCCTGTCGCAGCGACTCGTCCATCGCGAATAAATTTTACAGTGTTATTGTCTTTATGCACCATCATACCTAACACGTACACAGTTGTAACACGAGGAACCAAACTTCAATTATTTTGCCTTCTCATTGGTCTAAAATATTCGAAAACAATGTATATTACAATGGCTCTAAAATTTGGAATAAACTGAAAAATGTTATAGATTTGGAAGACCTGAGTGTTAAATTACAATTAAGGAAGGTTAAAAGGTACTTCCTGGAGAATAATTTTTATAGCAATTCTGACTTTATTGGGGAATGAGGATTAAGTTTAGGTTACCGACACGACAATATTCATTGTGACGACTGTATTCCTATTTTGTACCTATAACCTCTGTGCTATGACGTTGTTTTTAGTACTATCATTGTATTTGTGAGACAAAAAAATATATCTTATCTTATCTTATCTTATCTTACCTGAACTCAATTCACGAAACCATAAAATTCACTATGGAGGTAGAGGAAAACAAATCTCTCAACTTTCTGGACTTGACTCTGACTAGACAAGACACAGGGTTAGACTTTAAAATTTACAGAAAACCTACCCACACAGACTGTATCATACCTAACCAGTCGAACCACCCTCCTCAACACAAACACGCTGCTTTCCACTCTATGATTCACAGACTTACTCACGTACCCATGAACAACGAAAACTTCGAACATGAACTTCAAACCATCAAACAGATAGGCATCAACAACGGGTACAACTCTGAACTTATTGACAACATCCTGAAACACCACACCCGTAAACACACAATGTCACTGGCCTACCCGACTGAACCACCCCAAGAAAAGAACTATTGTAGGATACAGTACCTACCTAAACTGACTGACAAACTGACGAAACTTATATCAGAGACGACAGGAAAAACCCCAGCCCTCTACAATAAAAACAGCATAGGCCTCAGACTGATGAACTGAAAGACTAAAAAAGACAAAGACGCAGGGAATGGAGTGTACAAACTAAACTGAAATACCTGTGATGCTTTCTATATAGGTCAAACCGGAAGGAATTTTAAACAAAGAATCAGAGAACATACCTACGGCATAGGAAAACCCTCAACTACCAGCCACTTTGCTCAACATCTCAATGCCAATAGTCACAATTTCGATCCATCCTCAGACTGGAAACCCCTTCATTGTTTAAACAAAGGCAAAAAACTAGATTTTTATGAAAATTTAGAAATTAGGAAAGCAGTAAATAATAAAGGGTCCGACAATGGTCGCACTAGACTTTCTCGCAATTTTTACGCCAGCGGTATCGAAAATTTTGATTTTTTTTTACGTAATTTATTTTTTTTTGACCAAAATTTTAACTTTTTCTAAAAAATATTTTGCCGTACACTGGACAATAATTTTAGGCACCTACTCACCGGATTTCAAACATATCCGTCAAATGGTGAAGTGTCGTTCGACGCGCAAAGTACGTGTTTTCTATTTTCCATGTCACGGCCTTAATTTTCAAGTAATTGAAAATCTATTGAAAATCACCTTGAAGCATCTGTCTGAGACCACTTTCACCAATTTTAAAGGAAATCTGTCGATTAGGGTTGTTGCAAATCCGTCTGAACCAATCAAAAACGTGATTTCAATTTTTGGAAAATTTTCCTACGATAATGCCAATATTGGCCATAATTATTATGTTGGATAAATTTCGTTCGGTAAAACATGAAACTAGGTTAAACTACACCTCCCTACCAATTTTTATTGAAATCGATCGAATAGTGCTACCGGAGTGAGTGTCGTTCGACGCGCAAAGTACGTGTTTTCTATTTTCCATGTCACGGCCTTAATTTTCAAGTAATTGAAAATCTATTGAAAATCACCTTGAAGCATCTATCTGAGACCACTTTCACCGATTTTCAAGGAAATCTGTCGATTAGGGTTGTTGCAAATCCGTCTGAACCAATCAAAAACGTGATTTCCATTTTTGGAAAATTTTCCTACGATAATGCCAATATTGGCCATAATTATTATGTTGGATAAATTTCGTTCGGTAAAACATGAAACTAGCTTAAAGTACACCTCCCTACCAATTTTTATTGAAATCGTTTGAATAGTGCTACCGGAGTGACGACCAACGCGTTTGGGCCAAAACTGGGTCAAGTTATTGACCCACCTCCAAGTGATTGTAAAACACCTAAAAGCATCTATTCAAAAACACTTTCGCAAATTTTCAAGGTTCCAACTTGATATACGTAGCTTCCAGCCCTTCTTAACTGTCAAAAAACACGATTTTTTGCCTTTTTTTGACCATAGCAGACGCAATTTTTGAGTTATCAAAATTTATCAAAAAACATGTCTAGATATTTACATTAGGTACCTACATACCGAATTTGAGCAAAATCGGACGAACGGTGTGACGTCCAGTTGCGCGACAGACTGACGTACGTACGTACGTACGTCGGACGGACATTTTTTAAAAACCACTTTTTTGGACTCGGGGGACCTCCAGGATCATGGGAAACCCAAAATCTCAAAATCGAAATTTTGCACGAAGACATAACTTTCTCAGCCCATGTATTACATACGGGCGAGAAAGTAAAAACCAAAATATTGTCAACGACATTTTGTTTGTCAACAGCTCCCCTCTTCTAGAATTAGCAAGTAGAGTGTAAATTTTAGTAGCTCCTCCCAGGACCACCCCCACCCCCAGTCCTTTAATATATAAGTCCAGGTCAGTCCGTCTTAAGCAGCACAGATCAACTTACTTCGGGCCGGCTAACACCCAAGTAGGGTTATCTGTCTCTTCCCTTCTTGTACCCCTCTGATGATGACCGTGTAGGTCGAAAGCGCTTAGGATTTATTATTACTTTTTCGTGGATTTTGACTAAGTTATTTTTGACAGTTTCTCGGTGGTGGTTCCTAATACTAACTCTGGTTGAGGCGGTGTGCTGGGTCCACTAACGTTTAACTAAACATGGAGCTGTTACCGGGACTCCATAAACGTCTCGAATTCCACTTGGTTGAAACCGCTTGCGCCTATTTCGCTAACGACGTCGAATTCATAGCTGTTTAAGGGAGACAACGTAGAAGCACCACATACCGCGTACGAAATTCCAATAGCCCACGCGTCTCCGCCTCCGGCCCCCGGAGCTGCTGGGATAGACGATATCGTGCTCTTCGCAGGCCCCATCCAATAGATTTTTAACTGAACCGTCTCGCGCCAAAACTCCGCCATTGCTAGGTACCAAGCCCTGGACGCGAGAGGAGGAGGGTGTGCGCAAACATTTCTCTGCTTCGAATTAACGACAAGAGAGCCTCGGAACAGGCTCTTATTATTGATTCCTCTTTTAACTTTATAGATAGGAAGAACGTTTAATAAAAGGATAATTATGAAGTTTGTTTTAAAATATTCCTATACATAAACACAGAACTTCATAATTTCTTTGAATTAGAAGTAAAATTCGGATTAAACGGACGCAACCTATGCTACGATTACAGGAGAACGATTTTATGATGGAAACCTGGCATTTCAGAATATTGCGCAAGCCAGGGGCGCAAAAATGTATTTCCTCTTAGTACCTCCATTTGGGTCCCCTAAAATATTGATGTTTGGAAACCGCGGCAACTACCAAAGAAGAGTTTAACATTGGATTGCCTCTTCTAAATTATTAAAGGTCTTTTAGTGGAATACTATGAAGTCTTTCCCGGGTTTACCCTACTTTACAAATAATACCGCCCTTAAATCCACCAAAGTATCCTCTCCAGTGACTGCTCATCCTCCGATACGAATTATGTTCTAAACATTGATGCAACGCGCAACGTCAGTTCCAAATACTTCTACGTCTTTTGATCAAACACTTTAGTTTCTACGGTATTTTGCCTCATACTTACATGCCCAAAAATTTTGAAACGAGGACTGTTAGGGTGCGTCCCACCATGCCTAGTTGAAAATAAACTGATTTTGTCCTATGTTTACCATGTTAAATTTAACTTAAAAGTTAAATGTAACATGGTAAATCTCCAGTTTAATTTTAACTGGGCATGGTGGGATGCACCCTTAGTTTATGATAATAACAGATTGTTAAACACTACACATTGACTATGTCTGTATTAATTCCAGGGTTGACCCACTTTCACCGTACAAGTTTCGGTTATTATTATTATTAAAAAATATAAGGGCTGAAGGAAATGGGAAAAAATTGGTACCTACCTACATGGTTTGTTTGTAAGGGGAATTGGAATAGAATTTTGGAATTTTATAAAAGTGGCAATACAGTTTTTTTACTTTACCTGTATACGAAGTATAAATAAGGTAAAGTATTGTATTCGTGCGGGCCAATTTTCGGCAAACCTCAACTTTGAACCGTTATTGCTCCCAGACCTCAAAAGCGACTGAAACTTGCATATACATTTCGGAAACGTCCATTCCTTCTAAATATGAAAACCACCTCACACTTTTCCTCCGACAAAAAATTTGCCGACAGGAATTTTTAGAAGAGGTCAGGTACTCCGTGTCAGTACGTATGTATGTATGTGTGTATGTGTGTATGTAGCTAGCTAGCTAGCTATGTATGTGGCATTGACCTGGACGGCGCACTATTCAACCGATTTTCTTCAAAATCGGTAGTGAACTTTCTAAAATTGGAAGAAATCAGAATCCAGAAGCCAAGTTTACCCCCCCCCCCCCCCCAAAACTCCCCCAAAAGGTAGAAAAATATATTTGCTCAAAATCGGCTCTAACGATTTGGATCAAATTTTGGAAAATTATAGAACAAATAATTACGAATCCATTGATACCACCCACTACCCCCGCATAACTCCCTGGAAGGGGGAAGTCCCCCCCCTGGACCTGTAAAAGGGTGAAACCAGTGGATTCAGTGGTTTGTGGTATACGAGTAGTTCTGGATAGGACCCATGACAACCGCCATACCCGTCACAAATAGTATATGGCTTATCTCGGGGGGGGGGGGGGGGGCAATTTTGAGTGACTTATAAAGTGCGGCTTATGGGGTCTCAAACTGTTCGGGCGAACGTTGTGAAGCAATTCTTTGTGTCAAAAAGTTTTTCTGAATGTATCCTAGCACCCCACCCCCTAAGGGGGGTAGATTTGAGTGGTTTGAGAAATATGGTTTGTGTGGGCTCAAAATGATCGGGAGATCGTTCTGAGGCAATTTATTTGGTCAAAATGTTTTCGCCACCCCCCCCCTTATGGGGGGAGTTTTGGATACTTTCCAAAGTACGTTGTATGGGGTATCAAAATGCTCGGTGCTCGGTGAAACGTTCTGAGGCAATTTATTTTGTCAAAAAGTTTTTCCGAGCTTTCCCAACCACCCCACCTCCTTTTAGGGGGTTTTGGGTGGTTGCGAAGTATGTCGTGTGAGGTCTCTAAGTACTCGGGGAAACATTCTGGGGCCATTCCTTTCCTCAAAAAGTTTTTCCGTCTCCAATCATTTAACCAAGGGTTTATTTCTAGGAATCACGCAAATAAGCAGGTAAAGTTTTGTCCGACCGTGTCGTACCGCTTGTTCTTTTTTTTTAATAATGCAGAAGCTGCCGGTGGGTTCTCTTTAGCTGAGCTAGCTTGGAACACAAGTTCAGAACAGTGTTCTTACCTTGGAAGTTACTGTCAATCAGTCTACTATAGTGAGCCTGTATACTGAACCGACATTAGTGAAATTCGAGGCTGACCCACCACTCACAATACTCAGACTCAGTGACTGAGATCAGTGTTTACCTTATCACCATTATGAAATGGCAAAACTGCCGGAGAGAAAATTATTACCAGGATCTTGTAATATGACGGTCAGTTCCCTTTTCATGTAGCAATTTCCCATAGTAGTTAGTGCTCTGCCACTGCCGCTAAGCCAGAGAGGTTTTATGACTTACAAGTAGTCTCTCTGTGCTATAAAGTCTACCCTGTGGCTTGGTTTGATCGAATTCATTGGTCGGCTTCCACATTCATGTGTGCCGCACAGAAATGAGTTCCATATCTTTCTTGGTATTTCATCATCAGAAGGATTCCAATGATGACGCGTCTGACTTTAGTTGTTAGTTGTAGGGTTGAAATCTGCTTGGTGTCCAGAGGTTCACTTTCTAAAGATTTTGAGTGTGAATTCTAATTTATTTTATTTTTTTATTTGAACCAAATTCATTTCTATATGATTTTTTCCATTCCTTGTGTTAGCATTGTATATGTATATTGTATCTAGAAAGCAAGGTAAATGTTTATATGTATATTGATATAACCTGTGCCAACGAATTGTCGCCGTTTAATGATGAGACAATGATTGATACTGTAGTGTACGTGAACCACGATTAACGGCCATCTTGAAGTAACGCAATTGAGAGGTGGTGCCCCGTGCTAGGCCAAATCCATGCAACATTCGCTTGTTCAGTAAACAAATACCATTTAATGTGTGACGATTGTACCTATATAGAGAAACACAGCAGTTTACAAAACTGTAGATTTTTCGGTATTTTCGATTGTGACAAGATACCACGTACAGGGATCAACCTAGATATCATACCTAGCAAGGTAAGGTCACCCATGTCATTACGTCTGAAGAGAGCACTGAAACCATGAACAACCAGAAAATTAATTATTTTCCTTCGTAAAAAAATTTCATTTGTTTTTCGTATGTAAAGTCCGTATTATAACATCACCGACTAAAGTATTTCAATGTCTTAATTGTTAATTATTTAAATATATTAGGTACGCTGTAAAATGTTTTTTGACTGTCCCTAGAATAAGTGACTATTTTTTTGTTGTTCTTGAAATTTTTTGGGAAACAGTAAAATTTCTTAAGTGTGTTAGAGAGGAATGGGACTGACTTCTGTTTTTGAAGAGGCATGCACCAATGGTGCCTAAGAGTAAGAACCAACCAAAGTTCTACTTCGTGAATTCTCATGTACTCACCTTACTTACCTAAATTCATCTATGGTGTCCCCTAAAAGTTCACTATAGCGTTATCCTCCTGCTAAGAAAGTTGGCACCTTTCACCATCCTGTCGATAGCGTCCTTCCCGTAATGTCAGCTAAAGGACTTCCAACGGGAACATAAAGTTTTCGGCCACTTTTTTTGGAATGTAAATATACTAACTTTATCTGCTAGGAACTGGGTACCTGGGAACCCTGAGTACCTACTTACCAGTGGAAGTATTTTGATGTTGCATAAATTTCATTTTGACGTCTTCATTGCAATATGATCGGCCCCAAAAAACATATTTGTACCTTTGTTAGGGCCCGATTGCATGTCAATAGTTTTCTTGATACAATTTCTCCTGCATCAACTTCAGCTGTAATCGTTAAATTTTTTTTGAGAATTGACATATTAAATGTTGACATTTTCTTGATACAATATTTGTGTGCTGACCTGACATTTTTTCCAAATAGCCTTCTGCCATTGGTTTGCATGTCTAGCTGTAGACATAGGTAATATTTTTATTTCACTGGGTTGGCAAGTGTTCGCATCATATTTGTACAGCGTCAACATTGTTTTGATACAATATTTTTCGATAACTTATTTATTCAAAATATGGACGTGTAAGTGGACCCTTATAGGTAATTTATATGTGTGTTTGCGTTTGTGGTGACAGTCATTCACTAACCTGCTGTTGTCAAACAACATTATCACAATTTTTTATGTGTAGATGTTTTGTAACTGTTTTCTCCGCATTTTTTGTATCAATATAATTCAATAAATCTGTACCTACAAACTGTAATTTCTTCCATTCGTCTGTCTTTGTTCATTAGAAAAATATCCCTTCCAGAAAAGGGAGTTGAATCATTTCCTTCCGAGAAATCGTGTAAGTTGCCAGGCAGGTGACTTCAGGTGGGCGCAAAGGAAGATTTCTTAGCGAGAAAGCTCTGAACTATAGCGCAGTTTCAACATATTTTAGGTTGAACAAAATTTATTTGAAAAAGCCATCAACACCGAGGTAGGTATCCAGCTCACTCACGGATGAAAGTAAATTCCGAGGGGTTAACCACTCGTTGGGAATCTCGTTGGGAATCATTGGAAATCTTTATGAAATCTCAGGGAATCATGGAATTTATTGGAGTGGTTACCCCTTCAGGGTTCATCTTTCTATGAATATCGTTGGGAATCTCTGGAAATCTTTATTGAATCTCAGGGAATCTCTGGAGTGGTAACCCCCTCGATAAATTTAGTCACGTTCAGGGATGGATACATTTCAGAAATGTGAATTATATTGGTTAACTCTTTCAGATCGTTGTGACCCCTTCTTCTTAAGTCTACTTCTTGTTCAAAAGAAATAATTTTGGGAACCCTGTGTTTTTTTAGAACAATTGGTGAAGTTACTCTCATTCGCGAGTTAGGTGGCTATACCTGAGCAGGACTTTCTTTCAAAATGAGGAGTGTTTTTGACTGGTTCCACCTCTTGTCAAAAGGGTTCAAGTTCAAATTCAAGCTATTTCCTTATACATAATCGTACATAAGCACCTAATAGTTGGTATGGATTTCACCACTTCTTAAAATATACTGTAGTACTATAGTACCTACTCGCACCTATACTATATTGCGATTACACTTGTTTTAACCTAAATAAAATTAATGTGTTTGATAGGGGACACTATAGCACAGACTATAGTATACTTTAGAGAAGTGATGAAATCTATCCATTCATCTATCCTACAGCTGTATTAAAGTGGCAGGGCCAAGGGGGAGACAGGGTACCACCATTCGGGCCTCTCTACACAAGTGGCTTAATTGGCTAGAATCACTCTCGACAGCAGAGGTCTCTTCTAGCCAGTGAAGGCCATGCAGCTTCATAGCTCAATGCCCTGCAACTAATCTGGCCTACAATGACTTCAGCGCCGGATTAAGCTTCAACGAGGCCCTAAGCCCTTTTAATTTATTATTTTTGTCATTTGCCATTTAGTGCCAAGCAAAACTGGATATGGGGGAAAGACAAAAAAATCTGTTTTCAAACGAGCGAAGCGGAAATTTCACTATAATCTCCGTAAAATCTCCTTATTTCCCGGAAAGAACTTTCAATTTCCTATTCGTTAATTACGTTGGAATTAATTATTGTAGGCTCCAACCTACAGCTTATCTAACGGGTGCGTCCAACCATGCCCAGTTAAAATTAAACTGGAGATTTGGTCCTGTGGTTACCATGTTAAATTTACCTTTTAAGTTAAATTTAACATGGTAAATCTCCAGTTTAATTTTAACTGGGCATGGTGGGACGCACCCTTAATGGTTAATCCAGCACTGAACATGTTAGATAAATTCTTTTGAATCGTAAAAATTGTTTACTATTGTCGACATCCAACGCACACCGATAGGAATTTTTCAAGGAAAAAATAAATCAATTTATATTTATAGGAGATAGTGTATTTGTTTATCAAAGATCGTTCATGTGCTAAAGGAAACACAACATACCTAGTACATTTAGGCTGATGAGGAAATGAAAATGAAACCCAGTACTGACCACTGGCTTGCTGATGAAATGGGTTTTGTTACCAACGGCATGCTAAGGCTGACAACAACAAAACGTTCTTTGAAATACTACAATATTTTATGAATAGACGATCTCCGACTCGCCTCTAGGTGATGACCTATGCAGTTTTCCTGGTGCAGGATGTGACCAACCGTTTGCTGCATCCTGCACCCGGGTCACTTTGTCTTGACCCTCGAGCGGCAACGGTCAGTGTATTTCAGTTTACCTCGGTCTTTACCTCAGTTTACCGCAGTTACCTGAGTTTACCTACTTATTACCTCAGTCGCAGTTTCCGTTTACCTAAGACTATTATTATACCCTATATGCGCGTGGTGTTGCCAACCCCCTCTACAGCTGCCGCCTCCACGTCATCAGCGGGCCCGCTCGTCCCTGCAGTTCCGGCAGCTAAACCGGTAAGTCGGTTACCCCACGCACCCTGAGCTATCTATTTTGGTCCTTCGAGTAAAAAGTCTATTGTTCAGTCCGTCGTCCCCTGGGGGTTACGGTATAATCGCCTATACTTCAGGTTTTCAGTTTTTTTCAGTTTTAGCGACTCAGTTTCGCGCCAAAATTGTACAAACCGTTTCGCAAGCTCTGTTGCCAGTTTTTTCTATTTACTACTCTGTGTGATCTACGATTTATTTATCAATCAATTTCAATCAGTCAATTTTTTGGCGCCAAAATTTTTTTTGGCCCCCGCTGTCTACTGTACCTACTGTCTTTTTTCTAATAGTCTACATTTTCTAACATAAAATGTCGACATCATCTGGTGAGGCTAATAATTTGTCCACGAACCAACTGTTGGAAGTGTACCTCAAGCAGGTCGAAACGCTGTTCGAGCGCATTACCAAGGCAAGAGATGATGTTTTGCGGTACTCGAAATCGAAAGTTTCCTTGATCGAATCCAAGTACCGTTTGGCCGAGGAGTTGCGCCGAAGGTTGTCGGAGGTACAGGATCTTATTTTGTGCACCAACGTGCTGGTGGAGCCCCCGGCTGTTGGCCTTGATATCTCTAAAAAGGTCGAGGCTTTCGACGACATTTTAGAAGTAATAACGGTCTACTATTACGAGGCAGTCGACGCGCAGAAACAGGCTGTAGCCGGACCGTCCACAAGCGCGCAACCGGTCGCACCCGGCTCAGGCTTGCGTCTCCCGAACATAAAAGTACCTACCTTCTCGAACGAAATCAAAGATTTCCCACGCTTTATAAAATTATTTACAGCGTTATACGGCACCAATGCCACCTTGACAGGTGCGGAGAAGTTTTAGGTAGATTTCGAAGAAAAATCTACCTATTGTAGTCGTACCAGTAGTCTCACTTTTGAAAAATTTCTTCACATTTCTTCTTTTTATGACCCCTGGATCCCAAAACCACCATCAGTTCAAAAGTTTATATAGACGTGGGAAGAGAAGAGAGAGATCATGAAGAGAAAGAGCAGGCTTGGTAACTCCAAAGTGTACATAAATGATGATCTGACGCGGAAGGAACAGGAGGTGCAAAAGAAGCTAAGAGAGACGGCGAAAGAAGAGAAGAGCAAAGGGAAGAATGTGAAAGTAGGCTACCAAAAAATAACGGTGGATGGAGTGACGAAAAACTGGAGGGAGGCGAAACCAAATTAGCAATTACCGGAGAACAGGGATAAGAAGGAAAGTAAAATCAAGAAAATTAGAATAGGATTTTGGAACGTTGCAGGAATCACAAACAAAAGCAAGGAATGTTTTGACTACTTGGAGGAATTTGATATAGTGGGACTGACAGAAACCTGGGTTGAAGATAAACAGTGGGAGACCGTAAAAAGAAAGTTAATGAAAGGCTGGAAATGGAGAATTTCACCAGCCATTAGGCTGAATAAGAAAGGGAGAGCCAAAGGAGGAATAATAACGGGAGTGAGGGACGAAATAGAAGAAAATGAGGACAGAAGAATCGTCACGCCGGATATACAAGAGAGAAAAGTGCGCATGGGAGGTGGCTGGTGGAGTATATTTACCATATATAGCCAGAGTGAAGAAAAATCTATATGGGAGTCAATAACAGAAAGGGTAGAAGAGCCGGAAGAAGGCTATGTGCTGATCGGTGGAGACTTTAACGCGAGAATTGGAGAGTTGGGGAGCTTACCGCAAGAAGATGAGGAAGAAAAAGTGAATAGAAGGAGTTCTAAAGACAAGCACGTTAATACAAAAGGAAGGAGGATGGTCGAGGAATGTGACAATCGAGCGTGGTGCATCTTGAACGGAAACATGAGAGGGGACGAAGAGGGGGAGCTGACCTACATTGGGCAAAACGGCCACAGCGTAATAGACTATGCAGTTGTTAATGAGGCGGCATGGGAGAGAGTAGAAGCTTTCACGGTAGGAGATATGCCAGATTCTGATCATCTACCACTGGAAGTGACGTTGGACTGCAGAAAGGTTGGTGTGAAGTACAAGGACCAGAAGAAAAGGATGATATACGTGTGGACAGAAGAGGCGATAGCGAGCTACAAAGACAAGACAACGAGCGCAATATTGGAGGCGGAAGGAATAAGCGATGAGGTGAACGAATTAGTGGAAGCGGTAAAAAAGGCAGCAACACGGAAAGAGATAACAATTAGGGAGGGAGCGAGGCGCGATGAGAGCTGGTGGGACGGGGAGTGCAAAGCAAAACGGAAGGAAGTGAGAAAGGTGCTACGGAACGCTAAGAAGGGGAAGGCGGACATACAAGAATACAAAGAAGTGAGAAAGCAGTACAAAAACTTGAGAGATGAGAAGAAGGAAAAGAAAAGAAATGAACTAATGGAGAAAGCGGGAGAGCTGAGGAATGAGGCAGATGTGTGGAAGTTCATTAATGGTGGCAAAAAGGGCAGAGGAACGATAGACACGAATATAGAAGAAGAAAAGTGGTTGCAACATTTCAAGGGGCTCTTGGGCGGGACGGAGGAGAAACAAGAGGATGGCGAGAAAATGGACCTAGAATTGGAAGAAAGAACGGAGGTAACAGAAATAGAAATAGAAGAACAGATTAAAAAGTTGAAAAGAAGGAAAGCGCCGGGAGAAGATGAGATCCCAAATGAAGCGTGGAAATATGCGGAAGGACCAGTGCTGGAAAAATTGAAGGACGTGATAAAGAGGATTTGGAGGGGAGAGAGAATGCCACAAAGATGGAGGGAAGCTCTGATAAGTCCAATATGGAAGAGAGGTGAGAAAGACCAGGTTCTTTTTGCTATGAGTTTCTATTAATAATATCTACAACTTTTGTCTGAAAAAGTTTTTTGTAAAATCACTTTCATTTTCTTGTTAAGGGGGGGGGGGGGGTGAAATTTCAAAACTCAATTCCTCCGTTTATTATTGTAGATAATGCAATTGGATCAACTGAAAATCTTCTTATCCGTCTTTCTAAATGATTTTAGACTGCTTTTAGTTGATGGAAGTAATCTTCGAAATCTACCTACGCCTTTCGGGGCTGCCGAAAGGGATTTTAGGTAGATTTCGAAGAAAAATCTACCTATTGTAGTCGTACCAGTAGTCTCACTTTTGAAAAATTTCTTCACAGTTATTCTTTTTATGACCCCTGGATCCCAAAACCACCATCAGTTCAAAAGTTTATATATATCTATCATTTTCACTTCCTTGTGAACACGCTAGCAGCCGTATTTTTGAAAAATAATTGGTTTTGACTATTTAATAAAATATAAGGGACTAAAATCTCGGTCGAGTTCGTTAATGGGGGAAATCGGACCAAGGGGGGGGGGAAATGGGGGGACTTTTTCGAAATCTGGTTTTTTGTCCATAACTCCCGTAATATTGCAACTAATGAAACAAAAATTTGTCTGAGGGTCGTCTAACAGTACTACCTACAACTTTTCTTTGTAACGTTTTTTGATCCCACCCTTAATGGTTGAATAGGGGTGGAAAAAGAGGGTTTTGCGCACAAAAAAATTCATAACTTGTGTCCTAGGGGTGTTATCGAGTTCTTTTGTTTCTTACTGCATTTGCCTCAATATTACCTACAACTTTTGTCTGAAAAAGTTTTTCGTCCGACGCACCGTTTAGGCAGGGGGTGGGGGGTTGAATTTTCAAAACGTCATAACTCACTTATTTGGTGAGATATTGAGTTTTATCTTTTTGCTATGAGTTTTTATTAATAATATCTACAACTTTTGTCTGAAAAAGTTTTTTGTAAAATCACTTTCATTTTTTTGTTAAGGGGGGGGGGGTGAAATTTCAAAACTGAATTCCTCCGTTTGTTATTGTAGATAATGCAATTGGATCAACTGAAAATCTTCTTATCCGTCTTTCTAAATGATTTTAGACTGCTTTTAGTTGATGGAAGTAATCTTCGAAATCTACCTACGCCTTTCGGGGCTGCCGAAAGGGATTTTTTTTTACCTACAATCCTTGCTGGAGGGTGAGGCCCTTACCCTAGTGGGTAACTTTCCGCTTACCAACCAAGGGTATTGTAGTGCCTTGGGGGCCCTGAAGAGTCGCTATGAGTGTCAACGAACTTTGGCTTCCACCTACACCAATGAATTGTTAAATTTCGTTCCTGCTAAAAAGGCTACCGCCGAGAACCTGCAGAGGTACCTGGAGGTACATGGTGACAACATCACCACCCTACGAGGTCTAACTGGGATTCCGGAACTGGGAGATTTTGTCTTATTTTCATTAGCTTCTAAAAACCTAGATCCATTAACTAGGAAACTCTTTGAGCAACAGGTCCCTGCGGATTATATCCCGCGGTACAAAGATTTGATTGATTTCACTACGAAGCAGCTACGCATGTTAAACTTGCTAGAAACGGAAAAGGGTGATAACGTCATAGGAGCTATTTCGGGATCGAAAACTGGGTCAGTGCATCGCCTAATCCACGCATGTTCCTGCAACCCTCTGTGAAGCCAAAAGCCCCGCCCATTAGAGCTCAGTCTACAAACCCCGTATGTGCCTTCTGCAGCGGCTCTGACCACAAAATCTACCGCTGTCCTAAGTTTGATGGCCTGACTCTACCCGACCGTATGGAATGGGTAGACAACTCACATCGGTGTCATGCTTGTTTAAGTACCAAACACTCCGTCGATTCGTGCAGGAGTGATAAGCAGTGCTTTTATTGTTCCTTAAAAACCCACAATTCGGTGCTCTGCCCTAAAAGAAATAAGGGTAAAGATTCACCCTCACAGTCAGCGTTCACCTGCACGTCAGATAACGACCGTAACACTCAAGTACAATTCAGCGCGCTACTGGGTACCATCGTGGTGTACGTCACCGACAGGAGCGGCTTCAGGCACGAGGTCACCTGCCTGCTGGATCCTGGAGCTCAGTGCGACTTGATCTCTTCCAAGGCAGCCAAGCGCCTCGGACTTCAAGTTAACCGAAAGACTGCAACGTCCATCGCCGGGTTAGCAGACAGCGAAATAAAAACCGCTGGTACGGTCGATGTCGTTCTCACATCTCGCTTCAGTACAAAAGTCAACTTGAATATTTCAGCCAGCGTGCTACCTACTATTTCCAGAGATCTTGATCCCGTTCCAGTGGGTAAAGATATAATCGAAAAAATTAAAACCCTTATACTGGCCGATCCGAATCCATTTAGTTCCAAAACTGTGGACATACTGCTTTCTGTCTCTTCGGCCATGGATGTCCTCGCATCGGCTACAGTGTCGGCTTGTGGAGCAATTGTTTGAAAGGGAAGGAATTCCAGACTCTAGCAGTGAGTCCCCACTGCAAGATCCAGATCACGTGGCTATAGAAAAGCATTTCTTGGAATCTCACACCCGCACAGCTACCGGGCAGTTTGTCGTTTACCTGCCATTCAGGCCGGAGGCACCTGAACTTAGTAGCAATCGTTCTCCTACCATAGCAAGCTTCCATTCCATGGAGAAAAAATTGTCAAAAAACCCTGAGGCCTACGGTACGTATCAAAAGGCATTACAAAATTACTTCGACAAGGATGAGATCTCTCCTTCGTTGGTGCAATCGGACTACATGTTCAACCAACACGTGGTGTTTAAAAAATCCAGTGGAAAAGCCAAGTTGGTATTTGACCCAACTCTCACCAGTTCAAACAATAAAGCAACGTTTAACGATACATTATTCAGCGGTCCGAAGCTTCAAAGGTTGCTCAACTATGTCCTATTGGGCATTCGCAATTTTCCAGTTTGCCTAGCAGCAGACATCGACACATTCTACAGATCTATCAAAATGTCTGATGAAGATGCTGAAAAAATGCATATCCTTTCTCGCCTTGATGAAAACGGCCAGGTGTGCCCTGATGGGCTTCTGACCGAATGCAAAATCAACCACCTCTGCATGTTATGGACTAACCTGCAGTCCCTACATCGCGTTAAGGTGTGTGAAGCAGCTCATAACTGAAAATGCAGCAGAACTGCCTCTAGCCGCCCACGCGCTACAATACTGTACCTACATCGACGACGTAGTGGTAGGGGTACAATCCGTCCCTGATGGAGTTGAGCTGCGAAACCAGCTATGTACTCTTCTCGACCGTGGCCAATTTTATACTGAGCAAGTTCATATCTTCACACCCTGAAGTTCTTTCTGACGTCCCTAAGTCTCAGTTGGGCACTTCTATTCAATTGTCGGACTCATCAACTACTGTACCCGTGTTAGGAGTACAATGGCAACCTGTAGCCGACGTTTTTAAATTCGATATTATACCCTTCACTGGAGCAGTGACCAGGCGAACCTGCACCAGCTATTTCGCAAAAACGTTTGATAGTATGGGGCTTTTGCACCCCTGTGTATTTTGGATGAAAAAATTCATACAAACCATCTGGACAAAACACCCAGATTTGGGTTGGGACTTGGGACTCACCTCTTCCCTCACCCCTGTCAGAGCAATGGACGCGTTTCACTGGAGAGTTACCCGCACTGTCGAACCTAACGATACCCAGGTACATCTCAGCTCCAAATGCGCCCCAAAGCCTTGCAGTGTTCTGCGATGCCTCGGAAAATGGATATGCGTGTGCGGCATACCTAGTTTCCACTTCTGTACCTACTATCAGTCATCTGTTAATTGCAAAAAGCAAACTTGCACCTCAAAAAATCCGCCGTACAATCCCGCAGCTAGAGTTAGCTGCAATTGTACTCGGAGCCCAGCTGGTAAAGTGGTTTGTTGAGGGCAGCCTACCCTACAATCTGCAAGATATTTATATTATATTCTCAGATTCAACCATAGCTTTAGCTTACTTGAAAATTCCAGTCCACAAACTGAAGGTTTATGTTGCAAACCGAGTATCCAATATCATTGAATTAACCGCGGGAATCAACGTGAAATTTGGTCACTGTAGCTCCAACGAAAATCCCGCCGATTCTGCATCGAGAGGGCTCGAACCCCTACAACTTCTGAATAACCACCAGTGGTTCCATGGGCCTGAGTTCCTAAAAGAAAAACTCTCCCATACGGTCGAAGAAAGTCCAGTACCTACCGAACTACCGGATGTAAAACTTGAAAAGGTTCTCGTTACCTCAGTACCCGAACCAAACATGATGCTGGAACTGCTAGAAAGATATTCATCCTTTTCTCGATTGATTAGGGTCGTGGGATACGTGAAAAGATTCATTTTCAATTGTAAAAATTCAAAGTCGAAAATCTGCACCCCACTGACCGTGGATGAATTGGACTCCTCAGCTCGAATCGTGGTGAAAATCCAACAGCAGCATTCTCTGGAAAAGGAGATATGCCTGTTAAAACGTGGGCACCCCCTTCCAAAAGAATGGGCTTCACTTACCCCGTTCCTTGACAAAGAAGACTTACTTCGAGTGGGCGGACGTCTGCCCAAAGCTACCACCCCTTACAATGTAAGGCACCCCCTTATCTTACCAAAAAATTGTAATTTGTCAACGATAATTTGTCGCCACTACCACGCATCGGCTGCCCATTCCGGGTCTTCATTGAGCCTGTCTCTACTCCGCCAAAACTATTGGATAATTTCCGGCCGCGCCTTAATGCGCTCAGTTATACACAGATGTGTTATTTGTGCAAAATTGCACCCCTCGCGCCCAGCCCCCGTCCAGGGTGACTTACCCGACTTCCGCGCTGAGCCATGCTTTCCTTTTCGAGGCACCGTGGGAGTGGACGCGTTTGGCCCGTATTCTGTCAAATTAAGTTCTCGCCGTAATTCTCCAACAGCTAAAGCTTGGGGTCTCCTATTTATTTGTGAATCTACTCGAGCAATCCACTTGGAACCACTTTCATCCATGTCAACAAAGGACTTTTTAGCCGCCTTCGATAGGTTTGCCGCCCGACGAGGCATACCTACTACCCTTCGGTCTGACAACGGCGGGAATTTTGTCGCTGGAGCACGCTACCTAAGCGATTGCGCTAAGTTCCTGGAAGAAAATAAGGATGAAGTTCTGTCGTCACTAGCTACTAGATCTGTCAAGTTTGGCAAAATACCTGCCTACACCCCGTGGTTTGGATCAGGGGAACCCCTGGTCAAGGTGGCCAAAACAGTTCTAAAGGCTCTTCTCCAGAACCAGACTCTATACTTTGAAGAATTATCCACCCTACTTACGAGGGTTGAAGGAATCGTAAACTCTCGGCCGTACCTCCAACCCCCTTCCAGCGCCACAGATCCTCTCGACATGCTGTGCCCCGCCAGTTTCCTCGTGGGAGGACCTCCGGTATGCCCACCTACGATAATGTACGATCCCCCGTCCCCATTGTGGAGCATGGCAAGCCGATGGGACAGACTGCGCCGCTGCGTTGAGCGATTTTGGAAAATTTGGCACACCACTGTTCTGCACACTATGATGCAAAAGCAGAAATGGCCCAAGGGGTCATCCGTACCTATTGTCCCTGGCCAGCTGGTTTGGATTCCGGATGTCAAAACTACCCCTGGTACTTGGCCGCTCGGCATCTGCGTTAGCACCTACCCCGACGCCTCAGGCACCGTCCGAGTTGCGGACGTCCGCACCGTTGGCGGAGTTCTGCGTCGGGCCGTCCGTAACCGGGTTCTAATACCCGTCCAACATCAGGACTAAAACTGTAAAAATCATCTACCTGTTTGTGTTTATTTGTTATGTATGTATTTATCACAGACCACACAAGGTATATTACCTTTAAAAAATTGTTTTAAAAAAAAAAGTTTGCCAACTGTTTGCACATTATTTCTATTTCTATTTCTATTTCTATTTCTGTTCTGTTGTACTTCTGTCTATTTGGGGGGCTGAAGAATAGACGATCTCCGACTCGCCTCTAGGTGATGACCTATGCAGTTTTCCTGGTGCAGAATGTGACCAACCGTTTGCTGCATCCTGCATCCGGGTCACTTTGTCTTGACCCTCGAGCGGCAACGGTCAGTGTATTTCAGTTTACCTCGGTCTTTACCTCAGTTTACCGCAGTTACCTGAGTTTACCTACTTATTACCTCAGTCGCAGTTTCCGTTTACCTAAGACTATTATTGTACCCTATTATGCGCGTGGTGTTGCCAACCCCCTCTACAGCTGTCGCCTCCACGTCATCAGCGGGCCCGCTCGTCCCTGCAGTTTGTAACGGTAATTTTCCCGTTACTGTTTATCTACAGCAGTGCTTACCACGGCTGTTGGTTATTTACTATTAATTAAAATAAATAAAAATAGGATTACCGTCAGATTTGTTTATTTTCCAGTTGGCCATGTTGTTTTAGTCAGGTTAGCCAACTCATAATTCCTTTGTCGCAAAAACACAAACCAAGAGACTTTTAAATATTATAAATCGAATAATAAAATAATTAAGAGGTTCTCTGCAATAAATCTGTGTTCTAAATTTATGAAATATTTTTAGAAGTTGATAAAAATTAATATCTTTAATTACCAGTTCAATAAATAGTCAAAAAGTTTATACGCCACGAGGTATAGCGTAGTCCAGCTGTTGTCGCTCTCTTCAGATCAGCCATTCTGAGGACTCAGTCGTCTAAGCGTCACTCTCGTTTTTATTTCAAATTATCAGTGGAATCCTGGAGAATTAATCCGAAATTCTGCATTCAAGCCAGGTATGAACCGAGTATCTTTCTGTTTAAAATGTTTTAAAGCACTATGTTGCACAAATTCTACCTTGTTCCAAGTCTTTAAATCTGCCCATGTTATTTTCCCTATAACAAACCTTCGCCTATCTAAAACTCTAAGTTCTCATACTCAAATCCTCTTGGAAAGCAGCAGAAACTCTTTTAACAGTAAAGCAGCGAATAAATAAGACATTTATAACATCTTTGTAACTTAAGTTTGGAATCTTTCAGATCTCTTCGGAGAATAAAACGTGTCTCTCAAAACGTAAGCCATTTTTCCATAGCCGTAAGCCTTCCCACAATGGCTGGCTAAGGAGGGAACAAGAGAAGGGGTGCTGAGGGCCCCGACAGCTTCGGCTGTGGGGCGAAGGAGATAAAATGCCAACCAGATAAAATGCCAACCAGTTTATAAACCAGTGATCGTCGCCATTCAAAATTCTTTTCCCCCAACTGTAATGTGAGCCAAAACCGAGATGTCCCCCTGAAGGAGTCAACCTGCCCCAACTGTGAAGAGTGTCCTGAGTCTGCCCCTGTTCTTCCCCCCCATCGTTTGAGTTATCTTCACCCAGAGATGCAACGTCCCACTTCATTTTTATAAGGGTATTTACCCTAAACCGGTATGTTACCTAGTATATTTTTACACTAATTTCTCTCTCTTTCAGCTGTAATAATAATAGTAGGTAGGTACCCAAAATTGTAAACTATACAGTGCTAGGCACAAGTGTCCGAATAACCGTACAGTGAATAGGCTGACGGTCTATAGGATAGTGTTGGATAGCGTTCCTATTCTGGCGCTCAATTTTCCCATAATGTTTGTTGAAAGTCTCATTTATCCCGTGATACTAAAAGTGTAATTAAAACTTTAAAGCTCTCGTTCCCAAACGTATAAAGTTTACCTTTCTTGTATATAAGTGCTACCCACAAGATAGAAGGAGGTCACGATGTTGTGACCGTGGTATTTAAAAGAATCTTCGACCTAGCCTCTCCGACTTTGAGCTCCAATAAGTGCAACTCCCATCTCTCTTTAATCCTTGTATACCGCCAGCCCCCATGTCTGCTCTCGCTTCTCCTCTCTCCAGGCAGGTGTCTTCGGACACGCTGAGCATCGCTAGGCAGGTGGAACAATCACTCATTTTATTTCTTTAGATCTTTAATTCTTTAATAACGAAAATTCTCAGTACAGTGTGTTTACCCTTAATATCTTCTAGAGTGGTTTTTCTTCCTATGTTAGGAGAGCAGCGTGGTGGTGCTGTGTGTGTTGTCTTTCTAAATTGTCTCTCGAACGTAACGTAATCTCATTCCCCCTTTTACATTAACTTCCAACGTAAAGGTAGATAGTATTAATTCTCGTACGTTTCATTAGCAGCCAACTGGGACAGTATGTTTATTCTATTTTGCTACAAGTTCCGGCAGCTAAACCGGTAAGTCGGTTACCCCACGCACCCTGAGCTATCTAATGAAGTCTAAAATTTCAGACCTCATAGTCCACTGAAAGCGCTAGGCCCATTCGATCCATTAATTTTCTCATTTACCCACCCTCACTTTTTGTGACTGACTGACCCTATTACGTCCAAAATATAATAGTGACTCTGACATTTATTACAGACACATGCATGGATGTGACGACAAACATGTGTTAGGGAGTAGGGAATGGGACCCGCTGTTAATTGGGCCATCTGCAAACGTTTGGTATTCTGGAAAAAGAAAAAATTTCCGGTGAACCTTTCCTTTGTTAGCCTGTGCCTGTGAGCCTGACCATTCAGTTCCTTTTGCGGCACATTTCACCGCCATTGTGACTGAGATTTCGGCATCTTGGAACCATATATCCTGATGCAGAGGGGTACGCCGGAAACTGGCATCAAACTGTGTGGGCGCATTATGTTGAAATTTTGAAATCTGTTCTTTTCAAATGTCAAAGTTTTGCCTTGGCAGTAAGAGGAGCGGCTTGCATGCCTGTCTGGTGACTCAGGTACTGTTTGGGCAAGGCAGGACCTTTTTCGACACTCACGTTTTGGGAGGAAAGGAGTGGTGCAGATTTCCTGATTGTTTAGGTCAAGTGTTTTACCTGATCTCCAATATTTCAATTTATTCAGGTAAACAACGAACCCACCCTGCTGCGATTTCCTCAAAGTCCGTGAGCCATTGGGGTGAGGGTCCCTCATTAACAGGAAATGGGAGGGTGATGTTTATTCAGGTTATTTACAAAGGTCCGGAATCAAGTAAAATCAGTGTTTTTAGTAGAAAGGGACTACAGCGATGGCAAGAACCGTAATTTCAGAGGAATGACCATATTCATCGATACGACGTTTATTTTCAAAGCGAACTCAAAAATCGGGGAACTATCTAACTGGACCCGCCAAGACTTCTTTTCAGATTTTCAGGAATGAAGGTTTAGCGACTTCTATGATAATAATACTTACATAAGCACAAATCATGTTCTATGATATATCATTAAGTTTAAAATTGAGGTTTAATATATTCAAAATTTTGAAATTCTACAACAGTTTAAAAATTCCAAAGAAAACCCAAATTTTTACTTCCAAACTTGCAACCGCTCAGCAAGAGCACATTTTCTTTCAGTGGTTGAACGGTGACGGCGACCGACTTGAGTCCTGACAGATCTGGGTTCATATCAAGGCGAAAGCAATATTTCCCGATTACGACATTGATGGAATGGCCCCTACACTGGCTTCCTACACTGGCTTCAGCCTAACTCCTCTATGTGATCGGCGTAATTCCTGTGCCTGGCTTTCTAAGTTCTTTGAATTAAATAATCAGAATTTTAACTTAGATATTAATGAACGTTTCCTTATGACAGGAGCCAAGGTGGTTGATAGACCTACAGAGTATAGACGAACATACGATAGTATGTATACCTACAAGCGCCGGACGGGAATTATCTAAAAACCACTTTTGTGCTATCTGAAACGCTACAAAAATCTTGAAATCAAAATTTTGCACGATGGCATAACTTTCGTCACGTACGGGAGAAAAAGCATGCGAATACTCGTAACTGCTAAACTTACGGGTGGCCAGACTGCATCATTAGGTAAAGATGAATCGATAAATCGTCAAATAAACTGTTTTCGAACCATTTTCTTTTTTCTGGGCCTTTTGTCCCCTGAAAACAAATGAAGGCGATCAGAATGTCGTCAGGAGGTCGTAAGTCTTTTTGTTGGAGCCATAACCAATATGGCTCCAACATATTATTTCACCCCATTCTCGTTTATTTACCTGGCTCCCTGCAGTCTTAAGTATTTACCTGGCTCCCTGCAGCCTTAAGTATTTACCTGGCTCCCTGCACCCTTAAGTATTTATTTGGCTCCCTGCAGCCTAGGGTCCCTGCACCCCATTCTCGTTTACTTACCTGGCTCCCTGCAGCCTTAAGTATTTATTTGGCTCCCTGCAGCCTTAAGTATTTATTTGGCTCCCTGCAGCCTTAAGTATTTATCTGGCTCCCTGCAGCCTTAAGTATTTACGTGGCTCCCTGCAGCCTTAAGTATTTATTTGGCTCCCTGTAGCCCAAGGGTCCCTGCACCCAATTCTCTTATACACATACCAAACTTAGTTCTAAGACATTATTCCTCATTGTATTGTAAGGCAGGTGGCTATCGCTTCAACCCCTGTATTCAGGCTCCTATTTACAGTTATGCCAGTGACCTCGTTTCACCCCCAGGCCCCAGGCAGGCACGTAACCCAAACTGGTTGCGCCCATACATAAGATGTGATAGCTACCTACCCACCTTGCAGGCCTCTGATTGGTCAATGGCCAAATGTGCCACCTAGCATAGATTTTACTTGTTTTTGACATTAAAAATCACCATTCGCAAACTGACTATTACCTGCTCCAGACCTCTCCGCAACACTTTTTGAAAAAAAAAAAAAATAATAAATAAAAAAAAAAAAAAGAACGAAAAATGGATATTAGGTTCACCATTGACAATATCCATTTTTAGATAAAAATATATAATGTGATGTAAGTGTTGTAACTTATACATATAAATAAATTCAACATTACGATAATCATTTTTCATTCCATTTTATTTGTACTGCCATTTTTTCCGAACTATCATCAGTAGTACCAACCTATCAGTCGAAGGTACCAACATTACAAACATGATAGAAAGAGCGCCAAATATAACACTCCTCCCCCCTAAAAGAAAAGAATACAGTGAATATGTATGAAAGAAAAACCCCAACTTGTGACTAACACATTACAAATCTAAGCAAACAATGGGTTTACGTGTGCGCTTTGGATAGCGTCTTGATTCATCAGAACTGGCTGTCACCATAGGAGGTTTCAGTTTCACTAAATGTGACATCGGTCACATTTGGTTCCATAGACATTTCGTTCGACACATCAACTGGGGGTTCTTGTGTACTTGTAGTAGGTAAGTCTTTTACTTGACCAGAGTCCATCCCAGTTGCTGAGTCCGATGACGAATTTACAATAGCAGGGAGCAACTGATGATCAACTGAGTCAGCAGGTGCACTGATTTCTGTTTCTGAAGCTATCAATTGATCAACGTGCCTTTTCCAGATCACACCATTACTTTGAAGCTCAACAAGATAGGTTACAGGACCCAACCTCTGCTTAACAGTAGCATTTACCCAGGCACTCTTTGTTCCGGTATACGATTTGGCTAATACCAGTTGACCGACCGAGAAGTCCCTGAGTTTCACATCTTTTCCTTTCATTCTTTTTTTCTGCCGAATTACAGTAGGTAAAATCCTGTCAAAAGTGGTTTTTAAATTTCGATTGAACATCAACTCACTAGGTTTTTTCCCTGTCGTTGTGTGTACAGAATTCCTATAGTCCCCAAGGAATACAGTGCAACCTCGATATAACAAATCGGAGGGGAACAAGAAAATATTCGTAATATCAAGTAATTCGTTGAACTGAGGTTTGTTATGTTGAGGTTAGATTGGTCTAAAATTCGTTATAAAGAGGTAAAAGAATAGTTTTATTCACCTCAATATTACGTCCTTATCTTGTTATAGCGAACAACTTCTACTAATAAATGATAACACATTTTTATCAAATTACTATATGTATTTGCTATGTATTTAAAAACAAATAGGTAGATAATAAATTTTTTTTCATACATTAATAATCAAAAACAATTAACAATGTGGTTATATAGTAGCTTAATCTCAATTTTGTTCATTGATTAGAAAAAAAGTCATTGATAGTTGTCTGTTTACCACCGGTATGAGTTATGACATCCAAAGCGCAATCTAATTTCGTGATGGATTTCACTACATCGTCACTCAAACCTCCCTTTTTGAGAAACACAGATTTTATTGTATTCAAAGCATTATAAGCATCTTTTATTGTGAAGTTATGCTCATCAATTTCATCAATTAGAGGTATGAATACTTTTTCTTGATAGTTGAAAATTTGTTATAAAGACGTTGTACGCAAAGAATGTTCGCAATGTAAAGGTATATTTTATATTGACTCTTATGGACAATTCAAGGGGATTACGAAGAATTTGTTAAATCGAGGAAGTCGTTATATTGAGGTACGTTATATTAAGGTTGCACTGTATTTGCAACCCAAGATCCAGATCGACATTTTCAGCCTTAGCTTTTGTCAAACACCTCTTTATCAGTTTTACACAAGATTCTGCCTGACCGTTCGTTGCCGGATGATAGGGAGGACTGTAGGAATTTCTGATCCCATTTGAACGTAGAAATTCAAGAAATTCACGCCAATGAAACGGTGGACCATTGACCGTGACAAATATAATCGCACAGGCCAAAAGTACTAAACATTTTCATTAGGTACTTAATCACATGCGTTGCGCTAGTTGACGGTACTTCAACTGCGTCAATCCATTTTGAGTATGCATCTTTTAGCACCAAGAACGTTTTCACATTCCATGGACCTAAGAAATCCAAATGGATTCGACTCCACGCATTTTTTGGAAATTCCCATACATGCGTCCTGTTCTTTGGACGATCAGATCTTTCCACCTGGCAAGTGGCACAGCTCCTTGCCATGCATTCGATGTCTGAGTCAAGCCCTGGATACCAAAAATAGCTTTGAGCCACTCCTTTCATTTTCGACATACCCAAGTGACTGAGATGAAGATCTTGCAACAAGAGCTTCCTGAGTGTTCCAGGTACTACAACCCTGTTTCCCCAAATAATTACATTTTATTCGATTTACAACTCCTTGCCTAGCAAGCTCTCTTGGTAGCCTCCTAAGTCTAGCTTGGTCACCATACTCGGTTAACGTTTAATCTCCAGTTAAATTCCAAGCCCATTCTTATGTGAATAACGGCTCCCTGCAGCCCAAGGGTCCCTGCACCCATTCTTATGTGTATATAAGGCTCCCAGCAGCCCAAGGGTCCCTGCACCCATTCTAATGTGTATATACGGCTCCCAGCAGCCCAAGGGTCCCTGCACCCATTCTTATGAGTATATAAGGCTCCCAACAGCCAAGGGTCCCTGCACCCATCTTATGTGTATTACGGCTCCCAGCAGCCCAAGGGTCCCTGCACCCATTCTTATGTGCATATACGGCTCCCAGCAGCGAAGGGTCCTCGCACCCATTCTTATGTGTATTACGGCTCCCAGCAGCACAAGGGTTCCTGCACCCATCTTATGTGTATATACGGCTCCCAGCAGCCGAAGGGTCTCTGCACCCATACTTATGTGTATTACGGCTCCCAGCAGCCAAGGGTCCCTGCACCCATCTTATATGTATATACGGCTCCCAGCAGCAAAAGGGTCCCTGCACCCATCTTATGTGTATATTCGGCTCCCAGCAGCCCAAGGGTCTCTGCACGCATTCTTATGTGTATTACGGCTTCCAGCAGCCCAAGGGTCCCTGCACCCATTCTTATGTGCATATACGGCTCCCAGCAGCGAAGGGTCCTCGCACCCATTCTTATGTGTATTACGGCTCCCAGCAGCACAAGGGTTCCTGCACCCATCTTATGTGTATATACGGCTCCCAGCAGCCCAAGGGTCCCTGCACCCATCTATGTGTATTACGGCTCCCAGCAGCACAAGGGTTCCTGCACCCATCTTATGTGTATATACGAGTCCCAGCAGCCCAAGGATCCCTGCACCCATCTTACGTGTATATACGGCTCCCAGCAGCCCAAGGGTCCCTGCACCCATCTTATGTGTATATACGGCTCCCAGCACTCCAAGGGTCTCTGCACCCAATCTTTTGTGTATTACGGCTCCCAGCAGCACAAGGGTTCCTGCACCCATCTTATGTGTATATACGGGTCCCAGCAGCCCAGGGGTCCCTGCACCCATCTTATGTGTATATACGGCTCCCAGCAGCCCAAGGGTCCCTGCACCCATCTTATGTGTTTATACGGTTCCCAGCAGCTCAAGGGTCTCTGCACCCATTCTTATGTGTATATACGGCTCCCTGGGAAGATTGATATGATATAATTGATATATATAATATTAGCCACATTTCACTTATACAACAGAAAGCAATACAGTAAGATACAATATGGCTAGTAAGTATGAAGGCAATAGGCCTGTGCCGCCTCCTCAATTATCTGTAGTTATCGGATGCGTGTTAGAAGGTTTAGTAAGGTTAGTAGACAAATTCAAAAATAACTAAGTAGGTTTATCGACTAGGGGTGCGTCCCACCATGCCCAGTTAAAATTAAACTGGAGATTTTGTCCTATGTTATAATGTTAAATTTAACTTTTAAGTTAAATTTAACATGGTAAATCTCCAGTTTAATTTTAACTGGGCATGGTGGGACGCACCCTTACAAGATCTAATTGCAGATGAATTTTCGTATAGTGCGGTTCGGGTTTTGGGGGTTCTAATTTTTAGGTTTCTGTCTTTTTAATTCTATGACATAAGCAGCCATTGCCTCTCATGATTGTGTAGTTTAAGATCAAAATTAGGTTGTTGGGATGCGTTGTGGCTAAAAGCTATGCTCCACGATGAGGAGACACTGACAACAGGCCATCCTTGGCCATCAAGTGATAAGTTTACTAACTTTATCTGCACAGTAAATAACTTGTGAAAGCCACCCTTACGGTGAAAATTATATCCAATTATATCAAAATTGATTATTAAATATTTTAAATTGATGAAAAATGGAAAGATCAGAGAATTACTCTCCGTGGTTTCCCCCGAGCGGTGACGGCCAGGCCACCTATACCTGTAGGTATAGGTAAGCCATTGAACAGTTTGTTGTTTTAGAGTTAAATTTAGCAGCCTGCCTAATGCTGACATGATATCGAATCGCCTACAATAATTAATCCCGTATGAGTTTTGTGTATTTTCCTTTCAGCTTCTTAATCGGTACTTTGTTAAAACCTTGTTTTGTCTGTATTGCTGTATTGCTACCGTACTGAATATTGTAATTACAGGTCTCACTTTCAAACTATTTTGTAAGCCGAAAAGGGTGGCAGAAATCCCCTCAATATAATATTGATATTGTTTGTGTTGTACTCCAGTAGTGTTTACTGTAGATAGCTACCTTGTCCCCTGCTATCTGGGAGAGTGGCAGAGCTGTGTCACTCTGCGTGGACTTTACCACTTCTTGAAGTAAACTATAGTGCGATTGCACTTGTCATAAGCTAAACATACGATAACATTAATCTGTTCGATAGGAGACACTATTGTATACTTTAGAGAAGTGGTTAAATCCACCCTAACCCACCTACTTATTTAAAGCTGCCCAAATACAATGCGTTTTAGAATAGGGGTGGGGCTGGAATGGCAACCAATGGCACTCCAGCCATGCCATCCCTGGAATACGTTTCCTTTGGAGGAAGTGGATAAGAAGAAGCAGCTTTTCTGTATTCAACGGGAGAAGAGTGGATAAGCTGGCACAGGAAAATATTGGAAATTTCACACGTCAATTTGCAGGCAGAATCGTCCCGGGCACACCTCTTTTTCTTTGATTTTACCGTAGCAGTCAGAGTGTTTCTTTCTCCACGAAAAGACTCTCTTGATTAATTTTAAGTAAGTCTATTCAGGACTGCTCTTATGCATTTCTGTCTTAATTTTGAAAACCAGTAATAATTACTAACGATAATATAATGGTAATATCAGTTGAGTGCAAAATGGGCTTATCATGAATATTTAAACAGCTGGGGTCAGTGGAATTCGATCGAGTTGGAATTCCAGAATCAGGGTGGCATCCCTTCAAAACTGCCATCCCTCCCCTAGCCAGTATACAGCCGTCAAAACGCTTCAGAATGAATATTCGTAATGGCAGGAAAGCTGATCTCGCCTCAGAGATTCGCTTTCGCTTTCTCGTTTTTTTTATATTTAATGTAATTTTATAGTTATTTAGTTATTTAGCTATAGTTATTCGTCACAGCGCTGCTTAAGATTCCTGCGAAGAACATCCCGAAACTTGTGAAGAGGCTTCTGTGAGGAGTGAACAGCAAAACTGAAGGTAGGTCTTTACAGTGGTCTAGATGCTATATAGGTAGCCGAGTGCTCCGGATGCTCGACTTCACGAGGACCACTGTGAGCCCCAGTTCGATCCCGTTCTAACAAAAACGTCTTCTGATGGGCATAAGAAAAATAAATATTGAGGCTCTGATGATTCGGAACCCACCTGAAACTGTAGGTACTTGTAGGTGTACTATCACGATGCATGGGCGGTAGCTGGTACTTGTAGGTGTACTATCACGATGGGTGGGTAGCTGGTACTTGTAGGTGTACAATCACGATGGGTGGGCGGTAGCTGGTACTTGTAGGTGTACTATCACGATGGGTGGGCGGTAGCTGGTACTTGTAGGTGTACTATCACGATGGGTGGGTAGCTGGTACTTGTAGGTGTAGCATCACGATGGGTGGGCGGTAGCTGTTACTTGTAGGTGTACTATCACGATGGGTGGGTAGCTGGTACTTGTAGGTGTACTATCACGATGGGTGGGTAGCTGGTACTTGTAGGTGTAGCATCACGATGGGTGGGTAGCTGGTACTTGTAGGTGTACTATCACGATGGGTGGGTAGTTGGTACTTGTAGGTGTACCATCACGATGGGTGGGTAGCTGGTACTTGTAGGTGTACTATCACGATGG
The DNA here is from genome assembly GCA_950004255.1 of Mesopsocus fuscifrons. Classification (NCBI taxonomy): domain Eukaryota; kingdom Metazoa; phylum Arthropoda; class Insecta; order Psocodea; family Mesopsocidae; genus Mesopsocus; species Mesopsocus fuscifrons. Next base: position 17,926,099 of record OX465378.1, read on the forward strand.
GTGGGCGGTAGCTGGTACTTGTAGGTGTACCATCACGATGGGTGGGTAGCTGGTACTTGTAGGTGTAGCATCACGATGGGTGGGTAGCTGGTACTTGTAGGTGTAGCATCACGATGGGTGGGTAGCTGGTACTTGTAGGTGTACCATCACGATGGGTGGGTAGCTGGTACTTGTAGGTGTACCATCACGATGGGTGGGTAGCTGGTACTTGTAGGTGTAGCATCACGATGGGTGGGTAGCTGGTACTTGTAGGTGTAGCATCACGATGGGTGGGTAGCTGGTACTTGTAGGTGTACCATCACGATGGGTGGGTAGCTGGTACTTGTAGGGGTAGCATCACGATGGGTGGGTAGCTGGTACTTGTAGGTGTAGCATCACGATGGGTGGGTAGCTGGTACTTGTAGGTGTAGCATCACGATGGGTGGGTAGCTGGTACTTGTAGGTGTAGCATCACGATGGGTGGGTAGCTGGTACTTGTAGGTGTACCATCACGATGGGTGGGTAGCTGGTACTTGTAGGTGTACCATCACGATGGGTGGGTAGCTGGTACTTGTAGGTGTAGCATCACGATGGGTGGGTAGCTGGTACTTGTAGGTGTACCATCACGATGGGTAGGTAGCTGGTACTTGTAGGTGTACTATCACGATGGGTGGGTAGCTGGTACTTGTAGGTGTAGCATCACGATGGGTGGGTAGCTGGTACTTGTAGGTGTACTATCACGATGAGTGGGTAGTTGGTACTTGTAGGTGTAGCATCACGATCGGTGGGTAGCTGGTACTTGTAGGTGTAGCATCACGATGGGTGGGTAGCTGGTACTTGTAGGTGTAACATCACGATGGGTGGGTAGCTGGTACTTGTAGGTGTAGCATCACGATGGGTGGGTAGCTGGTACTTGTAGGTGTACCATCACGATGGGTGGGTAGCTGGTACTTGTAGGTGTAGCATCACGATGGGTGGGTAGCTGGTACTTGTAGGTGTACCATCACGATGGGTGGGTAGCTGGTACTTGTAGGTGTAGCATCACGATGGGTGGGCGGTAGCTGGTACTTGTAGGTGTAGTATCACGATGGGTGGGTAGCTGGTACTTGGTAGTGATGCCAGCTGAGCGCGATGGATAGAGACCGGGGGCTGAGGGGGTCTGTTCCTGACGAAAAGGAGGAAAAGGTTTGAGCCTGTGGAGCGATGGGGAGGCTCTGGTAGTTTCAGGAAACCTGAGTCTTACTGTCCGCCGTTGGGGCTTTTGGGGGCTACAAATTTTTTAAATCGTGAAATTTTCGGAAAAATCTGACGAACGGGAGGACGAAAAATTTCCCCTTCAGACGATTGGGGGCATGCCCCAGTATATAAAAACCAGGAAATAAGACACTTCGGTTGGGGCTTTCTACCCTTAAGACGTAATCCAAAATCGGTGGAGACCGGAAAAATCTGACGAACGAGTGGATAAAAAATTTCACCTGCAAACGATAGGGGCCGCGCCCTAGTATAGAAAAATCAAAAAATAAGACACTTTGGTTGGGGCTTTCATCCCCTAAGACGGGGTTGAAAATTTCGAAAAATTCGTCAGGACGAACGAGGGGACGATAAATTGGGTAGCTGGTACTTGTAGGTGTACCATCACGATGGGTGGGTAGCTGGTACTTGTAGGTGTAGCAGTGTCTGCCTTTTCAGACATTAGAGTGAGATTTGGAAAAATATTAACCAAACGTGGTCTGATGAAAGTTGCTGGGTGTCTCCTCCCACCCCTCAACTAACTAATGGTAGTTCTTGGCAAAACCATTAAATATAATTAACTCTATCTTATGGACTAAAGAAATCCACCATCAGCTGAGGTCAAACCCTTTAGCAAGGCAAAAATAAAAATATGTATTTCTTTTTATTTGAAAAAAAAGGCCTCTGTGAAAAAGCTATAGGTTTGGTACAAGGTTAATTACAATTCACTGTAACGTTACAAGGGTAGATTAAAGCTCAGGCAAAAGACCAGTAGCAGTCAGAAACTGGAGCAGGCATCTTTGAAGACAGCGGAGAGGGTGGGAGGCAAAAAAATATTGTTTATGTCTATATAGTTAGCTATTATGTCAACCAATGGCAAGAGGCTATATGGGAGAACTGTCAGCAGACGAAAACTGTATCAAGAAAAATGTTTACTTGTTGGTAATTTGTCAATTCTCACAAAAAGTTAACTATCAGAAGACAAGAAAAATGTATAAAAATAAATATGGACATATAATTAAGGCCATCGTTTCTGAATAATGGATAATGGATATAATATTTCGCTTGTATTGGGTGGATGGTGATGACTTCTTCAGTTGCTGCAGTACTTTCTTTATTTCCTTTCCTATTCTTTATTTTTTTCTGTACAAAGCAGCATTTATTTATTCATTCTTCGTTTTATTTCTTCATGTGGTAAGATCGATTTCATGCTTTAATTATGGTTAGGGTTTTCTTGACAGTTTAAGTTCATAAATGGCTTTCTGGTTGTTCAGTCTTGTTGAAAAACGCCGATAAAAGTGGCGTTAGTATTTTGAGAAAATCACCTTTTTCACTCTTTGAATCTGGAAGTGTTTGAAATAGAATTTGAATGAATTCTCTGTCCATGTCACCGTGACTAATAGCAAGGAAGTGTCTTAAGGTTTGGCTTTCGATGGTGATGCATTTCTATCGACAACCTTTCTCTTGAATGAGAGCAACGACACCCATTGTTCTAAAAAAAAAAACCACAGGGTTTGTGACGGATATTTGGTTCATCGGTGTCCTCCAGGAATGATTGAGTGTGTGAATGGTAGGGCCCATGATTCTGTGAGTGTCTCTGACGAAGATACCGGTGAACTAAATAAACTGTTATGAAGTGCGTGCGGCAAAACTATATGACTAGAGTAGTAGACCTGGAAAAATTTAGAATGGTAAAAATAAATAGAATTTGGAGATTAAAAATAAAAATTAAATTAATTAAACAAGTAAATATTTGTAAGACTCGTGGGTGTGACCATTTGGAGTAAGATTGTTAAGTAAAAAGAAATAACGTAGTGATTGGAGTTTTGGCAGATCTGAACACTTCCAGAATTAGATTTTCTCAGTTGAATTTTTATTTAAATTTCTGGTAAGTTTGCATATCTATTGTTGCTTTCTTAAATTAAATAATACGTTATAAAAAGGGTTTCACGTTCCCAAAGTTTTTCTAAGATCTGATGAAAGAAACGGGTGAAAATATCCTAACAATGTTTGCACGTGCCATAGAAGGCATGATAGAAATGGTCACATCCGTGATTTAATTTAAATTTATTTTATTGTAGCATTTTCCTAACATCATATAAGGTGGATTGGTACGAGGATATCGAATTCTTTGACTGGCACTGTTACCACCTGTTACCAACGAGATGTCGCCGAGTAACGTTCCCCCTCGTTGAGGGTATGTATTTTGGCAGTTTGCATTTACCTACTTACCTACTTACCTACTTGCCTAATGGAGTGAGTTGATACACCTGTTAGTCATTTTGTAATATTGTAACTTTTAAGAGTGTTTTGGCCCCCCCCCCCCCCCCCCCGTTCAGAAGAATACACTGAAGATCAATTTTCTCAAGAAGCCCGGCCCATTGTGTCTCCCTGTCTCCGAGGGTTAGCAGGCATCAGTACGATACAGTAACATCACAGGTTTCCAACAACCAGAAGTAGACTTGAGAAGAAGGGGTCACAATGATCTAAGAGTTTAGCAAGTCTGTGGTCTGTATAGTCACACGTACGTATATTCCAAATATTGAGCTAAATCAGCGCTCTAGAGAAACATACGGACAGACGAACATGATGTAAAAACCCCTTATTTTGATATCAGGGACCTTTCCCCCGAAAATCGCAAAATAAAAATTTTGCACGATGGCTTTATTATCTCAGCCCATGAATACGGGCATGAGATAATGCGTCTGTATTGATTGACTGGCTCGAGATTGACAGAGGACTTGTGATTGGTCAAAATCGAGAATCTGCTTCCTTTGCATTGCGCAGGACGCTGTGTCACCGTTACCTTGGAAACCCCCTCCCCCTCTCTCGCAATCTTTAATGTGGCTTTTCGTTTGGATAAAGCCGGTAAATTCATCTTCCCGAAAAGGTAGACGACAACTTTATGTCGCCGTTAAAACTCCACTACAGCTAAGGGCGCTATCGGCAGGATGCTGAAAGGCACTAACTTTTCTTCATGGGAGGATAATGCTGTGAATTTTTTAGGGGACACTATAGTACACTTTAGGAACTTCTTAAATTCAACCTTACTGTAACCCACTAAAACTTCCCTGGCGGTACAGCCGGAAGTGATAACAAGGTGCCACTTTTCATGAGCTCTGTACACAAGGGGGTCATTTGGTCACTATCACGCCTGACACTCGAGTAGTCCCCAAGCTGATGAAGGCCAGGTAATAACCGACAGGTTAGGGTAGGGTTCAGTAGTGTAGTCTGGTTCCCATCAGTTAAATATGGGGGTGGCAACCCCCAAAAACCCTCGAAAAATTATGTTTTTAGTTTATTTCCTAAAATCAGCGGCCACTGTTTTGTTTATTTAGGTATAACTGCGTAACTGGGAAAATTCGTTTTTTTTTTTTTTTTTTTTTAAACGCGCGACGTTCAGAGAACAAATGCGCCGATGAGTTAGTTTATTAGATGTTTTTGGCCGAAGACGAAGATAAAGTGGCCGAAGCCGAATATGATTAGGCCGAAGCCAGTTTAGTAGTGGGCCGAAGCTAATACATCCATAAATATAAATAAATATAAATAAAAATTTTATTACTATATAGGCAGGCAGGTAAGTGGAGCTGAAAGTACGAATACACATAGTAGGTACATACAAATTGAAAATTAAAAATGAGAGCCTACCTATCAATGTTGGTCAGCGGCCACTCAGCTGTACTAAGTTTTTACTTTCTCGCTAGCCATATATGGCGAGAAAGTATTGTTTTCGTGCAAAATTTCGAAATTGAGATTTTGGGTTTCCCATGATCCTGGGGGTCCCCTGAGGCCAAAAAAGTGGTTTCTGGAAAAAGTCTGTCCGTCCGTCAGTCAGTCCGTCAGTCCGTCAGTCCGTCAGTCCGTCAGTCCGTGCAGTGCTCTAGCGCCTATCCCGTTCATCCGATTTTGATGTAATTTGATATGGACCTGTCTAAAATCACTGCCGAGGGGCATTTTCAAGGATTTTTTGATTGGTCAAAAATTGCGGCCGCTATTGTCAAAAAACCGCCAAAATAATTCAAAAATCGTGTTTTTGGTTACTTAGACAAGCGCCGACGGTACACTTTTCAATCTATTACACTGAAAATTGGTATGTGTGTTGTCAAATAGATGCTTCGAGGTCATTTTCAACTAAAATTGAATTGGTTGAAAATTACGGCCGTTCTGGACCAAAGTTCGATCGTTTCGGCGCCATTCACATTTATTGACCGATTGTCATGAAGTTTGGTAAATTTGTGTAGAACCATGTAACTTAAACATCTGTCGAACAGAATTTTGTCATCTTCAAAATTACGGCCGTTTTTGTCAAAAAAGTGTCGAAAATGAGTTGAGAATGAGAAACCACGTTTTTGAATGGTCGGAACGCATTTGGGACTACAGTAATAAAATGACAGACGTGAGATTTGGTATGAGTGATCTCAGATAGATGCTCGTGGGTCATTTTCAACCGATTTTCGATTGCTTAAAAATTACGCCCACAAAAAAATCTCAAAAACAAAAAACAAAAAAATCATTCTGGGCGAGAAAGTTAAGTGCGACTGTTGTCGGACCCTTTATTTTGGTTAAAAATGAGTATATGGCAGACTTAAACCCTTTGAAGGGGAGAGAACGAACACTCCTGGGGACCCTGTTGAGAAGGGTTACTGCTGCATCCAGGGAAGCGCCGTCCTTCTAAACCGGGTGGTAAGGTTTGCTGCACCCCTGGTCCATGTCGGAAGCGGAAAATGTTTCCGTTCCGCCGGGATTCGAACCCGGACCTCTCAGGACACAAAGCGGACCCCTTGGTCACTCGGCCACAGAGGCACAAAAAAACCTCCGGCCTCTCTTCAATACGCATAAAAATCGAATTTGTCGATTACTATAAGCATCATGGGGCTCGAAACCCATAGGATGGGGAAGTATAATATGTGTATCCTTTATGTCTCAGCTCAGGGATACATGACGTATCTCAGGTAACACAGGGGCTCAATTAGTGTTGATGTCTGACAGAGCGGAAACCTTGAAAGCAGAGTTTCACAAAGGATCGCTCCCCTCCGAACCGGTAACCGTTGCTATGACTACTTCAGACTTCAGATATTGAATAGAGGCTGGTGGGGTTCAGGGGCTCTGCACAAAGGGGAAGGGCTGACGGTATATTTACAGTTCAATACGCTTTTACATGGTTATGAATTTGGGGATTGCGTATATCAGCCGCAAATAGGAACTTCAAAGCGGTCTTGTAGAGTTCCAGAAGTCTTCACCTTCGTAGATTTAGGGGCTGAAATTTTCAGCTTTCGTTTTGGATAGGTTTTCCGCTAACGACATGGCTGTATTGGATTCAGCCCACTTCTAAACTGGCTACGGCCCCATCATATTTAGTTTCGGCCAATTATTCTTCGGCTTCGGCCAAAAAATCAACCGAACCAACTCATCGGCGCATATTAATATGTTCTCTGGACGTGACGCGTTAAAAAAAATAGACATTTCATCTCACTGTTTGAGTGGCAATACCTATTTACTAGTGCCAAAAAACCGAAACTACCTAAATAATACCTAACAGAAACTAAGTGGAAAATAAGGTGGGTTTTTTTTCAGATTTCTAGATCCCCTTCACTGGCACACAAATTACCATAGTATATTCCGCTTCCTGCAGGCGGAACCTACCGTCTCAGCCATTAAAAATACACTTGCCTTCTTCCTGAGAGCTGTGCCGGCAAACCCTCTTATCTGCTCAATATCGAACCTTATTTACTAGGTAGGCTATTGTTATACGTTCCACCATACTCGGTTAACGTTAAACTCCAGTTTCATTCCAATTATTGCACGGTAAAACCAAATTAACTGAGGTTTAGCTTATTGTTCCGTTCTGTAGTGAAATATCAGTGCTCTGTGATATATCACCCGGTGATTTCCTTATCCCAGGCACATGCAGAGGAAATGTCCCCAAGCCATCGTCATTCCTAGTTCCTAGCTGGCACCTGCCTGTTCAGTCTACGCCCCAAACAATGCTCCTGAGACCTTATGTCTGCCCAAATGTTTGCCATGGTTTTGAAAGTGGGCAGTAAAAAACTATTGTCCACCTCCCTCACCATCCAAGAGCCTTTGTATTCCGAGGACCTCGCTGGTAGGTATATACCGTTAGGTACAAGGACATCCTGCATCCAGGCACAAGTCCATACATTCTAATTCTTTTATATGATTAGCTTAGGTTAACTGTAAGTCTTTAACGGTGCGTTCCACCATGCCCGGTTAAAATTAAACTGGAAATTTTGTTTTGTCCTATGTTTACCATGTTAAATTTAACAAGGTAATTTTAATAGGGCATGGTGGGACGCACCCTTAGCGTTATGATTTAGTCCTTAGTTTGTCTTGTAAATGTATCCAAGCCCGTCTCTAAGGGTACGTCCCACCATACTCGGTTAACGGCTAGACGTTAGACTCCAGTTAAAGTCAGTTTTTACTGTACAATTATTGGAATTTAACTGGAGTTTAAGGTTAACCGAGTATGGCACCCTACATGACTCTCCAATTCCAATCAACCCCAAGCATTGCCGTTGCCGAATCCTAAACACACACCAGTCTTTTTCAGCCCATGTATTACATAAGAGCGAGGACGTGAACACTCAAAACAAAAAATGTTTTTTGTTCAGGTTCAGAATAAGAATTATACTTAAGAATATGAGGTCGCAATGATCTGAAATAGTTTAGCAACTATACCTATAATTAACATTTCAGGTGTCTGTCCACGCCTGGATGTTACTGAAATTACCAAAATTTACTCTAATCCAAGAGTGAGGAGGACTAAGATTTTCTGGATTTTTTTTGTTGTCAGTCTTATATATTAATACACGATCAACGACTGATCAACGCAGAAATTATGCCTTAATAGGCAGTGCGCGAAAAAGAAAAAAAAAAAAAAAAAAAAAAAAAACGATCAACGACTAGACGATCTCCGACTCGCCTCTAGGTGATGACATGACCTATGCAGTTTTCCTGGTGCAGGATGTGACCAACCGTTTGCTGCATCCTACACCCGACACTCTGTCTTGACCCTCGAGCGGCAACGGTCAGTGTATCACAGTTACCTCAGTGTTTACCTCAGTTTACCGCAGTTACCTGAGTTTACCTAATTATTACCTCAGTCGCAGTTTACCGTTTACCTAAGACTATTATTATACCATATTCGCGTGGTGTTGCCAACCCCCTCTACAGCTGCCGCCTCCACGTCATCAGCGGGCCCGCTCGTTCCTGCAGCTCCGGCAGCTACAATCGGTAAGTTGGTTACCCCGCGCACCCCTGAGCTATCTAACGACTGATGTGAACAATAATTATGAAGAGATACAATTGATACGCCTCTCCACGTGCTGCAGTTAAGTAATAATTGATGTGTTTGAACAGAAAAATATAAAAATATAACATCAAATAGGAATGCTAACACGTAAAAGTATCATTAGCAAGAACTTCATGTCTTACCAATCAATCAGTCAATCTAAATTAGAAGGTCACAGGGTAAAGGGTACGAAGAGTAAACGGAAGAATAGAAATGATTTGATTTGACAAGACGTGACCTCATGGTCAGGGCCGTGGTCAGAGAGGGGCAGGGGGGTATATTTCCCCCTGGCCCGGGCTTCTAAAAAGGGCCCGCTGGGCCCCTGTACTTAGTCGGAAGAAAAATTTACAAGTGAAATATCATCCTTTTGTAGCATGTACCTATAGAATAACTGCAGAAATATAGGTATATCACGGTATGACAGTTTGCAGCTTCAGTCATTATTCTTGAGAAACCTTCCTATTCCCAAGATACTACCTACTACCTACTACATTTGAAGTCTCAAAAGACAGCAAAACTTTTTGGTGAGAATCCTAGTTGGACAGTTGTCGGACCTTTTCTGCAAAACGTACCTAAAGATTACAATAAGAGGGGTGCTAGATTAACCAGTAAGGTTAGAAAAACTACCTAGTAGCTAAGGGCCTACGTACTGAAGGGACCTGCAAAAATTGTAACGTCATAAATCAAAATTTCTTTCTATAAAATGAGGAGATTTTATAGAAGTCTTTTAAATTTTCTTCTCCCTCGCTTTGCTCGCTCGAATACTGATCGCCTTTCTGTTTGTACTCCTATATCTTGCTTCCGTAGGCAGGAAAATAATCCGCCTCTCGATTAAGGATAAATGTTTACAGCAATAACTACCCATCTTAAATTTCGCTCCGCTCGCTTGGTTACGAGGTTCTGCTTTCGTTTTACAGGACTAATATTCGTCCAAAAAAAAAAAGCCATTTTTTTCGACAAGTAGGCAAGTTATTCTGACGATATTTGCCGTTTCGGGCCTCGAAGAAGCTTAATCTGGCGCTCCGCCCGTAAAGGGTGAGGTGCCTACACAACGGTCCTTGAAATGTGAAATGTTCCCATATTTCATCTATAAGTACCTATACTGTACTTCTAGCTACAATTTTCCCCGTCTCATGAACTTCTTAAAAGCACAGGAGCCTATCAGTGTTCTGGTATGGTTTTCGAAATTGCCTTCTATAAGAGCAAAGGCCAATCGAGGGCCCGGCGCAGGTTTCTTCCCCGGGGCCCGCAAAGATTAACTATACGGGCCTGGTCATGGTGCACACGCAGAATTGTTAAGGGATGGTATCAGGTGGTGATGCATACATACCCCCCATATATGATTTATTAGGTAGATTTCGAAGAAAAATCTACCTATTGTAGTCGTACCAGTAGTCTCACTTTTGAAAAATTTCTTCACAGTTATTCTTTTTATGACCCCTGGATCCCAAAACCACCATCAGTTCAAAAGTTTATATATCTATCTATCTATCTATCTATCTATCTATCTATCTATCTGTCTATCTATCTATCTATCTATCTATCTATCTATCTATCTATCTATCTATATATCATTTTCACTTCCTTGTGAACACGCTAGCAGCCGTATTTTTGAAAAATAATTGGTTTTGACTATTTAATAAAATATAAGGGACTAAAATCTCGGTCGAGTTCGTTAATGGGGGAAATCCGACCAAGGGGGGGGGGGGGGGGAAATAGGGGGACTTTTTCTAAATCTGGCTTTTTGGCCATAACTCCCTTAATATTGCAACTAATGAAACGTAGTTTTCTCTGAGGGTCGTCTAACAGTACTGCCTACAACTTTTTTTGTAACGTTTTTTGATCCCACCCTTAATGGTTGAATAGAGGTGGAAAAAGAGGGTTTTGCGCACAAAAAAATTCATAACTTGTGTCCTAGGAGTGTTATCGAGTTCTTATGTTTTGTAATGCATTTGCCTCAATATTACCTACAACTTTTGTCTGAACAAGTTTTTCGTCCGACGCACCGTTTAGGCAGGGGGTGGGAGGTTGAATTTTCAAAACGTCATGAGATATTGAGTTTATTATTTTTGCTATGAGTTTCTATTAATAATATCTACAACTTTTGTCTGAAAACGTTTTTTGTAAAATCACTTTCATTTTCTTGTTAAGGGGGGGGGGGGTGAAATTTCAAAACTCAATTCCTCCGTTTGTTATTGTAGATAATGCAATTGGATCAACTGAAAATCTTCTTATCCGTCTTTCTAAATGATTTTAGACCAGGGGCGTCATTTGGCCCTCTTGGGGGGGGGGGGGGGGGCACTTGACCCCCCCAAGAGGGCTGTTGCCCCCCCCAAGAAGGCTGTTGCCCCCCCCCCCCCAAGAACGAATTAAAAAATTACATTTTCAGTGAAAAACGTAAAAAAAATAAAAATAATTAGGATGATTTACCTACCTACCCATGACCATGAGTTACATCCAGTAAAGACCATGGATGGTATTTTGAAGGGAAAACTCTGCCGACTATTGTGTACGGCGGTCGATTGCATGTAGAGTGGCCGTTAGGTGTAGTCGTGTAGTCAAAAAATTACGTTAAACCGGGGACAATTCCTTGCGAACAGTGCTGGATTAACCATTACCTATGCTAAATAAGCTACAGTTTGGGGCCTATATACGCTCTGAAGGGGCCTACAAAAATTTCCAACGTAATAAATAATTAGTAAATTTAAAGTTCTTCCTGCAAAATATGGAGATTTTACAGAGATTAGTGAAATTTTCGGCTCGCTCGCTTCGCTCGCTCGCAACCTGGTTGTTTTTTTGTGTTTTCTCATGGTTAACAGTTAACCTAGTATGGTGGGACGCACCCTAAGTATATATAGTGACTACTTGCCCCCCCCCCCCAAGAAAAACTGAAATGACGCCCCTGTTTTAGACTGCTTTTAGTTGATGGAAGTAATCTTCGAAATCTACCTACGCCTTTCGGGGCTGCCGAAAGGGATTTTTTTTATATTATTTTTATTTTCATCAAAGACTGCTATAATTTTGCTGTGACGTAGCGTCAGCAAAATTTCTAACTGGGGTGAGGTGATATTTCTGTTCATGTCAAATAACAGAAAGCACTTTTTTCGTGTTATCATAGAAACCAGCCTCTTTATTGAAAGAAAAACTTAGTAAATCCTTAGTAATTATACTTACGTACATAAGGTAAATATAAATTCATAAAAATGGTTTTTGTGTACTTCGCAGTGTATGAATTATTATTATTTATTATATTTTGCCAATTGGCGTAAATAAAGTACACTTCAAAAACAAAACAATAGGTATAGGTAATTACGCTTCTCCTTCCACGTTCCTTCTCTTTCTTTCCATTCTTCTCATCCACTGCACCCCATCTCCTGTTTCGGTCAGCAGTGTATGAATTACCAATTGCCAAAAAACCGTGATACATAATGCCATGTTTGTTGATATCTAGCTATTCACTGATTGTGAAGTACCAACTTATAAGTAATTTTAGGGTGCGTCCCACCATGCCCAGTTAAAATTAAACTGGAGATTTTGTCCTATGTTTAACATGTTAAATTTAACTTTCAAGTTAAATTTTAACTTTATTTAACTTTCAAGTTAAATTTTAACTTTATTTAACTTTCAAGTTAAATTTAACATGGTAAATCTGCAGTTTAATTTTAACTGGGCATGGTGGGACGCACCCTTAATGAATTATATTACCTACCTACTTGCTTTCGTTCTCAAATGAATTGACTGAATGATTGTGCAGGCACTCCTAACTGCAAGACAGCTCTTCGTTCCGCTTGCAATACACCTCCACAAGAATTTTATTACCGTGACATGGAGTGCAAAAAAACAATAAAAGCTACCCCAAACAGGAAGAAGGTGGGTCTGAAAGGTTCGGCACGGTAGAGGCACTAGGTAAAGGAGAGCAGGGACATAAGAATTTCCGACGTGAAGGCGGCGCAATACTATATGCTATGCTATTATTTTTGCACCTGGGGGGTCCACTTCCCCCCTCGCTCCCTTACCACGTCCCATACGGCTACCATCAACGTTATTACCCATTACAGTACGGGAACATGGGAAAGGCGGGACACTCTCCAAGTCGCCTGCTCTACCCGTTTGGCTTGAAAGGACCGACTTTTCCAGGTATAGCGAAAAAAAATGGATGATCAACATCGGTATGCGGTATGACAGTGGGTAACCACACAATCCTGTGTGTTGATGTCTTTTTTGACCATTTTTTGAGGAAACTGTTGGATACTTGGTTTAAATATTAATATTATAAGAATTCCAAGCCAAGCCTTAACAGGTTTTCTGAATACCTTCCCGGAGCTAACAGCATAGGCGTAGCTATAACTTTTCAATGGGGGGGGGGGGGGGGTCCGGACTCCAAGCGCGGGTGATTCTTCCGAAGACAACCTTCTATTTAGGTACCTATATAGGTACATCACGATTTGTGCTTAAATATGACGTGTTCGCTGATGAACCTTCAATGCAGGGGCGTCATTTCAGTTTTTCTTGGGGGGGAAGGGGGCAAGTAATAGTGATTATACATAGGGTGCGTCCCACCATACTCGGTTAACGTTAAACTCCAGTTAAATTCCAATTATTGCTCGGTAAAAACTGACTTTAACTGGAGCTTAACGTCCAACCGTGAGAAAAGATAGGGAAGCAACCAGTTTGCGAGCGAGCGGAGCGAAGCGAGCGAGCCGAAAATTTCACTGATCTCTGTAAAATCTCCATATTTTGCAGAAAGAAATTTAAATTCACTAATTATTTACTTCTTCTTCTTCTTCTTCATCTTCCCTCTTAGTGCCGCCTTCGCAGCGTGAGGGGTTGGCCACGGATCCAATCCCGGTACCGGTCCCGGTCTGCAGCGAGGCTGCGAAGTTCCCCCATTAACTTCCCTCTCTTCGCGGCCGTCTGCGCAACCACCTCCTCCCATGTTGTCCTCGGCCTGCCAGTGGGACGCCTTCCTTGTGGCTTCGCCTCCAAGAACTGTCTGGTCATCCTTTCTTTCTTCATTCTACTCACGTGCCCAAACCAGCCCAGTTGGCGGTCCTCTATCCTTTTTATTACAGGCTCTTGGTCCAGCTCCTCTCTTATTCTGTCATTTCTTACCCTGTCCCATCTAGTTTTACCAGCTATTCTTCTCAGGCATTTCATCTGAACAGCATTGACACAGCTGAGGTCATTTTTTGTGGCGGTCCAACTTTCGCTACCATATAACAGTATGGGCTCCAGAACGGCGTTATATACTCGGGTCTTCGTCCTTTTTTCTACCCCTCTCTTCCCAAATAAACAACTACTTAGGGAGTAGTAGGCAGCCGTTGACTTTTTCACCCTGTTCCGTATTTCTCCTCGAAGCTTCCCTGTTTGATGAATGGTGGTCCCCAGGTACACATAAGCCTCCACTTGCTCCAGCAATTGTCCTCCACACTGTATCGCTATCACGCCCACTTGCTCATCTGTACGTGCCACCATCATGACTTGGCTTGTATCCTTGTTGACCTCCATCCCTCTTTCCTTCAGTGTCTCCGTCCATTTCGTCACCGCCTTCTGAAGCTTGCTTACAGAATCCGTAATCAGCACCACATCATCCGCGTATGCTAAAGCCTGGCAGTACACCGGTTGTAGCTTCCACATTCCCACAACCGACCTGTCTGTACGCGCTTTGCATACCTTCAGAACTTCATCCATGAAAACGACAAACAGAAGCGGGCTAAGGCTATCGCCCTGTTTTACTCCTTTCTCCAGTAAAAATGTCCCAGACGTTTCACCATTCATCCGCACTACTCCTTCCACGCGTTCAAACATAGATTTGATGGCGTTGGTAAGCTTAGGGGGTACTCCCTTATTTCTTAATGCCTTCCACAATTCTTCCCTGGGAACTGTATCAAAGGTGGCCCCCAGGTCCAAGAATGCTAGGTATCCAGCTTTTCCACTGCTCACCCACTTGTCCATAATACTTCTTAGCGAAGAAATCAAATCTTGAGTTTGGTGGCCAGGCCTGAATCCCGCCTGCTCGTCCTCCAGATCTGGTTCCACCAGTCTTCTTAGACGCTTCTCCAGCACCCGAGAGTAGAGTTTTCCCACCACGTTCACCAGGCATACAGCTCTATAGTTTTCGCATTTAGAAGAGTCTCCCTTCTTGTACAGTGGAATGATTATATTCCTCTGCCAGTCCGCTGGGATTCTCCCCTCCCGCCACGCAGCCTTGAAGAGTTTTGTGAGTTCCTCTACCAAGACGTTGCCACCCGCCTTGATGATTTCTGGAACTATCAACATGCACGGCAGTGCATGCAGCCAAGTTTTAAAGAAAAAGAAAGCGCGACAAAGCCTCGAGCACTGCCAGCATGTTATACAGGAACCAGAGTTGTGCACTTTTCGTGCCTCTCTACAGGAGGCAAGGGGGCGTGGCTCGAATAGTGGGTACCCTTCTCCTGTAGTAGGGTCCCACGGGACCACCAAAATTAAATTTCAAATTTCTACGTCCAACCGTACCTGAGCAGTGACATCCCAAACTTAGCTGTTTTTGAGGGTCACTCACTGACTGACTCACTCACTCACTCACTCACTCACTCACTCACCTATACAAATTATAAGCATGTTCCAGCGGTACGATAGAGCTGAAACTCGGCACACTTGTAGGTACCATCCCCAAAACACCCAGAAAAATCGCAAACCCGAAGTACCTACAGTATTATAGGTTCAGGTTCGATTCAAAGTTCCCATACTAACTTATGGCAGATATTTACAAAACAAATACTGCCTCCTGCTTCTTGTCCTTCCAGGTAATTTGTGTAGATTCGCCAGGCAACTTACTTTCAGGTACGAGTAGGTACATTTCAGGTACGGGATAATAATTTGTGTAGATTTGACAGGGAACTGGTTTTCAGGTACTGGGAGGTACTTTCCAGGTATGGCAAGGTATTTTGACTCCATTCGACAGTCAACTTGTTTTCAGGTACGATTAGGTACATTTCAGGTATGGGAAGGTAATTTGTGGAGATTCGACAGGGAACTCATTTTCAGGTACGAGTAGGTACTTTTCAGGTATTTCAGGTATGAGATTGGTAATTTGTGTATGGTTGACAGGGAACTGGTTTTCAGGTACTGGTAGGTACTTTCCAGGTATGGCAAGAAAACTTGAGTCCATTCGACAGCCAATTGATGTTTTACCTACTGGTAGAAACTATTGAACCACCTCACAAAAATTATATGATATCCGACCAAAAACACTCCGTGTAAAAAACGCAGCCAAGTTTATAACCCTCCAAAAATTAGCCTAACTCAACAGCCCTTAAAAGGGTTTGATATAAAAAATGTTGGCCAAGTTCTCCACATTCCCACTATCACTCAGCCCCCAAAATTAGTGATATCACTTATTACAGGGCCAAGTCTTTGGCGCGAATCACAAGGATGTTGGCGACATAGTTTGTCATATACCTGCTTTCCAATACCCCCGGACCGCAGCCCCCATCCAACCTTAGTCTGCGTCTATGACCGGCTGTGACGCTTACGTGATTTGCGCCAAGGACTTGGCCCTGTAATAAGTGATATCACTAATTTTGGGGGCTGAGTGATAGCGAGAATGTGGAGAACTTGGCCAACATTTTTTATATCAAACCCTTTTAAGGGCTGTTGAGTTAGGCTAATTTTTGGAGGGTTTTAAACTTGGCTGCGTTTTTTACACGGAGTGTTTTTGGTCGGTAGTGTCTTCTCCCGCCGCTTTCCCGGTTTTCATCTTAGCGATGGCTGTCTTTACTTCCCAGCTCCCTATTTCATCTTCTTCCACTGCTTCCTCTTCTGCTTCTCTACTCCTTTCCCCATCTCTTCTGTCCTGTGGTCCTCTACCTCCCTGGTCCTCTTTTAGGTAGATTTCGAAGAAAAATCTCCCTATTGTAGTCGTACCAGTAGTCTCACTTTTGAAAAATTTCTTCACAGTTATTCTTTTTATGACCCCTGGATCCCAAAACCACCATCAGTTCCAAAGTTTATATATATATCTATCTATCTATCTATATATCTATCTATCTATCTATATATCATTTTCACTTCCTTGTGAACACGCTAGCAGCCGTATTTTTGAAAAATAATTGGTTTTGACTATTTAATAAAATATAAGGGACTAAAATCTCGGTCGAGTTCGTTAATGGGGGAAATTGGACCAAGGGGGGGGAAATAGGGGGACTTTTTCTAAATCTGGCTTTTTGGCCATAACTCCCTTAATATTGCAACTAATGAAACGTAGTTTTCTCTGAGGGTCGTCTAACAGTACTGCCTACAACTGTTCTATGTAACGTTTTTTGATCCCACCCTTAATAGTTGAATAGGGGTGGAAAAAGAGGGTTTTGCGCACAAAAAAATTCATAACTTGTGTCCTAGGGGTGTTATCGAGTTTTTTGTTTTGTAATGCATTTGCCGCAATATTACCTACAACTTTTGGCTGAAAAAGTTTTTCGTCCGACGCACCGTTTAGGCAGGGGGTGTGGGGTTGAATTTTCAAAACGTCATAACTCACTTATTTGGTGAGATATTGAGTTTTATCTTTTTGCTATGAGTTTCTATTAATAATATCTACAACTTTTGTCTGAAAAAGTTTTTTGTAAAATCACTTTCATTTTCTTGTTATGGGGGGGGGGGGGGGTGAAATTTCAAAACTCAATTCCTCCGTTTGTTATTGTGTTATCGAGTTCTTTTGTTTTGTAATGCATTTGCCTCAATATTACCTACAACTTTTGTCTGAACAAGTTTTTCGTCCGACGCACCGTTTAGGCAGGGGGTGGGGGGTTGAATTTTCAAAACGTCATAACCCATTTATTTGGTGAGATATTGAGTTTATTCTTTTTGCTATGAGTTTCTATTAATAATATCTACAACTTTTGTCTGAAAACGTTTTTTGTAAAATCACTTTCATTTTCTTGTTAAGGGGGGGGGGGGGGTGAAATTTCAAAACTCAATTCCTCCGTTTGTTATTGTAGATAATGCAATTGGATCAACTGAAAATCTTCTTATCCGTCTTTCTAAATGATTTTAGACTGCTTTTAGTTGATGGAAGTAATCTTCGAAATCTACCTACGCCTTTCGGGGCTGCCGAAAGGGATTTTTTTAAATTTGTCTTCGTAGTGCTTCCTCCAGACATCAAGAACTTTCCCCGTTTCCACCTGAAGCTTACTGTTCTGGTCTTTTATGCTGTATACTTTTCTGCCAAACTTTCCTCTCAGATTTCGCAAGGTCTTCCAGAACCTTCTGTTATCTTCCCTGAAATTCTTCTCCATGTCTTCCCCGAATTCTTCCCCTCTAAGACTGCTTTCTTTATAGCGCCCCATTTCTCCTCCACCTCGTCCCTTCCATCATGATCTTCATCTTCATCCAGCTTCTCAGCTAGTTTTTCTTGATATTCTTCCTTGTTCCCAGGTTCCCTTCCCACTTAATTCTCTGATAACTTCCACGTTTCCTGCGCCTGCCACGCACAAAGATCGTATCCGCCACCAGCAGAAAATAGTCCGTCGACAGTTCTGCTCCTCTCACCGCTTTCACATCCCGACACGAGCTTTTCAGGTCTTTGGGCAGTAGGAAATAGTCGATAATGCTCTTGTGCTGCTGTGAAGACTCGAAAGTTATTTGGTGAATCTTCTTGTGATTGTAGAAGGAGTTTGCCACAATCATTGAGTTGGTGATGCGGAATTCCAGGATCCTATGGCCATTTCCGTTCAGGATGCCCTCCCCTCCAAATGGACCCAAGGCTCCCATCCCGACACTCTGGTCGTCGCCAACTCGTCCATTAAAATCTCCCATCACTAGGACCTTTCTTCCCCTGCTCTCGTGTTTGTCCACCAACCTTTGAAGGTCATCATAAAACGATTCCTTCTCCACTGTGTCCGCATCCTTGGTCGGCGCATACACCTGTATTAGGGTTAACGCGATGTCTAATTCAATGTCCACTGACATCATCCTCGAATTTACAGCCTCCCACGCTGTGACTTTCTTGTCCATTTCTTCCGACACAATGATTCCCAATCCTTCTTTCGCTCGAAGTCCCCACGAGGTTCCCGAGTGTCTGAGTATATAGTTGCCATGAAGCGTCTTTATCCCATTCCCTTTCTTTTTTACTTCGCTGATACCAAGTACACCTATCTTGTATTTTCTCATTTCTTCAGTGATTTCCACCTCCTTTCCGTTAATAGTCATTATATTCCATGTTCCCAATCGTAGTCCTTTTTCTTCGCGTAGTCGTCTCCGTTGTATCTGTCCTGTTCCGAGGCCCACTTGATTTCTCTGAATCGTGCTTACATCCGTGCGGGTGATTAGCCCAGCGACGGCGGGCGGTGGTTTCCCTTAAAGCATCCGTTCCCATGCTCTTGAGGTTGTTCTAGCAAATGCGCTTCTTCCGAACCGAAGTCCAGACATGAGTCGCACTACGAAGGCTATCCTCGCGCCTTGTTGCTCATTTAGCACCACCCAGAAGACACGTATGGATTAAGGATACCACGGACGCGAGCAACACTGTCCTCCACTAATTTTTTACATCGCTGGAAATTTTTGTAGGCCCCTTCAGAGCGTATATAGGCCCCAAGTTGTAGCTTATTTAGCTTAATGGTTAATCCAGCACTGTTCGCAAGGAATTGTCCCCGGTTTAACGTAATTTTTTGCCTAACACCTAACGGCCTTTCCACATGCAATCGACTGCAGTATACAATAGTCGGCAGAGTTTTCCCTTAAAAATACCATCCATGGTCTCTACTGGATGTAACTCATGGGTAGATAGATAAATCATCCTAATTATTTTTTTTTTACGTTTTTCACTGAAAATGTAATTTTTTAATTTCATTCTTGGGGGGGGGGCAACAGCCTTCTTGGGGGGGGGGGCAACAGCCCTGTTGAGGGGGGCAAGTGCCCCCCCCCCCCCCCCCCAAGAGGGCCAAATGACGCCCCTGCTTCAATGAGGCCCCAAGCTAGACTCGATTTCTAGGCCCTTTTATTTTATTATGTTTGTCATTTCGTGCCAAGAAAAGCAGAAAACAGAATGTGGGGGCAAAAGACAAAAAAGGAACCGGCCAAAAATTTCACTAATCTCCGTAAAATCTCCCTATTTCCTAGTTGTTTATTACTACTGGTAATCTACCTACACCTTTAGGCATAAAGGATTTTTTTTTTAAATGTAAAAGGAAACTCCATTCTATCTAGTGTAAATTTGTTGTTCAATGGGGGGGGGGGGGGGGGGGGTCCGGACCCCCCGGACCCCCCCCCCCTATAGCTACGCCAATGGGTAGCCAGCATATTATGGAGTGCACTTATTTGTGTGAGAATTTCATCGTATAAATCTTTCCATAATGTTATTTTTACGTGTCAGTATCGCATCATGAATTAGAGAAATTAACTATAGGCAGGGTAATAGACCTTGGTAAACTGTCTTTGTTCAAATATCCATTGCACATGCACAAGTTGCATACAGTATAAAACAAATAAAATTGTTTACGATAACCAGTGCGTGATGGGTAGATAGATTAGTTAGGTATCTCTGCTAGCCCGGTATGAGTTATTATAGGTCGCCGTTCAGTTGTATGCAGTTCACGGAAGAGGAAGCAGAGACCGAAATAATGAATTTCACCCTGATTTTAACGTTACTTAACCGGTTGTTATATAAAGATGACACTGAGTACCTGGCTTTACTCGAGAAAATCCAAAAAGCATCCCTGGAGCCAGCGTTTACCGCCATTTTCTCTGACACAGAAACCATTCGGGACTCACCTCTTCTCCCTTGTGTGGTAAAAACTTTTTCAGCGAACACAGTGGTTGTTTATAATGTTGATAAGGATCCACTGCCAGACTTTAAGCTGTGTTTAGCCCGACCAAAGAATATTATTTTGTTCATCAACGAAAAGAATATGGAGCGGAAGGTAAAAAATGTGCGTGAAAATATCTTTTGGGACGCCCGGTGTCACGTCTTGGTGATAGCTCAAGGTATGGTTCGAGAATGGCTTGACGCGCTCTGGCGCTACACTAGAGCTGTAGACGTGGCGGTCATGCTGCTGAAACAGCCGCCAGCTTTCTTCACTTGGTTCCCTTACCAGCCGAATGAATGCTCCCACGTCATCACCGTCACAGAATTGTCACCTTCTAACGTGTTCCCGCCAAAACTGAACTCTACCAATTTCAATGGTTGCCAGTTGAATGTGGTATTTGCCAGAAATAATCCGTTTGTGGTGAGCGAAAACCCCAACAGCCCACAAAAAGAAGGAATTGAGATGGAAATCATGGTGTATTTTGCAAGAAAGTACAATATGTCACTGAAATTCGGACTGGTGACTGAGAACGAGTACTTCTGGGGCACAGTGGATGCCAAAGGTCGCCCTAGGGGGGCTCTGAAAATGTTGTATGAGAATCACGTGGACTTTGCTGTCGGAGGACTTCCTCGCAACTGGTATTTTTTTCGTTTTTCAGACATGTCGATTTCTCATTTTGAAGATTCTCTCTCATGGTTTGTGCCAGTTCCCAACTTCCTCCGCAGTATTGACAAACTACATCGGGCATTCTCTCTCAGTTATTGGACCTGGATCTTGATAAGTTTCTGGCTGGTGACGGGGACTGTCATCCTGGCTTCGGCTATAACCAAATCCGTGTCCATCAGTGATAGTATCTTTAATTCTGTAAGAGCTTACCTGTTCACTGCGGTCATAATGCCCAAGCAAAGACTCCTCCAATATTTTTTCATGGTCACATACTTTTACAGCTTGCACATAACGACTGGGTACCAAGCTGGACTGTTCTATTTGCTGTCTAGCCAGGTCACTGAAAACCCCATTACTAAGATAGAGCAGGCATGGGAACGTAATCTCGAGTTCCATTTTTATGAAGTGCATGAGACTTTGCTTACTTATTCTGAAACAGATGTCTGGCATCAAGTTTTTAAAAGGAATCTTCATCACTTCAGCTTATTCTTAGACTATGGGCAATTTCTTGAGCAGAAAATTGGAGTGTTTTTGGCAGCTGCAGCGCCTACCTCTTCCTACTTGAGAGCAAATGGTTGGATTGACAATGATGGGAGAGTTATGGCCACTGACTTAAAAGAACCATTTACGGGTTTTTCGATGATCGTGGGCACATCTCCGGGACACCCTCTCACGTATTTTCTTGACGACACCATAGAATGGCTGATAGAGGGGGGACTTCCCACTCTGTGGAAAAATCGGCTCGAAAAACGCAATGTTCCACATTTTCCTCCGAGTAATTCGCCACTGGCAGTAGATGACTTACTTGGGGTTTTCATAATTTTGGGCGTGTGTCATGTTTCATCCGTCTTCGCATTTTGTCTTGAAATTTTATGGAGGTACTTTAAAATTTTTTTCAAGCGGCTGTTTGCTTACGTCGTGAAAAAGAATTTGTGGGGTAGGTTCCTAGCCTCTGCTTTTCCTGGAGACAATCACTGAATTATTGCTGGAAATTATCAGTCAAGCCAAGTCGCTACCGAATTATAATAACTATTTATCGATATAACAGTTATCCAGCGATCCTAGCATAGAAATTATTCTCTTGCAGTTCTCAAGACAAAACTGAAGCAACCTTGGTCATGGTTATTTCTTGGATGGTTGAACTTCCCCGTAAAGCACTGTGTCCTGGTTTGCAGCACTCTCCTTCTCTTTCAGACACTCTCCCTCTCTCATACTCACCATTGGCGCCTGCACCTAGTCTATAGTCCAACTCACTCATGGAGAAGAGTCAATTCAGTGAAATGCAGGGTTGGATGCATTACACAAATGTGAATTGTCGTTGCTAACCTCTTTTAGATCATACTACTTCATGGAAAGCCTGAGTTTTTTGGTTGTGTACCTCTTGCTAACAATAATAACTATAAGTGCACACCTACTTTAGTAAATACTGTTAAGAGGCTGGTTGTTATTGCAGTGTAAAAGTACTTAACTATTAATTCATTCACTTTGTAAAAAAATCCGCTTTAAATAAATTACTTTGTAACGTCCCTGCTTAGAAAAGTAAATAAATAAAAATAGAGATGACAACACTCCAAGCAGTTTAGAAGGGGCGGCCTCTGGAAGTCCGAGAGAGGCAGGGGTGACTCGGAAGTCCTGCCCTCCCCCTCTCGTCCTCGATGAGGCCTCCCACTCCAAGGAACTTGTTGGTAGGCTTCTGTATAGCAGCGGAGGCAAGCACCGGGTCTCTGCCCGGCAAGGAGTCTGCGAGTTCGAAACCAGAGAAAGGGAGTAGGTACTACAAGAGAGAATACTAAAATTACAGTTGAATGAAGGGCAACTCCTTCAGCATTTCTATTAAGGGGGCCAAACCTCCCCTCTGAAGGTTTTCAGTATGAGTTGAGAGGCAAGACTCTCTTACGATAACGCTGAGCATTCTTGCACTCAGGACACTACTTTAAGTAAAAATCAGTCTTACAATTTTATCATACCTTGTATGAAGACTCTATAAGAAAGCAGAATTAATACACTGTACTTAACAGCCTTACGCTGATTATCAATTCAATAATACTGACATTAAGAGATCAGATTTTCAATGGATGCATCCGTTAATTATTTATCGTGTATATACTAAGTATATCTTTTGACATTACTTCATGACTTAAATGGGGGAAAAGGGGAACGCTCAACGCACCCCTGTGAGGTGGCATCCCTGCTGACAGCCCTCCAGCGAGTTTGGCGGACACACGCCCACTCTAGACAGATTTATCGATGCCTAGAGGGGAACGTGGGTCCACCTCCCTCACACGAGAGGCTGCCTACAGGGCTGCGTACCTACAAGGGCCGGATCTATTAGCAAATTGTTCATACTATTTCAAAAGAAAATATAAGGAAAATATGGTCTTCCATACCGTGCTTGATGAGGAGAGGCGATGAAGACACAAGGTGACCCGATGAGACGAAAACTGAAGAGACGAGAAGAGCGGAGAGAGAGAGATGTGAGGTTGCGAAGTTAGGACGTCTTCATATCAGACGTTGTGAAGTCTTAACTCATGATGACGGGAGGTGGGGGGAAGGTAGGCCAGCAATCCTCTGGAGACGGAGGGCCCCCCCCCCCTAGGGGCGAGTGCCTATGCTTCTAGCCCATCATGGCTGGCGGCAGCGAACAGGAGAAACTTAAAGCCCAGATTAAAAGCCAGCTAACGCTGAAAACCAATACACGAATCTGTCAACCACTGCACAACCTTAAGAACTTCCCTGTAATAGGTACGTAGGCCCAAATTAGGCTCCGACAGGCTAGAGGCAGGACAGGACCTGACCTCCCTTCCACCACTGCAAAATGTCCCCGTAAAATACGGTAAAAGCTACGCGCCGAACGAACCAAAGCACTCTACTAACCTGGCTTTTTGTTGAGAATAGGTTTGCCTGACTTTCGCTGCAGCAGACCCCTCGACGATTTGGTAATCCTACAACGAATTGCCTTAAATTAGCATCCTGACATAGAACACCGTACTTAGGCAGGTAAACTTGAGATGGGATTAGGTTTAGCAAAGATAACACCAGGCTACCGGCTTCGCAGCAGCTACCGCATGGCGGACAATTTCGACCAAAAGTTGCAAAATGCAACCATTCATTTTATCCTACCTTTGGGACGGGGTAATTGCACCCAGGTGGGCCAATAATGCAAAGCCTAGGCTTCTCAATAGAGCGAAAACCGAATCTGACAAACTTGAGCAGAAACTTACCACAAAATGGCTGTCCTGAAACTTAGGATGGTACGCAGACCTGCCGGGATGAAGAATCGAGACGGAGTGGAAGGATTGGAAGCTCACGCTGACTGACTATGGGCCTCATTGTGACGTCATCACGCCCCTAAACTGTCCAATTTACCTCATAGCCCTATTTTCCAGCCTCCAAACTTAGTATGAAAACCAGAATAAAAATAATATATTGATTTATCGGAGACCCAGCCTCTACAGCACACTCCCTGCTTTGAATTACTATTTTAAAACCAACACTGCACGGGGGAATGGCGAGCGCCTCGCTCAATGGAATGGCAAAGGGCCCTAAAACTATTTTCCCGCTCAGGCCTATTTCCGCTGCTATTGCACCTAGACTTATTCTAATTAAAAACTCTACTCTTGGAAATGCCTCTGAACAAAATTCTCTACCAAAATACACAGTTACTTGCCGAAAGTATTTTAAAATTCATGTTTGCCGCGCGACCTAGGATGAGGCCCTGAAAAGGATTGGGCCCTACTGTAAGTCAACATCCAAGATGGACGGCTTCGAATATTTATTTGTTGATATCAGTCCAAACTGAGAGAATATGTGATGAAAGTGACGAGATATCAGTGCCGTTCCAAGGTTACCCTGTCCCGTACCTCCTCTACCAACGTCTGCCTACATAAATAAAACAATACAGCGCCATCCAGCTCTGGTAAGCCCCCAAACTCCAGTGAGCCGTTACAACTTTTTTACTTTCTCGCCCGTATGAAATACATGGGCTGAGAAAGTTATGTCTTCGTGCAAAATTTCGATTTTGAGATTTTGAGTTTCCCATGATCCTGGAGGTCCCCCGAGTCCAAAAAAGTGGTATTTAAAAAATGTCCGTCCGACGTACGTACGTACGTACGTACGTACGTCAGTCTGTCGCGCAACTGGACGTCACACCGTTCGTCCGATTTTGCTCAAATTCGGTATGTAGGTACCTAATGTAAATATCTGGACATTTTTTTTGATAAATTTTGATAACTCAAAAATTGCGCCTGCTATGGTCAAAAAAAGGCAAAAAATCGTGTTTTTTGACAGTTAAGAAGGGCTGGAAGCTACGTATATCAAGTTGGAACCTTGAAAATTTGCGAAAGTGTTTTTGAATAGATGCTTTAAGGTCTTTTACAATCATTTGGAGGTGGGCCAAGTTATTGACCCAGTTTTAGCCCCAAACGCGTTGGTCGTCTCTCCGGTAGCACTATTCGATCGATTTCAGTAAAAATTGGTAGGGAGGTGTACTTTAACCTAATTTGATGTTTTACCGAACGAAATTTATCCAACATAATAATTATGGCCAATATTGGCATTATCGCAGGAAAATTTTCCATAAATGGAAAGGTTTTTGATTGGTTAAGACGGATTTGCAACATACCTAATCGACAGATTTCCTTGAAAATTGGTGAAAATGGTCTCAGATAGATGCTTCAAGGTCATTTTCAATTACTTGAAAATTAAGGCCGTGACATGGAAAATAGAAAACACGTACTTTGCGCGTCAAACGACGCTTCACCATTTGACGGATATGTTTGAAATCCGGTGAGTAGGTGCCTAAAATTATTGTCCAGTGTATGGCAAAATATTTTTTAGAAAAAGTTAAAATTTTGGTCCAAAAAAAATAAATTACGTAAAAAAAAATTCAAAATTTTCGATACCGCTGGCGTAAAAATTGCGAGAAAGTGATGCGACCATTGTCGGACACTTTATTTTTTTAACGCGCGACGTTCAGAGAACATATGCGCCGATGAGTTGGTTTGTTAGATGTTTTTGGCCGACGCCGAAGTCGAAATGTCCGAAGCCGAATATGAGTGGGCCGAAGCCAGTTTAGGAGTGGGCCGAACCCAATACATCCATGTCGGAAGCGGAACTTTTTTTCCGTTCCGCCGGGATTACTTTTAGGTGGATTTCGAAGAAAAATCTACCTATTGTAGTCGTACCAGAAGTCTCACTTTTGAAAAATTTCTTCACAGTTCTTCTTTTTATGACCCCTGTATCCCAAAACCACCATCAGTTCAAAAGTTTATATATATATATATCCATATATCATTTTCACTTCCTTGTGAACACGCTAGCAGTGGTTATGACTATTTAATAAAATATAAGGGACTAAAATCTCGGTCGAGTTCGTTAATGGGGGAAATCGGACGAAGGGGGGGGGGGGGGGGGAATGGGGGGACTTTTTCAAAATCTGGCTTTTTGGCCATAACTCCCGTAATATTGCAACTAATGAAACGAAGTTTTCTCTGAGGGTCGTCTAACAGTACTACCTACAACTTTTCTTTGTAACGTTTTTTGATCCCACCCCTAATGGTTGAATAAGGGTGTAAAAACAGGGTTTTGCGCACAAAAAAATTCATAACTTGTGCCCTAGGGGTGTTATCGAGTTTTTCCGTTTTGTAATGCATTTGCCTCAATATTACCTACAACCTTTGCCACAAAAGGTTTTCGTCCGACGCACCGTTTAGGCAGGGGGTGAGGGGTTGAATTTTCAAAACGTCATAACTCACTTATTTGGTGAGATATTGAGTTTATTCTTTTTGCTATGAGTTTCTATTAATAATATCTACAACTTTTGTCTAAATTTGTTTTTTGTAAAATCACTTTCATTTTCTTGTTAGGGTGGGGGGGGGGGTGTGAAATTTCAAAACTCAATTCCTCCGTTTGTTATTGTAAGAGAATGTAATTGGATCAACTGAAAATCTTCTTAACCGTCTTTATAAATGATTTAAGACTGCTTTTAGTGGATGGAAGTAATCTTCGAAATCTACCTACGCCTTTCGGGGCTGCCGAAAGGGATTTTTTAGGTAGATTGCGAAGAAAAATCTCCCTATTGTAGTCGTACCAGTAGTCTCACTTTTGAAAAATTTCTTCACAGTTCTTCTTTTTATGACCCCCGGATCCCAAAACCACCATCAGTTCAAAAGTTTATATATATATATATATATCTATCTATATATCTATCATTTTCACTTCTTTGTGAACACGCTAGGAGCCGTATTTTTGAAAAATAATTGGTTTTGACTATTTAATAAAATATATAAGTTTCTCAAATCTCGGTCGAGTTCGTTAATGGGGGAAATCGGACGAAGGGGGGGGGGGGGGGGGAAATGGGGGGACTTTTTCGAAATCTGGCTCTTTGGCCATAACTCCCTTAATATTGCAACTAATGAAACGTGGTTTTCTCTGAAGGTCGTCTAACAGTACTACCTACAACTTTTCCTTGTAACTTTTTTTAGCGTCGAGCATTGGGGCCAGACCCTGAAAAAAGCGTTTTTAACACGTTGTTTGTGTTTGTGTGTGTGCAAGTATAGACATGACACATGACACATTGACACTCATGCTGCCAACACAAAATTTACCTACACAACCGGGATTTGAACCAATGGGAAACAAAATATCTATTTCGAAGTTTTGCGTGAAAAAATGCTTTCTCGCAATATTGGCTAGTGACATGGACGCCCGCAGGGGGGTGGGGGCAGGGGAGTCCCCCTCTCTATAGCTTTCCATACGAACGTATCTCCCTCTATAAGAAGCAAAATACAGTAAGCAAAAAATGCAACGTCCGGTATAGCGTCCTCTTAACAAAAGCGTCGAAAATTACTGACCAAAAATGGACAGAAAAATTCCTGCCCCGTGGGGATTGGAACCTCATCACTCATCACATTTTCCTACAAATGGCTAAATCAGTATTCGTGTTGATGGTATTAAACAGCATTTACTTGAAGAAATGCGTAAAAAATATTTTAAAAAATCCCAAAGCATGTCATAGATTTTTGTACCTTACAAAGTGGACCATTGTCAGACCAGTTTCAGTGAGTAAAATTGCAACAAATTCAACTAGTTTGTGTCGTTTTATATTTTGGAACAGATAAGTAAATGTCGAACAGGTTCCTCAGAAAAAAATGTTTGTCAACTGCTGACTAATATTCGGCTGGCGGTGCAGCATGTTCTCGATAATATCGTGATTGTTTTGCGTGTTCACCTTGCATTCTTCCCTACTTACGCACCGTGCATTTTCTTAAATCACACAAAATCCCATTTGTGTTTATTTTTCACTTGTCACCTCAGTGGTGTACCTTGTTAATAGGTTTCCCTCATCTGCGAACTACGGTTCTGGAATACTGCTACTCTCGACACCATATTATACACTTCCTTCTCTAAGTGCCGCAGTTTTTACAAAATCAATATATAAAGGGCCACGTGTGGGTAAATATTCCTTCGATTATCGATTGAGTGCGTCGATACCATAGAGTATAGAGAAACACAGCGGTTACCATAGAAACCATAGAGTAACCCATCAGTAAACTTTCATGTGGTGTGGCGACAATATGGTGTTGCAATTTCCGTAATTCCATAGGGCCATTTTCACCGGGAAAAATCAACGTTGATTTGAAATAAAAATCAAATTTTACCCTAGCAACACCAATAGCGAGGCTCGAGTTTGTTGATTACCATAGCAACTGATTCAAATCAGCTTGATTTGAATTTGATTTTTCTTGATGATGTCGTGATTTTCCTCGATAAAAAGTTTGTCCAAATTACAACACAGCCTGTTAATTTCGGACGTTAAAAAGACATACTATATTTCAGAACTCCAACACCTTCCTCAAAAAATTGTTTGAAACAAACATAAACAAACAGGATTGTGTGGACACTGTTGATGATTTGTATACTTTATTTTATATTTTTTTGTAGTTACACTTCCCGCCTCATTCAAGTACTTTGGGTGTGTCCCACCATGGCCAGTTAAAATTAAACTGGAGATTTTGTCCTATGTTTACCATGTTAAATTTAACTTTAAGTTAAATTTAACATGGTAAATCTACAGTTTAATTTTAACTGGGCATGGTGGGACGCAGCCTTAGAAAATTAAATCAAAGGTAAGTGTTTGCGTCTTGATTTCCTTTTGAAAGTTTCTATGTTTCGCTTGCAAGGACACTTGAGATTGTTTATTTAAACTTTTAGTATTTATCGCTTATTCTCCTTTTTAGTCCATAGCTTAAAATCTTCTTCTATTTATCTTGATAATTGGATAATGGTTCAGAGCTCACTTTAAACTGCAGGTCCCCATCAAAGTGCTATGGGAAAAGAATAAAAAAATTATTTTGGCTTTCACAGTAAGGCTGAATTTCACCACTTAAAGTGATTTCGCAAGGAATTCTGGGTAACAAGTGCAGTCGCAAGGCACTTGTCATAAGCTAAACATACGATAACATAAAGTCGAACGTTAAATCTGTGCTTCATCGTATTTTTAACTTATAACAAGTGCCTTGCGATTGCACCTGTCATAAGCTAAGCATAAATCCGACAACGCTATAAAGTACACTATATTCTACACTATAATTGGTGAAATCCAGCCTTAACCTCTCATTCAAAAAGTAACTAAAGTGCTGTTGACTTCTTCACTAACTAAACTTACACTATAAGTGTCGATTGCACCAGTTTCTTACCGTTAGTGAACGGAAACGGTGCACTATAAGGGTGCACCCCACCATTCTCGGTTAACGGTGAAATTCCAATTATAGCATGGTAAAAACCTAATTTAACTGGAGTTTAACCGTTAACCGAGTATGGTGGGACTCACCCTAAATAAAATAACAGAGGAAGTTGAATTTGGAAAGGATAAATCCCAATACCTATACATATACAGGGTGGTCCAGACCACCCGTCCTCATAGTTTTTTCCCAAAAACTAGCCGTGTGATTGTGAAGCGGAAAAATTTTTCATAACAAAGTCGCACCCAATGTATCTTCCTAAATTAGTTCCAATATTGTGGGGGGCCGGGAAAGGGGTTTTTTGGGGGGGGGGGGGGGGGGGGGTCATAGGCAGTATCTCAGTAATTTCAAATGTTAAGGTAGGTGGAAAATAATCTCATATGATAGCTCTCAAAATTCCTTGCAAATTGAACTGTTAAAGATGAATCTGAACTTTAAGGTTCAGGCACAGCAGCCAAATGAAAGTCACTTTTTCACCTCCGCTTACACACGTTGGTTATGGTCCAAAGTTGCCAAGTGACATATCAAATGAAAGTACTACTCAAGGGCTTTACTCGTGATGCAGTGCCATGAACCTGAACCTTCAGGTTAAGGTATGATAGCCATCTGAAACTTCAACAGCGGTTATCTCAAAATTTTCAAATGTAAAGGTAGGTCAATTGGCTACTGAAAAAAACCTCTTTAAAATCGCTACAATTTATGACCGTAACCGCGTACCTGAAAGCAGGTTCAATATCGTACCTGAAAATTTCACTTTCACAAAATTGAAACTAATTTAGAAAGATACATTGGGTTCAACTTTGTAATGAAAAATTTTACCGCTTCACAATCACACGGCTAGTTTTTGAGAAAAACTATGAGGACGGGTGGTCGGGACCACCCTGTATGTATTTAAAAAAAATATATATATATATTTTCAAGAGATTTGTAAGGATCTGAAATACTTAAAAAAGCGTTGTTAGAAAATATAGGAGGGAAATTTAAACGCGAAATACCACAGATACCAAAGAAAATGAAGTAAACAGTCATTTCAAAACGTATTTTGTCACTCTAAAACTCAGGTTTGAAATACTTAGAAAATACAAAATAGTATTGGAAGGAAATCAAGTGACTTTTTCCCCTACTAACCTGAAGTTGAGTCTGATGCCTATTAATTCAGTGATCAAAATATAACGAATATTACGATAATGTAAATCCAATTATTCCAGATTTTTCTTCTTTATCTTTCATAAACAGGTGGCGTTTCGTTTCAACAAGGAAATGGCCTTCTTTGATCCACGGTATCCGGCCCAGGAGAGTGTCTACATGCGGCTCAGCGCGTTACAGGGGACACCTTTAAAATTTATAGCAGACAAAGCAGACAAAGCTGACGTAGCCGACGAAGAGGTGCGAAAAAGCCTAGTCGAAAATCATCTGATAAGTGTTAGTTTTCTTCGGCTATAGGATTACATTTGCTGCGTTCTTTGCGACCATTTTTTTGAGGATACTATTGGATATTTAAATGTTCTGAAATATAAGATGATCAACGTCAGAAGTTACCTGGCTATGTTGTGATTTTAAAATGGAGTGAGTATTGTCAATAAATATTTTCCAAACAATTTTTTTTTGTGACAAAAACCAATCGATCGTAAAATCACAAAATTGCCTCATGAGTCATGAGTAATGGCGTTACAAAGACATCTTATATTTCAGAATATTTAAATATCCAATAGTCACATGTCACCAATGTCCAATGTCACCGTCTTAATTTTTAAGTAAATGAAAATCTATTGAAAATTCCCTTGAAGCATCTATCTGAGACCACTTTCACCAATTTTGAAGGAAATCTGTCGATTAGGGTTGTTGCAAATCCGTCTTAACCAATCAAAAACGTGATTTCCATTTTTGGTAATTTTTTCCTACGATAATGCCAATATTGGCCCAAATTTTTGGCCCATCTCAATAAGAATAAAAAGAATCCTGTAGCATCTATTTGGGAACACTATTGCGAAATTACAAGGATCTAACTTTATAACTGTAGTGCCAAATCCGTCTTGACCATTCAAAAACGAGATTCTAGTTTTTACTTTCTCGCCCGTATGTAATACATGGGCTGAGAAAGTTATGTTTTCGTGCGAAATTTCGATTTTGAGATTTTCATTACAAAAGGCGTTTCAGAGGTCCTAGATAACAAAAAAATTGTTTTTAGGTCATGTCCGTCCGACGTACGTACGTTTGTCTGTAGCGCGGCTAGAGGTAACACCAGTCAACCGATTTGGCTCAAATTTGGAATATAGATGTCTAAAATCAGTTCCGAGATAGACTTTTAATATAATTTTGATTACTCAAAAATTGCGCCCACTATTGTCAAAAAAGTGTCAAAAAAAATTCAAAATCGTGTTTTTGTCTACTCAAGACGCATTTCACGGTACGGTAATAAAGTTAGAACCTTCAAATTTTGCAGTCAGTCGTGTTCCCAGATAGATGCTCCAGGATCATTTTTATTGTTTTGGAGATGGGCCAAAATTGGCCCATACGTGAAAATCTTGGCCCCATGAACAGTATTAGCCGGAATTTCACAAAAATCCATAAACTTGTGCTTAATAATAATAACATTACTTAAAGGTTTGTCGAAGAAATATTCAATCACTTCAAAATTGCGGCCAATATAGGCAAAATAAGGCAAAAATAGGAAAAAAAAACTAGAATCTCGTTTTTGATTGGTCAAAACGGATTTGGCACTACAGTTATTAAGTTAGATCCTTGTAATTTCGCAATAGTTGACTGGTGTGACCTCTAGCCGCGCTACAGACAAACGTACGGACGGACGTACGTCGGACGGACATGACCTAAAAACCATTGTTTTGGTATCTAGGACCTTTGAAACGCCTTTTGCAATGAAAATCTCAAAATCGAAATTTCGCACGATAACATAACTTTCTCAGCCCATGTATTACATACGGGCGAGAAAGTAAAAATAGCAAATGTATGGTGGCCCTTAATGTACCATTATCGTATTCACTGTTTTCTGCTAGGCTAAGGGTGCGTCCCACCATGCCCAGTTAAAATTAAACTGGAGATTTACCATGTTAAATTTAACTCAAAAGTTAAATTTGCTAAGAAAAAATGATTTGTTTTTTTTTACGCGCGACGCGACGTTCAGAGAACATTTACTCCGATGAGTTGGTTTGTTAGATGTTATTGGCCGAAGCCGAATATGAGTGGGCTGAAGCCAGTTTAGTAATGGGCCGATTCGCGACTCAAATAACGGTTTCCAGTGGTGCCACTTGGGTACACGTGATCCAATATGGCGGAAAAAAGGGAGGTTACCTCGCGTCGTATAGGGGTGTTCTCTATGTTCCACGTTATTTTAATTCGTTATTATTTCTGTTTTTTTAGTTTTTTTCATATTGCTTTTTGTGTTTTTCCTCTAGTTTTAATTTGTGTGTGAGATAATGGAAGTTACGTTCCAAGACATTGTTAAAATGTTCCCATTTGGACACCGGGGAATGGTAGAGGGTGAAGCAGTATATATCGGGCCAAACATGTTGTTATGTGCGGAAAATATCACATTACTATACCAATAAGTTTTTTTACGGCAGTACCTAAGTAAATACCTTCATTCAAACCATTTCACTGATCAGAGCTTGTGATTCCAACCGGTCTACATATGTGTAGGTATAGGTAAGGTACCTTCTTAGGTAGATTCCTCGGTATTTAGCGGCAATTTTCGTTAGAACCCTAACGGATAAGTAAAATACTGCAAAATACTACTTGAATTAATATTAAAATAGTGCAAATCAGGAAGGATGTAGTCACTTTGTTGAAAAAGCCCGCCACACACTCTCATATAGTTTGACACTGGTTTCCCTATTTTAAGTACATGAACCCATGTTTTCTTCAATTAAATATTATTTATCGGAATCCCATGGAAACTGAGACCTTCTCTCCGATAATTATTACACTGAGGAACACAACAATATCTCCCTTTATTTTTCTTTGGACATACTAAAGGACGGGCCATTTTTTGGTTGATGTCCCGAATATTAGTTACTCCAACTCTCACCAGAGCGCAGGTCAGTTCCTTTGACCCCCGAATACATCCATGTCGGAAGCGGAAATATTTTTCGTTCCGCCGGGATTCGAACCCGGACCTCTCAGGACACAAAGCGGACCCCTTGACCACTCGGCCACTGAGAGGCACGAAAAAAAATTAAATATTATTCACTTTAGGCTAATAGCAGTTTAGGTATTATTAAAATAAATTATATCAACAATTACTGCATACTATATACTGTGAAAATATTATTAATACAAAAATATAATACAAAATATTAAATTGGAAAAAGTATATAAACACAGGTGGTTGCTGGTTGAGCACAACAAGTAGAATGAGAACAGTAAAGGGTTGCAATAATGTTGAGTAGAAGATGGTGCATGGGGATAGTTCCGAGGCCTATGTAACGGTACCCAGGTATAGCCGGTCCAGCCAATGTCAGTGACCTCTGCGCCTAACTTGTACCCTAAGGCCTAAGGGATGACAAAATTGTTGTTATCAACCGTCGCGTCGTCGGGCGAAGTTTTAAAAAAACCATAATGAAACTGTGAAATTTATTCTGAAACATTTGAGTAATGGGTAGGTACCTACTTGAAAGTAGTGACCACAGAAATTTGGTTGAAAAATGACATTAATATGTAATTTATCCCAAAATATGACGTTTTCAAGGAAAAAGAGACAAAATTTTTTGTGTCATTTGCAACCATTTGGGAGGTGGGCCAATAACTTGGCCCAAATTAGGCCAAAACGTGTTGGTCATCACTCCGGTGGTATTGTTCAATCGATTTCAATAAAAATTGGCAGGGAGGTGTACTTTAAACTAGTTTGAAGTTTTACTGAACGAAATTAATGCAACTTAATAATTATGGTCAATATTGGCATTATCGTAGGAAAATTTTCCGAATATGGAAATCACGTTTTTGATTAGTTAAGCCGGAATTCCAACAACCCAGATTTCCTTGAAAATTGGTGAAAGTGGTCTCAGATAGCTCAGCAAAAAAAGGGTCCGACAATAGTCGCACTTGACTACCTCGCAATTTTTACGACAGCGGTGTCGAAAATTTTTATCTTTTTTTAAGTAAATTATTTTTTTTGGCCGAAATTTTAACTTTTTCTAAAAAATGCTATTTACTGGAAAATAATTTTAGGCACCTGCTCACCGAATTCCAGACATATCCGTCAAATGGTGAAGTGTCGTTCGTCGCGCAAAGTACATGTTTCCTATTTTCCATGTCACGGCCTTAATTTTCAAGTAATTGAAAATCTACTGAATTTTGCCTTGAAGCATCTATCCGAGACCACTTTCACCAATTTTCAACGAAATCTGTCGATTAGGGTTTATGGAAAATTTTCCTACGATAATGCCAATATTGACCATAATTATTAAGTTGGATTAATTTCGTTCGGTACAACTTCAAACTAAGTTAAAGTACACCTCCCAACCAATTTTTATTGAAATCGATTGAACGGTGCCACCGGAGTGACGATCAACACGTTTTGGCCCAAGTTGGGCCAAGTTATCGGCCCACCTCCAAATGGCTGTAAATTGTCTTAAACCATCTATTCGAAAACACTTCTGCAAATTTTCAAGTTTCCAACTTGATATACATAGCCTCCAGCCCTTTTTAACTGTCAAAAACACGATTTTTTGCCTTTTTTTGACCATAGCAGGCGTAATTTTCTCAATGGTTTCTTTTATTGCAACTGTTTTGCAAATGCTAGCATCGCATACCTCAAGAAAAGTGCTGTATCTCGAAAACCAGTAAAAAAATGGGAAATCTGCTTCAAACACTCCCTAGAACCCACGACCTACAACATTGTTAGGGCTAGGTACAGGCAAAATTTTGTGTCTTTCCAACCAAGGTAAACCTTGAAAATGAATCGCCGCTCGCAAATTTTAATCTTATGGGCGGCAAAAATGCACCGTCAGGTATAGCGGACCCCTGAGGAAGCCTAGGGCTTATATACCCTCCAGTAGGTACGAGTGCGGTCCATAAAATAGTCCTACCTAAGTTAAGTATAAGGATGGAGTTTCGTGATCTTCCGAAGGCTATCCCGATATGGGGAGGCCGCGTGATGTCAGCTGTCAGCTATCCGAAGGCCATCCCCATATGGGATGCCGGAGTACCGTATGGACAATCGGCCAAGTACCACGTCCCCTATAGTCCGATCTGGGGCCATCATGGCTGATGTCATATCTGGGGATAGTGATATGACGTTATGTCTCGTGTCCTGATTTACTAGACAGACTGCTCTTCGGTCTTTGACAGTTATGAAATACATTTTTCATTTTTGAGTTAGGGATGATAATGTGAGCCTCAGGCTACAGCCCACCTATCACAGCGTCAGTTTTAAGAGGGTTCATAATCTCGATATACATTTCCCCACATCCCGATCCTACCAAAGTTTTTCTGATCGGCATTCCCCTCCGTTATGTTCAG
This sequence comes from Mesopsocus fuscifrons, assembly GCA_950004255.1. Taxonomy (NCBI): domain Eukaryota; kingdom Metazoa; phylum Arthropoda; class Insecta; order Psocodea; family Mesopsocidae; genus Mesopsocus; species Mesopsocus fuscifrons. Next base: position 17,962,281 of record OX465378.1, read on the forward strand.
CATCTCAAGTGAAATGTATATGGAAGCTGTGGTGGTTCGGAACCCACCTGAAACTGTAGGTCCACACCGGAAATGACGAAATTGGAGGGAAACAAGGTTTCCATCAGCGTTGACGTCATTACATGGCAAAGCCAATGGGGCGGACAGGGGGAAATGGCAGTTTGACCGTTACCCGGTTTTGCGAGCTCTCGACATCTTACGAAAGACCCCCATCAATCCTTTAACCCCCACAGAATGGGGGGGGATTGCCGGAAATGAGGAAGTCCCACCCCCCACCTCAAATCCATCTGACCGGATACGGGGGATCGGAAGTTAAGATCCTGCTGATCAAGACGACACCCGCTGGAATCACAATTAATAGATCCTGCTGTGCTTTCTATTCTAGGGCTGCCACTTCCAAAAGTGGGACACAGGGTGTCTTTCGGGAGCTCTGTACACGCCCGACAGTCGAGTTTTCCTCCAACCGGTGATGGCTAGGTACTCATCTAGGCTGGGTAGGCCCTGTATTGAGATACCTATGATTTCTGCTTCTTGTCTAACCGAACTAGGCGGGCTGTACCTACTTACAAAATTATTTAACATCATCAGCATTGCTAAAAAATGTAGCAAAAGAATTGTTATGGAAAATATAATATTAAATATTGTGAATAAATTCCACTATCATATAGTGTTGCTCAAGTCTGAGTATGTCAGGTCATAGCAACCTAGAAACGTATTCGGTTGCCTGCTGACCTGACTAGGACTTGAGCAGCAGCAGCACTCTGACTCGAGGACCTGCCGCTTGAGGAAGGACAGCCGAAGGAGTGCGCCTCGATGACGATCATGTAAGTTGTTTAAAATATATTTATTATACCCCTAGTCAGTGTAGTATCTTTAATAGGTAGGTATAGATAGGTATAGCATAATGTAGGTACATAGATAAAGAACAAATACGCCACCCCGCTACCCATATAGCAGAATGATGAATAAAATTTCTGTCACGTTAGGATTGGAACCCTTCCTATACGGCAAGTATTGTTTGGTAGGCCAATCATTCGCCTATACAAACACGTTTATCGGAATTGTTAAAACTGAATAGTTTTCCAGTAATCTCAATCAGAAAAGTCAACAACAAAAATCCTGACCCGTGAGGATTCGAACCTTATCACTGATATACTCATGTGCTAGGTTGTGGCGCTACCCCATTAAGGTGTAATGTCACCTATCTGACAAAAGTAGAGCAGTGCACTAAAAAAAATACACAATTCTTAAAATACATGTAAAATATTACTGTATTGTAAACGCCACAAAACAAAATAGGGTAGACATCACTGGTTGGTAAAGTTCACTGTAAGTCCCCTAAAAGTTCACTATAGCGAAAGTTGGTGCCTTTCACTATCCTGCCAATAGCTAGCGGATAAATTTATCTGCAGAGTAAGGAACTAGTAAAAGCCACCCTTAGGCTGGATTTCACCACTTTCTTATAGTATAGTGTCTCCTAACGAACAGATTTAACGATAGGATTTATGTTATCGTATGTTTAGCTTACGACTAGTGCCTTACGCTTGCACTTGTTTCTCTGCGATCGCACTTGTCATAATCTAAACATATGATAACATAAATCCGTTCGTTAAATCCTCTCGTTAGGAGACACTATAGTATAATATAAGAAGTGGTGTTCCAACCTTAATTAGTTTCAAAGGCTATAAACGAGGGTAAAGTCGGCCAAGGGCGTTTCTCAGGCACGATATTGGGTAGTTTTTGAAGGAGGGGAGGTGCATAGTACCGTTTACCCCCACCACCCTCAGGGTTCCTTTGCTGACCCTTTTCATCCCTTTGACTCGGATTTTGAGCCTTCAACCTCGTTTTAATTTTCTTTACCCTTTTTTGGTTTTGGTTGTTAGGCCTTTTGTGCGGATATGGGCATCTCCGACCCTTGATGCAACTCGCAGTCTTTTCAAACACTGGGCAGATGTTGACGTGTCGTAAGGAACACTGAAAATGGATATTTTTTATCAATGTCGGTGTGGGCCGGATCAGCGCAGTGGCAGCTGAACTCCCAAGCCAGAGGACCCTCGATCAAATCCCGACTTCTCCAAATTTTTCCTGATGATTTTTTACTAGTTGTTATGTTTCGTTTATAGTAAGACGTATCAGCCAATGGCGAGGAGGCTAAATTATATCTTGTTTCAAGAAACACGGCATCAGAATGATTTTTTTTTTACTTCCCATTTTTTGAGGATACCGTTGGATATTTAAATGTCTGAAATATAACACTATGGCTGGATTTCACCACTTTATTGTGTAGACTATCGTGTACACTATAGCGCTATCCTATCGCTAAAAAAAAGTTAACGGCACCCTTATCTCATCGTTAGCTTTCGAGTGGATTATCCGTGCGTTAGTAATAACAATAACGATAACTTTCATACTATCAAATCATTTGGGTGCGAAACGGGCAGGGATTATTGTCTACCCAACAATTTAATACATTTCTCCGAAAAATTAGTGTGTCTTTCACGTTTATTTTCCATTTTTAACTTGAACTTGTTGAAATGTACATCAAAACAAATTTGACGTAAACAAAGCAGACGAATTCTAGTAACACGACAAACCTAACGATATGATAAGTTTTGCGGCTACTTTAACGATAAGATAACAATTCGATCGTTAGGAGGCACTATAATGAGATGGTGAAATTCAGCCTATGTCATTGTAACGTCAGAAATTAACTGGTTACTTTGTGATTGTACGATAAAGTGATATTTGTCAATAAAAAATTTGTCCAAAACCACTCGATCGTGAAATCAAAACAAAGCCAGTTGACTTCGGACTTTAAAAAGACAGGTTACATGTCTTCAGACCAATAAAATCTCCAACAGCGTCCTCAAAACATGCGAAGAAAAAGAATCGTTCTACTGCCACGTGTTTCATGATTGTATTCTCATTTAGAATCGTAGATACTAATATTTTTTTACAAAATAATGCACGTACCTGTTGCCCCAGCTCACAGTAACCGTTCAAGAAAGCGGTGCAAATGGCCGCTTTTCCGCTAAGTTTGACGTGAAGGTAGGGACATTTGTCGCGAAAACACAAACTGTCGAGATAGTAGCGACACGTCGCCACTTTCTGGTGCACCACGTCGTGCGACAGGAGGCACGCACTGTCTGAGCATTCACCTTTCAGGAACCTGCCGACAAAAAAAAGCTATAACTATCGCATCTCGAGAGATAATAGATGTTGGTACATGCACTACCATCTTGTCGCAGTTATCGATCGATAAAAACGAAAAGTTACTCTATAGTTTCCAAGGTAATGGTGTCGTCACACCTTAAATGGTTTTTTTATCGAACAAGTGAGTGTTGCATTGGATTGTTGTATGGGTTTGTTTATCAACATTGGCACGTGGCTCCATCTTTCACTTGCGTTACTTCAAGATGGCCGCTAATGGCTATCGAGATATCGTACTCTAAGCAGAAACATGCCGCAAAACCACAGTACTTTTACGATCCAGTGATTTATAACACATTTTTACTTGGCAAAGTCAGTTGACAACAGCAAAAGTACTAAACTAGTATCTATTGTGGCGTTAAAAAGGCATACCTATTATTTTTCAGAACAAATCCGAAGGAATGATTTTCATCAGTTCTTTAACGTGAAGATAAAGCTAGTCAATTTATCTTCCCGTTAACAGTCCACTAGCTAACGTTAGGATACGGGCGCTATCGGCAGGATGGTGAAAGGCACCACTTATCGGGAGGATAACGTTATAGTCAACTTTCAGTGGACACTACAGTATACTTTAGAAAGTTTTGAAACCCACCCTTCACCCTACAGACCACACCATCCAACCTATTACCTACCTTTTGCACAGATCAACATTCTTCTTATCATGCTTGAACGGACAGACGCCGGTCTCAAGGCGGCGGCAGCGGCCCAGGTGGCGGAAAACCGTGCACGGGACATTGATCTTACGCCGCCGCGCCGCCAGACACGCGATGCTGCGGTGACGCGCCGCAGTCAAGAGGTGCCGGGCGCGGTGGGAGTTGGTTCGTACCAGTACATCGCCTGCGTCACCCGCAGACGGCAGGCGGTAGGTCACGCCGCCAAAGTCGACGCGCTGCAGCAGGCGGACTGTGGGCGGGGATGCCGATGCCGCAGGAAGCCGCCGCAGGGTCGTGCCATTTCTACTTAGCAGAAAACTTTCCCCGCGAATGTTGATCACGTGTTTGTTGACTAGTTTTTTGCCTGGAAAAGACATTATATTTCAGAGCAGAAATTGTTATATACGCAGTTCTAATGCCACAGAGGTAGGAAAGTCGCTCCTCTTACTAACAGAGGAAAATTGTAAAATGTCTCTTTAACGTCAGAAATTAACTGGTTACCTACATCATATTTTTTGTCAAATAAACAATTTGTCTAAAGATTATCGATTGTAAAATAACATCATAGCCAGTTAAGTTGTCTTTTTGGTTCCAAATAAACTGGCTACGTCGTGATTTTACAACCGGTTAATTTCGGAAAAAAAAAAAATCTTGACATAATTCACTCAATCCTAAAATTACCACACTGTCTGTTAATTTTAAAAAGACATATTACATTTCAGAACATTTAAATATCCAATTTCCTCATAAAGTGTACAGAAAAAACTTAAACAAACAGCGAATGTATGTGTTCCGTCTTTTACAGGCACTCACCTCCTCTTTTTGTTTTGGACTCAGGAACAGTGACGGCATTTCTTGGCTCACGAACTTCAGCAGTAGTGCGGGTCAACTTGTTGCTACTAGCTCGATACAGAATCCCTCCAATGCTAACCAACTTTTTGTTGGCTGAAGCATTCCTCTTTGTCCTGTAAACAAGAATGCTTTTAGAAGGACCAGGGCTTAAGTAGTAGGACCTCTGTACGATTTGGTCACAGTCACGCCCACCAGTAAGACTGGGAAGGCCCAGGACAGAGCAAGATACGACTAAAAAAAAATTCGACCGAACGGGGCTTGCTTCAATAAAAATAAAGGGTCCGACAACAGTCGCACTAAACTTTCTCGCCCCATGTGATTTTTTTTTTTTTTTTTATTTCTTTGAGATTTTTTTGCGGGCGTAATTTTTAAGCAATCCAAAATCGGTTGAAAATGACCCAAGAGCATCTATCTGAGATCACTCCCACCAAGTTTCATGGCTGTCATGCTATTACTGTAGTCCCAAATGCGTTCCGACCATTCAAAAACGTGGTTTCTCATTCTCAACTCATTTTCGACACTTTTTTGACTACAACGGCCGTAATTTTGAAGATAACAAAATTATGTTCGACAGATGTTTAAGTTACATGGTTCTACACAAATTTACCAAATTTCATGACAATCGGTCAATAAATGTGAATGGCGCCGAAACGATCGAACTTTGGTCCAGAACGGCCGTAATTTTCAACCAATTCAATTTTAGTTGAAAATGACCTCGAAGCATCTATTTGTCAACACACATACCAATTTTCAGTGTTATAGATTGAAAAGTGTACCGTCGGCGCTTGTCTAAGTAACCAAAAACACGATTTTTGAATTATTTTGGCGCTTTTTTGACAATAGCGGCCGCAATTTTTGACCAATCAAAAAATCCTTAAAAGTGTGTCTCGGCAGTGATTTTAGACAGGTCCATACCAAATTTCATCAAAATCGGATGAACGGTATAGGCGCTAGAGCACTGCACGGACTGACTGACTGACGGACTGACGGACGGACGGACGGACGGACGGACGGACTGATGTAGGGCCGCCTCACTGTTTCTGCCCGCACCTCTACCCGCCCCCTCACTGTGTCTGCCCAGTGTATAACTTACGGAATGGCGTACATGCCCGCCTCACTGTTCGTGCCCACAGTCTTTGTCAGATCAATGTAGTTTAAATCGCGCGGGCAGGTTGGGAATAATGTCGCGAACAAGATTTGTCTCATGCCACGTTCCAGGATCGCCAACATAAACGTGGACAACAAAAACGCGGTAAAAATTAAAATTCTCTAAGTTACTTCAAAAAGTATCTTTTTCCGCGCTTGGGCCGAAATTACCTTTAAAGGGTCAATGTTAAACCAGTTGACGGTACTCATTTATGAGTGAACCATCAGTTTATGACCCCCAGTCCCCCACTGGATATTTTTAACCGAACATCCATGCCCTGCTCCCAGCACAGAAAATTCAACATCAAAATGTCAATAGACATTGAGTAGGTATGTCGATGTTGGTACCTATACATTTCACTGCTGTCACTGCGCGGATATTTCTATCTTTGCCATAATTACTTAGCTATCAACAGCAGGAGAGGCTTCACATGCCTGTGCACAGAGAGCAGTGCCTATGCGAAAGAAATAGTTAGAGCACATTTTTTACAAAACGAAGCGAGAAATCACCCAAAGACACTTCTGCCTGGCAAGTTTTTAGCAGTGATATAGAACCCATGGATAGGACGCTCAGGGGTAGCGTCTCCACTTAGCACGTACTTGCACTCAGGAAGGTATGAAGTGTGCCGGTAGCAAGGCCGTACCCAGGGGAGGTTAGGGGGATGTGAACCCCCCCCCCCCCCCCCCCCCCCGAAACTACACGGCTTTACCTACACTAGAGAGAATTAAGTTTTGAATGAGAAAATATAGTTTCGTGCTACCTAGGTAGCCTAATGAGTAATGACGTTAAAAAGACATATTATATTTCAGAATATTTAAATATCCAATATCTATAGGTAGTTTTCTCACAAAGTTTGAAGTTCTAGCGTAAAAAAATAAAGAATGTACCTATATTCAGTCTTAACGAAGATAAACAGCTTAATATTACCACAAAGCTTCAGTTTTTAGGCCTTCAGTTATTTTCTGACCTCAGAAAAAAAAGAGTAGGTATAAGGGTGCATCCCACCATGCCCGGTTAAAATTAAACTGGAGATTTTGTCCTATGTTTACCATGTTAAATTTAACTTAAAAGTTAAATTTAACATGGTAAATCTCCAGTTTAATTTTAACTGGGCATGGTGGGACGCACCCTAAATAAAATAAATACATTCCCGCAAAAAAATTAAACCGATAAATTGTCATTTTTATTGAGTATAGGTAGGTAGATCCATGGGTTCCATATCACTGGGTTTTTATAATATCACGATTTGTTATGTTTACCTTACGAGTAATTAGGTTATCCACAGCTTTTTTATACAATCATGATCTTTTATGTTAACCTTACGAGTAATTAGGTTATCCAACGCGTGCACGCTACTTGGGGAAAATGTCGCCAGTTTACAGATTCATTTGCGCGCCCATGTTCAAATTCAGATATTTTTGTAGAAAATAATTTTATAAATTTGATTTTTTTGTAACTGATTAAGTTTATAAGCTTCATCTGAGCTTAATATTTAAAGTAAAAGAGAAGAAGATGAGATTCAATATTTTTAACAACTTTCCAAAGGAGAAGTATAGGAAACTTATACGACTCCAACACCAGACCTCGAGATGAGAATGGCAGAGTAACAAAAAACTGAATTCCATCGTGTTAACCACATCGGATTATTTTAGGAGATGTATTATGAATAATTAAGCAGCTGCTAAAAAAATCACGTAAAAATATGAAGGTTTATACGAGAAATTAATAAAAAACTTAACAGATTTCCTACACGCATATTTCGCTGTTTTCAACCACTATGTTAAGCTGGTCCTTCTGTTTCTGCCCTGGGCAGAAAATTATTTTAACACGGAGAGTGGGCAGAAACACGCGCGGAGCTGTCGCGACAGACTTTTTCCAGAAACCACTTTTTTGGACTCAGGGGACCCCCAGGATCATGGGAAACCCAAAATCTCAATTTCGAAATTTTGCACGAAAACAATACTTTCTCGCCATATATGGCTAGCGAGAAAGTAAAAACAGTAGGTACCTCAGAAATTGTATCGCATTTTAGATTCTGACCACAAAATAAAAAGTTATTAAACTCTAAAGTGGCCGGATTTTAGGTTAGTACAGGAGGTGAAAATACCGAAAGTGACGTAAGCTTTGGCTACTTCAGCTAAGCTCCGCATCTTCTGCTACCTATCTCACTGTAAGATAACAGTTGGAACCATTAACTAAAGATATCGATAGGTATATCAAAGTCTGGCAAGGACACAGCTACTGTCTCAACTATGAAACGGAAAATCAAAATTTTCAATGCGCTGTACCTATCTACGAAGGGAGAAGCCCTTTGGAAAAGATTCAATGTTCTACAAAACCGCTTAGAAGTCCATAGCACTTACAACTCCTTGAAATTTCGACTTTTGACGGTGTTCTGCGGGCTGACGAAAACATTCTTCGGGAACAGCCGTTCGATTTTGTAGCGACTTTTCGTAGCGACAAACTTCTTCTTTATAGCTGAACGCCTTCTCTGAGTGCTTGGCCGTTTGTCCAGTTTGAACTGAGTCCTTGCCAATCTTTTCGGTATTGCATATCTTTCAACAGGGCCAACCTTGCTGTTCGCCGTTGTGTTTTTCCTCACTAACTTCTTACCAGAAGAACTTAGGAACACAGCTGCCTGCTTAGAAGTTTCAGGTTTGGCAATAGTTTCCAAATATTGATCCGACAGTCTTCGTTTCCAGGAAAATTTCGAAGAAGTCTGACAACTTTTAGGGGTGGGAAATTTTGGATTTTTTGCTGGTAACGATGATTTAGTCGAAATTTCAGACAAACTCGTAAATAAAGGGTTGAAGTAAACTTTCTGCCCCCGAGGCCGAGGGAAATTTGGGTTCACATGGATCGTTTCACTTCCTTGTTTACCTCTAAATAATATTTTTGGATTTATATAAACGTTATGGTTCATTTTTAACAAGAAAATAGAAGTTTTAAGCTATAAAATATGAATAAATATCAAAGTCTTCACTATACGTTGTTTACTTTCAAAGATTGTCCACCATATTTGTTTTTAAATTCAGAAGCACCATCATAACAAAAATAAAGAATGACGTAAATTATTATTTTTTGAGCCAAAATTTTAACTTTTCTAAAATATATTTTGCCACACACTGGAAAATATATTTAGGTACCTACTCACTGAATTTCAAACATTTCCGTCAAATGAATTCAAATGAAGCAAATATTCCCGCCAAAACTAGGCCCATTGTTGGGGTCGTTGGGGTGAATATTAGGAATGGCTTTTGCCCTCAAAAACAGTTTTCTATTTAAAAAAAATATATTCTTGCCATTTTTAAGTTATTATGCTTAAATTTTATTGTTGTTTCATAATAAAAAGCAGCAAAAATGCTCCCGAAACATTTTGAAGAAGGCGGTGTTTCCCGTTTCCGTTTCCGGCTGTCTGGCTTGGCGACTCAGGCCACTCATCCTCTCAGGCGGCCATTTTATCCCGGTGTTACAGTCTCTTAGCATTTTTGCTCTAAAAATGCATAAAATGCATCAATTTAACATTAATTTACCACTAAAATTGTTGGAGAAACGTCTGTTAATAAGTGGTAAGTCTTGTTTTCTATTATTTTCGTTATTTTGCCGTTAATGTAGATGGGTAGATACTGAGGGTAACCCGCCTCCCGCCTAATGGTTGATTTTGAGTTATTTGTGTGAATTTTTGGCAGAAAGGCGTCAGAAAATAATTCTTTAGTATTCCATAGTATCATGAGAAACATTTTCTGCAATTTTTTCTCCATGATTTATCGATATTTCGAAATTAAATTGATGATATATCATAACCTCACCCTATAAGTAACCATAATTTCAGCCACCATTCAGGGGCTACCGCATCATTTCCTTTTCATTTGTTGAATAATGGTTATAATTTTGACGGTGGAGTGTGATTTGTCGATCAGGATATTCGTAGCCTGGATGGCATGTATTTTCCTGTTTACCTGTGTCTGGTCTTGTAATCATCCTACATGGATTTTCCTGGTTCATGTCATTGTCTGCATACAAGCTGACATGGGAATTGTTTCAGGAGGTGGATGTGATGGCTACCCTGCGGCCTATAAGTCGTTACTCGATCCCGAGACGCCTGCTTCAGGAGGAGGTTATGGTGATGCCGACCACCTTGCTCCTACGATTCGTTACTCGGTCCGGACCCGCCTGTCTTAGGGGTTCTGCTGGAAATTTTGGATTGGAATCAGATCTTGTTGGTAAGTGTGTTTAGGTTTTCTACCTATAACCGTATATTTATCTGGTTTCGACGTGATGAGCCTGACGTAGGTCCCGAATTTGAATCTCAGTCCTGGCAGACTTTATCTATCTCTGGATGGAATGGTTCGGTAAAGAAGGTGGAACATGTTCTGCGATGATAATGGATCACTTTTTGAATGATAGGCTTCCCCCGCTCTCAGTTTGAGGGTGTCATTACATGGTGAGGGTATGGGATCAGCGAGTGTCATGTCGACCCATCCTCCCTCTCCCCTCGATGTTCATTCTCGAAATGGTAGTTCTTACCCACAGGCGGCTGCACATCCACAGTCAGGTTAAAGACATTCATGATCATGCGACAAGGAGTAGGGGAAACATTTTTCAGGAGCGGTGCCGGTTAAAAAAAACCCCAAAATGCCCCATACCATCTGGGTGCCAAACAAAATAACAATTTACTTCCATCTGTTAGATCTGCCCCCAACAGTAAATATTTTAAAAGCAGGGTGAAGGCACTCCTCCTCCATACATGAGTTTTTAGAATTGACCTTGACTGATACTTGTGACTTTCTGACTTTAGCTATTATGACTATCATCTTTCCTTCTGCTTTGTTCTGTGACGACGTCGAGATCAGTCTGTGCTTGTTTGTTGCATATGACTGATAAAAATTAGTTATAAGATTGTTTATTTATTTGGAGGAACAGGGGTGTCCAAAACTGAGACCTAATGCTGACCAGTGGCTGGACGTCCGTTCTGGCGGGTTGGTATCCCCGGATGTATCGTTTGAGGCGAGGGATGGCAGATTTGTTTGTCCCTCCATCCCTGAGTTGCCATTGCAAGCCCGCCATTCCTGTCCCTCCATTCCAAAACACATCGTATATTGCCAGCTTTAGCTCATTCCTTACTTCCTATTCACTTTCAGTACCACTTTGTGTGAACTTAGTGCTGTACTGGTGCTTTTAAAACGTGGATAACCCCCCTGCAGCTCTATTACGGAACTTTTTATCACGCGTGATCAACATTTGCAATTCTATTTTCCCTATGTTTTCGTGATAACTGCGTGATCACGCGTGTTTAAAAGATCCATAATAGGGCTCCTGGTATATTAATTGAACCCACTGTTGATACTTTCTTACCTGTGGAGAGAAAATTATTAACTTTTGGACAGGTAATTTATTAATTAATTACCCTATTTCATTCAGTGTCTTCGTTTGATTTTTGACGTCTAGATGACTGCATATGGAGCAATGGCGCAGCACAAATCATCATGAGAGGGAGACAAATCATACAGTGTCGCAGCACAGCTCAACATGAGAGGGGACCAACCAACAAGTGGCGCAGCACAGCTCAACATGAGAGGGGACCAACCAACAAGTGGCGCAGCACAGCTCAACATGAGAGGGGACCAACCAACAAGTGGCGCAGCACAGCTCAACATGAGAGGGGACTAACCAACAAGTGGCGCAGGTCAGGTCAACATGAGAAGGAACCAACCAAGAGGCGCAGCTGTAGCTCAGCTTGAGAGGGAGGTAAACCAACCAATGGAGCAGCACAGCACAGCTCAAAATGAGAAGAAGGCAAACCAACCAGTGGCGCAGCGCAGGGAAGCACGAGAAGGAGACAATCAAGTGGCGTAGCTCAGCTCAGCGTGAGATGAAGGCTAACCAACCTGTGGCGCAGCACTGCTCTGGATGAGAGGGAGGCAGACCAACCAGTGGCGCAGCGCAGCTAAACGTGAGTGTGAGACGAATATAATAATAATAATAATCTTCTTTATATTATACCTGTGGCACTAACCATAAACAGGTAAATATAAACATACTTGAGTTAGTTTTCCTTTCCCTCGGTTACCACTAACATTGGAATGTAATGGAGAGTTCATTTTATATTCGTTTTGTTGACCTTGTCTCTCCAGTGCAATCACGCTCTGAGATATTCATCTAAACCATAAAATAGTTTAAAAATATATTTTTTAAATTGTTAAACTTTTGATGTGATTTCAGTCAGAAGAGTGTTATTTCCTAATGAACGTTTTCTGTTTGTACAAGTTGACTATATTTTCAGGATCAGAATATAGTATGCTGGATGTTGATAAGAAGTAATTTTCTGAGTTTGGCTCTGCCAAGGGTGGATTTCACATGTGGAGAAAAAGGCTGTAGGCGCAAATCGCAATGTTGTTTACGCTTTTTCATGACACCTTTTTGAGGAAACACTCGGATATTTGTTTTTTCTGAACTGAATTTGTGACTTTACTATCTTTTAATAATTTCTTTATGCAAAAATAAACTGGACTGTAAAATCATAACATAAGTATTAAACTAGTTTCTAACTTATTTTGTCAATTACGGAACAAATGAATTTCAAATAGTTTACCATAAAATAGTATTGGCGTCATAGATTATTGCTTCTTGTAATATATTTATTGTTTTCCGCAGGAAACCTGGCGAAACGTGGTATATAGAGAAATGTAGCAAAGAAACATAAGGGATGCCACCACTGACTGATGCAGCAATGTCAGAGGGATGCAGCTAAGCCAGAGGGATGACACCAAGCCTGACACATTTAGGGATGCTTTGAGGATAGCAGCCAACGGCAACAGTTCAACCTACTCCTGCCTAAGGTATGAGTACACTCTTGCCGTAGTTAGTAGAGGAGTCGGGGACATGCCCATGCAGCAACTAGACCATTTCAAGCATTAGTGCTGACAGCACTACCACCAATACACCCCAGCAAACCCAGGCCGCATCATGTGAGGCCAGCTACACCCAAACCTGATGTTGATGCTGTTGTTTATTTGGGAACGTCTTGATAGTTACAGGAGAATGGCCATCACAAGGGCAGAGCAAAGAGTAAGGGAGCTACTACCGACCTTCGGGGGAGTGATTCTTACTTGGAGTTGTTGACTTCGAGGGAGTGATTCTAACCAGATTGCGACTACCTACTACTGGTGAGCTTCAAGTTCCTCGCTTCGTGGGACCATAACGGTAGGAACAATTCATTCCATATACAGAGAATACCTAACCTGACATTCATAAACTTGTTGTGAGATTTATACCCTCTGTTAACTTGGACTTGAACTGCAGGATTGTGAATGTGTTGTGTATTCTCTGCATATTTGTTTTTCATGGGGTGGTTTGGCTGCGCGCATACAAATCAATCGACAATACTTGGGACATGGGGAGGGGTGACCAAAGCAAAGCACTTATTCTCATATCATCGTAGAAGCAGAACCTCCTTATTGAAGTAAAAACAAATGAAATCCTTAGTCAGTTCTTTCATGAACATTTAGTAAGCCAAAATTCATTAAATTGACGGTTTCTTCACAGTGTCTGAATTACCTTACATCAACCAATTAACGCTAGATTTTGGATTAGTGGGTTCTGTTGATGTTTGGTAATTCAAACACTGAAGTAACCAAAAGCAAGTTGATTGAATGTTTGCTTACTTTATTTTCTTAAAAGAGTTTACTATAGAGTTCATATTTCAATGGAGGTTGGTTTCTATGTTAGTATGAGAAAAATGTCTTTGTTTTGGTTCAGCTGAACATGAATAAACATTATTGCTGCCATTTCATGTTAAGAGTCATAGCTGTGCTCTTATTTCCATTACATAATTTACACGGTTTTTCTCCTCAAACATGATACCCTGGATAACCCTGGGATAGCATAAATAATTTTCAGCTTGCTAGTTCATTACATTGCAGTAATCTATTCCCCTCTTATACGAAACATGGAAGGAGAAAATAGCTACAGTTCCCCCTGTTTTTCTGCACAATGAAACGTCGGCAGCAGTAGGAGTTTGTTGGGAAGTTTGTAGGTATGTAGGTACCGTTGCGCGCAGCCATCCACTCTACTTCTGTCATTTGTTTGTTGGTGACCATCTGAATTTTGTAGTAGTGGAGTAGGGGTAAGGAGACAAGTTTAGCCACGAGATCATCCATTCAGTTATGCAGCAGTCATGTAGCCAAGTGTTGTGCTACAGGCTGCGCTGGGTTCCGAGCCACCACAACCTTGTATTACTTTTAGTATTAACTAACATGATGTGTTAGCGCCGCTGCCACCGAACGTTGTGAGAGCGCTTTAGTTTATATCTATCGTTTATAGTTTTCCAGCAACTTTCGAGATCGATTCGAAGGTAGCCAATCGGATGGTTCTGTCAAGAGACTTACCATTTAATGGTTGCATGACCAGGGTCTATTAGAAACCGGCGGAGGCCCGTTAATAGCAGTGGCGTAACTAAATATTGAAAAGGCGTTGCCTTGCCCCCCCCCCCCCCCCCCCCCCTCAGTATAAGAGTGCATTGTTGAGAGTTGATGTAGGAGATAAGACACCCTTTCTAGCTGGGTTTGTTGTAGACTGTTTGGTTCAGAGACTCTTATGTTGGTAGCCTGTGGCTCGGTGTCATCTGCACCCACCCCCTTCCGTTTCCTTGTTCGCTTTTCTGTGGTGAATCCCAACTTCTCTGCGATGGCCTTGCCCTCTCACTGAGAAAAATATCTTGTTGTGCCACTGCTGAATTCCTGACTGAAAAAGTGACATCAAACTCAGTATTGCTAACGCATCAAGAAATTTCTTGTTCAACTCTTCTGTTTGAAGCAATGAGACCTTATTCCAATAAGAAAAAAGTGAAAACGAGAAATCGTTCGATTCGAGACAGAGCATCTATTCCATTGTTGCAAACTGTCTAGACATGGCATGGTCTCCGAAGTGGCGGTTACAGGACTGCTTGCTGTAGTGTTCAGCTGAGAAGTTAGTCAGACCTTCTATTAGGCTGTGAGAGAACACCTTGCCAATGGTGCAAAGCAAACTGCTTGGGTTATAGAGGACGTCTCGCTAGCAATGAAAGGCAGACTGGCTGCTTTGGAGAGAACGTCTTGCTAACAGTGGCAGGTGACGTATATAGGTGTAACAGAGCGTCTAGTTAGTAGCGACCGACTAGCTGTTCAGCCTGGAAAGATGGGCTAACTGAATTTGACAGACTACCCTGTCAACTAAAAAAGATGTTCTTGGTGCTTCCAGTAGATTTCTTGCTTTTGTCCCTTTCCGTCAAGTAGCTTTCTCACTGCCTCAATAACCTTCCTCATTGGCCCCTAGTAGCTTTCTCACTGCCTCAATAACCTTTTTCATTGGCCTCAGTACCTTTCTCATTGCCCCTAGTAGCTTCCTCATTGCCTCAATAATCTTTCTCGTTGGCCTTAGTATAGTATCGCCACCCTGACCTGCCTGGCCCGAGGGCATTATGTGAACAGTGAACATAGAAGAATGCCCTCGGGTCAGGCAGTTCAGACTAGCGATACTATACCTTTCTCATTGGCCCTAGTAGCTTCCTCATTGGCCCAGTAAGCTTTCTCATAGCCCTACGTAGATTTTCTTACTGCACTGAAAGGAAATCTATTGGTTGCTGGCAGTTCATCTGCTTGTGTCAACAAGGCATCGTACTACCATACTGGTTGCGGCTACGTTCGTCGGTCCGGCCCTAAGAATACCTCCCCGAGCAACCAGAATGGTAGTAGGTGAACCCTCACCCTCACTCTCTCAGTAGCCTGTGCACCGTTACGTATGCGTATAGATATACACCATTGAACTGCGAGTTATTTGAGCAGATCGTAGTGTACTATATAAGAATATAATAGCGAGGCCTTGTCCGGTTAAACAATTTTTCTAGTCCGAGCTAACTCACCTCAGGGATGAGTGGGTAAAAATAAAGAGTTGAAGATAATGCCAGGATGATGCTGCTGTTTTATTTATAATGACAGATACGAAAATTCAATTAAAATTAGGATTATTATGTGATGGCACGAGCGTGGGCGTGCAGAACTGCAGAACCGAGAGACATCGTCCAACACGAAGAAAATTCCATATCGCTCTTTTACGGGCCGAATTGAAAGTTTAGCTGAATCGCAGGCCGTACTGTAAAAGCAAAAATAATTTGTGTTACGTCGCAACCTGCAGCGCGTGATGCTCAGGTAGGGTGACACGTTAGGGGTAGGCGAGTCAATGAGGGTTGTATGGGTGCGACACTTGTCACGATCACATTCGCCAGCATCCAAACACCTGATCGATGTGTAAAACTGGGTCTCGAATCTCGAGGTGTAGTACTGAAGCATTGCGTACAGTACCTCTTCAACCGAGAGGAGGGTAATGACCGAGGTGTCATTGTGCATGTTAGGAAAACACAGCTCCTGGGATGCACGTAGTGAAACTACTACTGTGTTAGTCGATTCGCAGTTAGTACCGAAGCAAGATGAACTCTCAGATTCCTGAACAATATTGTGGTCACAAGCATTAACTGCAGCCAGCAAAAAGCCTAGTACAATGAATCCGATAGGAATGGGCTGCGTGAACCGAACAGAACGGAGAAAGTGAGGGACCGCCGAACCTGTAGGCCTAGAGTCCGACTCGATCTCGACCGTCGACAAGCTGAGGGATGCCTGGCGTCTTAAGTCAGCGGTAGGCTGATGACGGGAAGGGTAGCTTGAAGGCCCCTCTCGAGCATTCAGTGGCTCCATCGGGATATCAGCCCTAGCTTTGTCGTTGGTTCGAAAACTAAAGTGAGCGCGGAGAAACTTGGTAACCCGCGGAATACGGTTACGTATTCATAGACTCCAATCATAAGTAGAGACAGGAAAATGCCGAGTCCAACAGCGATAAGTCCGAACAGCGGCATGTATATCTTCCTGCAGTGGGGAATAGTAGCTTGCTCTAGTGAACAGGAATCCAAAGATCCAAAGAGCGATGTCATACACTCACCAACCGTCAAGTTCAGTTTTCCAAAGAATAGACCCGTGCAAACTGGAGAGCAAGTAGTAGTCGCGTTGTAGTTGAGAGTCGAACGTGTTCAGTTGCGACTGGAACAGACGAAGAAATTCGACCGTTGTGTATCTTAAATACTGGGCAAGCTGTGGTAAGCTGCAACACAAAAATCATAACAGTAAACTTTTGCACTGTTGCCATATTAACCGCTGTGGGTAACAACAACTGCGGGGTTTATCGATTTAGTTGGCGTCTCAACAAAGCTGCCTGTCGCTGAAGCTGAAGAAGGGTCCTACGATTCCTCGTAATTTCATTCTTGAGATAGTGAATGGTGTCTAACAACGTACTGTCCAATTCAGGCGTGAATACCTCGTTATAGAGAATAAAATGACTGATCTCAAGTAAACACTTAGCAATTGTTCCTGCACTCTGCGTTTGTTTGCACTGTAGGCCTCTCGTAATTGGGCGTCGTCAGCCATTGCTTAAAAGCCTCGGGGTCGCCGTGAACGGAAATCTAGAACTAGGACATGTAATGTCTTTTCATAGCCAATTAATAAACCAATGAGCTCTCCCCGTAATTCATGCAAATCGGGGAATATACTTAATGAGTCTGCAAAGGGATGCCAGTAGTTGTCTCGTGCAAGTCTTATCTTTATGAGCTCCAATTCAATCCGCACTTCCAAGGATCGATGTTGATCAGCTATCACGTTCTGCCATCATGGCAAATTGATCTGATTAATCTCGCAATAATACTTGTAGACCAATAATAATTATCCATATCAGTTTCAGCCGTAGCACTTGTTTTTATTCAGGTTCAAAAAGCACATGTACACATATTACGGATGGTCAGGATTCTGATCCATAGCGTTAAAATCAATTTCCTTATATACCATTTTGTTCGTGACTTTTGGTGATTAGCATAATAAAGCTATTCACCCTTATAGTCCGGGGGCCCACGGGGTCTGTTCTTGACGAAGGGCAGGAAAAGGTTTGAGCCTGTGGAGCGATGGGGAGGCTCTGGTAGTTTCAGGAAACCTGAGTCTTACTGTCCGCCGTTGGGGCTTTTGGGGGCTACAAATTTTTTAAATCGTGAAAATTTCGGAAAAATCTGTCGAACGGGAGGACGAAAAATTTCACCTTCAGAAGATAGGGGGCATGCCCCAGTATATAAAAACCAGGAAATAAGACACTTCGGTTGGGGCTTTCTACCCTTAAGACGCAATCCAAAATCGGTGGAGACCGGAAAAATCTGTCGAACGAGTGGATAAAAAATTTCACCTGCAAACGATAGGGGCCGTGCCCTAGTATAGAAAAATCAAAAAATAAGACACTTTGGTTGGGGCTTTCATCCCTTAAGACGGGGTTGAAAATTTCGAAAAATTCGTCAGGACGAACGAGGGGACGATAAATTTCACCTGTGAACGATAGGGGGCATACCCTAGTATATGAAAATCAAGAAATAAGGCACTTCGGTTGGGGCTTTCTACCCTTAAGACGCAATCCAAAATTTGGCAAGTATCTCAAATTGTGCCGAAAATCAGCCCAAAAGGTACAAACACCAATCAGAGTAAAAATTCACCGTTAAACTCCAAATCTTATAGTAAGACACCAAATTGGGGGGCTTCTGGGCCTTAAATCACCCCTCAAATTTTGAAATGGGCGAAAAGTTACCCCAGAACTTGCTTAGTAAGTATGATATTGAGTTTTTTCTTGTTGCTATGAATTTGTCTTAATATTATCTACAACTTTTGTCTTGTAAAGTTTTTCGTCCGAAGTAACCTTTATCGCAGGGGGTGGAGGGTTGTAATTTCAAAACGCCGTAACTCCCTCAGTTGGTAAGATATCAATTTATTTCTTTTTGTTTTAAAATTGAGTTATTATTGTCTATAACTTTTGTCTAAAAAAGTTGTTCGTGAAATCACTTTCTGTCAAGGGTGGGGGTTGAAATTCCATATCGCAATATCTCCGTTATTATTGGAGGGAATGAGTCGGAAACAACTGAAAATTGTCTTATTCTACATTCTTCATGATTTTGCACTGCACTTGATGGATCAATATAAATTTAGTAAAAATCCTATGGCTATCGGGCATACCGTAAGGAATTTCTTCAAATTTTGGTATTTTCATCTATATAAACACTACTACTGTTCCGTAAATGGGATGAATCAGTGGTACAAAACGTAATAAAAGCGTCCAGAGCGCTAACTTGACCGAAAATTACAATCCTGTACTCCCCTACCAGTCTACCGCTTCTCCTTTGGCAGGGTGTGTGACCTTATACTACTCTCCAGGGCAGAAACATAGCCTAAACTGGCCCTTAAGGAGCAATAACAGGTTCACTAATCCTCTTAACTAATGCTCTTAAGAGC